>CM073429.1:39887594-40487594 GCA_037114965.1 Monochamus alternatus | reverse complement strand
TTTCCTTGATTCTGAAAGATCGTTTAATTCTCTATCAGACAGTACTAAATTTTGTCCTCTTACATAGGAAAGTTTTCGAGTAAATAACGATTGAATGTTAGAAAACGTAAATCAATTAAAATAAAGCAAAAACGTTATCAAGTTTAGTTTTTCGAATTCCATAGTTCTTTTATGGATCACGTAGGTGAAAATCTTTGCAAAGTGTCATTGTCACACCGACTTTCTAATAAGTATTGTAAGCGACATAGAAATTATTATTCAATTTAAAGTATTATGGCACATTTAACTGTTACTCAAAGAATTGAAATTTTAGTTATTATCGGATGGGGGAATATGACTAGAACTCAGCAGGAAGTTTGCGATTTATTTAATGAAAAATATCCAGATCGCCCTATCAGCCAATCAACAGTCAGTAAGGTAGAGTCTAAATTTAGAGAAACTGGCAATGTTGTAAATATTCCAAAACCTGGACGTCCAAGCATTAATGAAAATCAGAAACAGAACATTTTGATAAGTATGGTGGATAATCCTCATAATTCTTCACGATTGGTTGCATTAAACAGTGACACTAGTCAGAGCACAGTGCTACGTATCTTGAGGAAGGAAAAATATCATCTCTACAAAATTCTACTTGTGCAGGAACTCAATGAAGATGATCCCGATCGCCGCTTACACTTTTGCAAAATTCTAATGGATTTATGTCAAGGAAATAGAAATTTACACCGGCAAATACTTTTTTCAGATGAGGCCACATTTTGTCTGAATGGTACAGTAAACCGTCAAACTTGCAGATATTGGAGTCGGGAGAATCATCATTGGATGGCAGAGGCACATACCCAACACCCTCAGAAATTAAATGTGTGGGCTGGAATAGTTGACGACAGAATAGTAGGGTCTTTCTTCTTTGAAGGAACCCTTACAGGACAAAGATATTTAGAGTTTCTAGAAAATGACCTTGTTCCAGCCCTTGCAGTAATTTTTCCTAACGATAATGATCCACACATTCCTGACGATACCATATGGTTTCAGCAAGACGGTGCACCTCCGCACTATACGCGCCCTGTACGAGATTTTTTGGACAACCGTTTTCCTGCGAGGTGGATCGGCAGACGCGGACCGATAGAATGGCCTGCAAGATCGTCAGGTCTTACACCTCTTGACTATTTTTTATGGAGATACTTAAAGTGAAAAGTGTACATTAATAAACCACGTAATTTAGAAGAACTTCAAAATCGCATTCGGGACGAAATACGCAGAGTTACCCCAGAAATCATTCATAATGTGCAAGAAGAATTTCTTCACAGACTTGCGCATTGTTAAGAAGTTGGTGGATGGCAATTCGAACATTTAATTTAAGTATAACATTTAATCAATTGTATTTTATTTTACATACCTCAGAATTGTTACTTTTTTTATGGATAAAATTTACGTTTTCTAACATTCAATCGTCATTTACTCGAAAACTTTCCTATGTAAGAGGGCAAAATTTCAGTACTGTCTGATAAAGAATTAAACGATCTTTCAGAATCAAGGAAAAAAATATGGTGTTGCCATTTAAAAAAAAATCGATGACGTCATTACTCGAAAACAAATGACATTTGAAAATCGCATTTTACGCTAAAATATGTATTTTTTAAATTAAAAATCGACCTGTTCGAGGATTTTTTCCAAAAAATAATTGTTTCGTTTTTATTGAATTTATTCCAGACTTTTGGCGCATACTGTATATTAATTATAACATATATAAAATTATAAGTATCTGCAGTTTTATCCCAAATATCAAATGTGAAAGCAAGTTCATAAAATAACATTTTCTTACACTTTATAATATTTCTGTAGTTAATAATTACATCTACTAGACGGAGGTAGTCTATCAGAATAAATAACTCTATTACTCTTTATAGTAATATAAGAATGTCACCAAGATTAATGTCAATGTCAATAATTATAATTCGCAAAACGTCAAAATAAAAGACAGGTTATCTGCGGAAATTGGAGGGAAATATTCTGATATTTCATTGGCTAAAATTGAGCTGACAGCGTAGCCAACATTCAGAAATACATCTCAATGTCGGGTTGACGAACCGTGACATGAAATAGTGTTATAATACAGAATTTTTTTCAACCGCCGGTTCAAATTCCACCTACGGTTGGACAACCGGAGGTTCAACCTGAGCTTTATAATACTGGCCCTAAATCTATAAATGATACTGCAGGAAACAACTACTCCGCGGATTAACGCCCCGACCGGCATTGAATTACACTTGCAGTATCTGTGTGAACAGCCAAGATTCCTTGTCGGCCACCCCACCAGACATAGACCGTTTTCGGGAGTGGGACATTTTCTAATGTATCAAGGAATCATATATAATTAGCTGTATACCAATGAGGATCTAGAACCGGTGGATGCAGGAAAATTGACACTAGAGTTTAAACGCCTACCATATGCTACTGTGGTTAAAATAACCAAAGATAATTCAAGCGTGTATCTGGCCTATGATACTGTATGTACTATATGGCATTTACTACCGCTAATAAATTATAGAATCCAGTTTTTTAGTTGTTTCAAAGTTCTGTAAAAAGGACTTCAGAGTATGTCAAGTGATGTGTTGAACAATGCAGTAAATTTAATTTCATTCAAGGAAAATCCAAACAGCGAGAATATATCCATGATAATGGAATTTTTGTACCGTCATCCTATGGCATTTAAACAAGAATGTCAGGAAAGAAAGTAACGTTTGGAAAAGATAAAATATATTAGCTGTGTGTGTGGGACTTTGCTTATAGAGCAACAAGAAATAAATATTGGGAATTTATGACTATTGACCGATGTCGTTTCCAGCAAAAAATTAAGAAATTAAAGTTAGTAATAGATGTTATTTTTAATAAAGAACATAGATGTAAAATATATAAGGAAAGATTTATGGAATAAAACAATTTGATTTAATATTTCTTTTTATTTAAAACTTTACACAATAACCTCATTTTTATTAATCCAGAAGTTGTGGGTTTTATCCACTTGACGAAAACCTTGTTTCCACGTTTGCGCAACACTTTTTCGACGAGATAAAGATCTGGGTACTTGACCTTTTGTAGTTCTTCGGTGTAAAATGCGCCTTGAATAACTTCTTTGTTTTGGTCTTGTAATAAATACGTAGTCGGATTAGTGGACTGAACTTTTTTTATTAAAAAAAACTCATTTGAAAAATTAGATGTATAACCTTTAGTAAAACTGTGTCGATGTTTGCTAATCCTTACATAGGTCCCTTTTTTAAACTTTGGTGGCCTCGGATAAGTGACTGTATTTAGAATTTGCTTAGCGTTTCTGCTGTTGACTTGACTTGGTTTAAGTCCATGAGTTCTATGTGGAGTATTGTTGCCCTGCTTTACGATATCTTGTAAAATGGGTAGTCATTTGTAGTTTTCTTGCAAACTAAATCTTTTCCACATTAAATTCTTTAAAGTACGATTTACACTTTCTACTATACTAGTTTTTAAACTAGAATATGTACTGTAGTGGGTTATGTTAAATTTTTGCATCAGTTCTCGAAACTCTTTGTTATAAAATTCTTTTCGCATGTCCGTTTGATAATTACGAGGTTTAATTTTCATTTGCAGAAGAATTTTACCTATGCTATTTGTCGCGTTTATAACTACAAGTAAGTATCGATATCCCTGCACACAGTATCTGCAATTTACACTATAAGGTGCCGAAATTCATACCAGTTTTTTTCCATTGTCTGTGGAATTACGATTCTCATCTCTTCCTAAAACACTTAACATCTAAAAAGAACCTGTGTCCGTCATAGCTCAAACCAAAGAAAGGTACATATCATTCTCCAGATCCATTCTAGTAGAAAAGTCTGTAGTTCCCAAGAAACCCGACACTTACTTCAGATTAAGGTTTGTGGACTTTTCGATTTTTCGCCAACGTTAAGTTTCTCTTTAGAATCAGATCAATGCGTGTAAATTAGAAAACACTTATAGACTTTTCGAGAGATAATGTACCAGTGGATAAACCGGTGGACATTTTAGCGTGTTCTGAGTGAAAATCTGCTTCGGCATTGTTTAAATGGGTTGGTCAGTGTAAAAAAAAAACTTTGAACAAAATGTATCTATTATATTAAATAAAGTGAACTTGAATTTTCTTAAGCAAAAATTACTAGCAGCTTAGAGCACATCGACTTCGCTCAGAAGGAAGGGAAACAATAAGGAAGCTATAAATTAATCTATGTAGCCTGCGAATGGCTTGAGAAGGTATTTTAAAAAAATGTTATACTATATATTGCTGGAGATACGAAGAATAAATTGATTTCACATACTTGACAAAAAAACATTTTCTCCGCAATATCAGTTATATAGCCTGTCAAATGTTGACAGGTTTTTTGGCAAGGTACAGCATAATCCAAATTGTTGATAATATTTATCAGACAATTAAAGCAAAAGGGTCTATTTGCACTGTTAGATATACCAGGTAGGGTAATATAACTTTGGTGAACACAAATAAAATCTGAAATTAAATTTTCCATAATAGTGTGGCTATTTACCAGATACAGCCGTTCGATATAACCCTCACTATCGAGTTATATTTCATCATCCAACATGTTGATACAACTGAATAAAGTTTCTATAACCGGTTCTAGGAACCAGATTTTAACAATGTAGTTTAATCAGCTTTAATAACGGTATTATTAGTTCGGTATAGACACCTGTTTGAGGGGCAATGACCGGTCAATATAACCGGTTCTAGGAACCAGATTCTAACAATGAAGTTTAACCAGCTTTAATACCGGTATTATTAGTTCAGTACAGACACCTGCTTAAGGAACAATGACCGGTCAACTGACAGGATTTACATCTGTTTGGTAGATAGGAGGGGTGATTTAAGAAAAAAATAAAATTGCTATATATGTAGTAAGAACTCTCCTATAAGAGCAGTAACATGTCAGACAAAACGTCCTTCAAATACTACTGTGCGTCAAAAAGTACATCAAATACTACTGTGCAGTGTTTGTCGCAGTATATAAGACAACGATTTATTAACGAAGTTTGGATTTATAAACCGAAAAAAGTTTTACGTTTACGTGAAAAAAAAGTGTCTCGTAAAAGATATCGACGTAATTAATATTCAAACGGCTGTTGAAAACTTGCATCAAAAGTTTTCTAATATAAAATTCAATGCTGAGCACGAATCCATTTACGGATTTTTTACACCTGAATATTGCAAAAAGCGTCGGCAGTCGGTATGTAATACGTAATACGAATAACGAATTCGAATTTCGAATGTTTGGAATACGTATTCGTAAGTTTCGTTCGCAGCTCGCAGTCGGCACTGTCGGTAGGGTAATGTAATACGTATTAATACGTAATATTAGTAGGTTACGCATTTCAATAGATGCGGAATAGAAATAGAAAACTGACAATCATGCCTATTACGTACCTATTATATATCTATTAAAATCTGGGTAATCAAGATTAAATAAATAAAAAATGTCATATTACTGAACTACCTACATGATAATTAATTGATCTGTAAAAGCTTCACTAAACAGGAAAAAAATAACTAATTAAATTTATTTTCTTATTAAGAAAAATTAAATTAAATACCCCGAGCCCGTACGCCGATAGCCGAGCAGTTTCGAATTCATCGTGTTTCGTTTCACACCGCCATTCCATTCCATTCGTAATAATGATAACAATGCTGCATGGTGCATTGCATATACCGAAATACGGGAAATTCGTACATGTTATGTACTTAATACGTATTCGGATGATTATTCCGAATATCATTTTAATCCGATTCCGTATCATCCGAATATCAAATTAATCCGAATATTTACAACACTAATTTGTGATAATTTTTTGGAGGGTCATTCCGATATAAAAGAACTCATTGAAAACTTATTGATTTGGATTTGAAATCACATCTATCAGTTCTTAAACATTTTTTGGAAGAAGATCTGGTTAACAAAATTTCGGAGAGTGAAAAATCAAGTGATGAATAAATTATAAATAGATATATTTTATAAAGATGAACATTACACAGCTAATACTTCTACAAACAATTGTAAAAAGCTACTTATGCGTTCCATATAAAAGTCGAGATGCCTTTGTGTGTTTTGATATTAATGGGATGCGAGAAACGAAAGTTGGTCTTGGAATTGGAAAAAAAAATGATAAGTGCAAAAAGAATGTAAAAATGTTTAAATGTTCTATACCCACTAACAGTACCATTTATAAAGTAAGAATAAGGAACGAAGACGGGGTAATGCAGGACTCGGATTGGCTAGATCTATACCCCACTCCGATAAAAAATTGTACAAATATTGATCGCTGAAGAGTAGATGGTTCAAATACCATTTTGCTTTGGTATATTACTGCCTGTATTTCGTTAGTGTTGATTTTATTAACTGTTCGAGAATGTTTGAAGATGGACATTGTTTGACATGTGCACGCAGAGAATTAATCAGAGAACCGGGATAAAGATTTTTTCGACATTACGGAAATGGAACTACAAAACTTTCCTCTATATTATCTTATTGATAATGTGCGCCCTATGGAGCTTTTAGCAGCCTGGCAAAAGCTTCCCCTAGTACATAGAGAGAATTTTGATCTCCAAGTGCAACTACCATGTTTTATATATCATAACCGCCCAAAATGACAAGCCCACGTAGACTGTGGTCCACCATCCCAAGCCACGTGTCATCTCTGTAATTGTAGTGTTCAACAGTGTGTTTAATGTTATGTAAAACAAAAAAGAAAATAAAAAAATCGAGTGTACTTTTGTGTTTTATTTTAAACAAATATTACAAATCTAATAAACTGGGATCCAAATAAAAATCGTCTTCTTCACTTCCTTCTTCCAGTACCTGTAGCAACCTTTTTAAATTGTTTTCTGGATTGGCAATTCGATAGTGCCCCAGTGCCAGGGTCTGAACCTTACCAGGTACAATATATCTTTAATCATCCGCTGTAGAAAGGGTAATTTTATTTATTACTTCTGTGTTAATAGTATGTAGGGTTGTGGTAAATATATACATTTTTCGAAATATGGTATTCTTTCGTTTCAAGTCAACTTACAATACATAATCTTTAGGTGCCGTGTTACTAATCGTAAAACAGTCAAAACTTTCAAGTTCTTTTTTCTTTAGAAAACGGAAGTCTCCTAGTGGGAAACATTCTTTCATCGCAGTTCCGTAAAAATGGGACATCCAAAAATCCAAATCCAAAATCCAAATCCAAATTGGGGCATCCAGGTACATGATATAAGAAGTCGGTTTATTAGGATTGAAATTTGGTAAAAAATTATTATTCGCGATCGCCTTTCTTTTGTTACACGAGGATACCCCGCCCCTGATGCAGCTTTTGAAGAAGTGTATAGAGTCCACATCCGTTAAAAGTTCGAGGTTAACGCCGGTATGTTTTAGCATCGCTTGCCAACTTAAAGATGGAGCTGTCAAATAATAGGCGGGATCTAATTTATATTGTTCTAAACACACTTTTCTAAAGTTTTCAAATACATCGGTCAACAACAAAACATCAGACTTCAAATACAGATATGCATAGTCCCCTAAAGTTTTGCAGTGAAAAGTGTTCCATACTTTTACTGCTCGTTCATAGTCTCGATCAGAAATTGTCTCCATTGTTAACTTATTGTAAAATTTTTCTTTTGAGGGTAATTTGGTTTCTTCCAGTTTTTTAAACGAATCCACGAAACTGTAAGGAAATACTCCTGTTGGAGTAATCTAAACTCTTCATCAGGAAAGTGTTTTCTAATTTCCACGCATTGATCTGATTCTAAAGACACACTTAACATTGCAAGAGACTTGACGAAAAATCGAAAAGTCCACAAACCTTAATCTGAAGTAAGTGTCGGGTTTCTTGGGAACTACAGACTTTTCTACTAGAATGCATCTAGAGAATGACATGTACCTTTCTTTGGTTTAAGCTATGACGGACACAGGTTCCTTTTTAGATGTTAAATATTTTAGGAAGAGATGAGAATCGTAATTTGACAAACAATGGAAAAAACTGGTATGACTTTCGACACCTTATAGTGTAAATTGCAGATACTGTGTGCAGAGGTATCGATACCTGCTTGTAATTATAAACGTATTTGGCAAGTTTGTATGGGTAGAACCAGTTAAACGAAAATCTGCATAAGAAGTGACAAATAGCATGCGTAAAATTCTTCTACAAATGAAAATTAAACCTCGTAGTTATCAAACGGACATGGGAAAAGAATTTTATAACAAAGAGTTTCGAGAACTGATGCAAAAATTTAACATAAACCACTACAGTACATATTCTAGTTTAAAAGCTAGTATAGAAGAAAGGGGAAATCGTACTTTAAAGAATTTAATGTGGAAAAGATTTAGTTTGCAAGGAAACTACAAATGACTACCTATTTTACAAGATATCGTAAAGCAGGACAACAATACTCCACATAGAACTCATGGACTTAAACCAAGTCAAGTCAACAGCAGAAACGCTAAGCAAATTCTAAATACAGTATTTAGTCACTTAAAAATAGTTGATCCGAGGCCACCAAAGTTTAAAATAGGAACCTATGTAAGGATTAGCAAACATCGACACAGTTTTACTAAAGGTTATACATCTAATTTTTCAAATGAGGTTTTTTTTAATAAGAAAAGTTCAGTCCACTAATCCGACTACATATTTATTACAAGACCAAAACAAAGAAGTTATTCAAGGCGCATTTTACACCGAAGAACTACAAAAGGTCAAGTACCCAGATCTTTATCTTGTCGAAAAAGTGTTGCGCAAACGTGGAAATAAGGTTTTCGTCAAGTGGATAAAACCCACAACTTCTGGATTAATAAAAATGAGGTTATTGTGTAAAGTTTTAAATAAAAACAATTATTAAATCAAATTGTTTTATTTCATAAATCTTTCCTTATATATTTTACATCTATGTTCTTTATTAAGAATAACATCTATTACTAACTTTAATTTCCTAATTTTTTGTTGGAAACGACATCGGTCAATAGCCATAAATTCCCAATATTTCTTTCTTGTTGCTCTATAAGCAAAGTCCCACACACACACACACATCTAATATATTTTATCTTTTCCAAACGTTACTTTCTTTCCTGAGATTCTTGTTTAAATGCCTCAAGATGAAGGTACAAAAATTCCATTACCATGCTGTTTGGATTTTCCTTGAATGACATTAAATTTACTGCATTGTTCAACACATCACCTGTCATATTCTGAAGACCATTTTGCAGAACTTTGAAACAGCTAAAAAATGCTGATTCATCAACATTTGGATGATATAATTTATTACCGGTAGTAAATGCCATATAGTACATACAGTTTCATAGGCCAGATACACGCTTGAATTATCTTTGGTTATTTTAACCACAGTAGCATATGGTAGGCGTTTAAACTCCAGTGTCAATTTTCCTGCATCCACCGGTTCTAGACCCTCATTGGTATACAGATAATTATATATGATTCCTTGGTACGTTAGAAAATATTTCCACTCTTTTTCGTCGAATTCAACACTGTCACCTTTGTTTCCAGAAATTTTAATACACGGTATAAATTCACATGTATAAGACAGTCCCACAGATACGAATTTACTCTTGGAATAATTTAAATAAAATCTTCGTTATTTAAGGTCAATGATCGGTCACTAGACGTCAATGTCCGGGGTCAATAACCTGAAACGCTTCAGAGAAAAAAAAATGTTTTTTGAGGCCAATAACCGGTCACTAGAGGTCAATGTCCGGGGTCAATGACCTGAAAAGCTTCAGAGAAAAAATGTTTTTTTGAGGTCAATGTCCGGTCACTCCGGGTCATTGTCCGGGGTCAATGACCTGAAACACCTCAGGGAATGTTTTTTGAGGTTAATAACCTGTCGCTAGAGGCCAATGTCCGGGGTCAATTTACCGTTATTGACCTAGATCCTTTTTCTCCCCTCATTACCTTACTACTGAGGTAGCTGTACTACTCCTCGTACTCATGGTCCCTACTGTCGAGTTCGACAAACTTAAAACAGCTAAGGTTATTCGTCGTTACCTCATCTATGACATACTGATGAGAGTTAATAAGCTCAAAATCGGTATATGTCTGATAAGCTGGTGACGAGTGCTGACATGTATAAATAAACGTTAAATTAGCCTTACAACGAAATGGTTTCTCCGGTAACAACATCAAGAGGGCTTTAAGGCCTAGGCGAAACAAAGAACACAAGGAAGAAGATAAACCAATAGGCAAAGCTCTCCTGCCATATGTCAAGGGAACTACCGACAAAATAAGCAGGGTTTTAAAGAAATATAAAATAGAAACCGTCTTCAACAAGGACAGGAAGATTGGTAATATGCTACCATCAGCCAAAACAAACATTCCTCTAGAAGACCAAGGAGTATATGAAGTTCCTTGCGGACACTGTGAGAAGACGTACATTGGACAAACTAACAGAAGAATTCAAACCCGGAAAGAAGAACATCGGAATGCTGTCCAGAAAAATGAAAAAACTTCGTCATTAGCTCAACATGTAAAAGACACCGGCCACCAGATTGATTTAGATAATACCAGCAAGAATGGAGCATAAGGCAAAAAGAATAATTTGAGAAGCCATCGAAATTGAAAAACATCCTCAAAATCTCAATACACACGACGATACCCAAAGATTACCAACAGCTTGGAAACCTGTACTGGAAACCAAGAAGATCAATGAACCAGTAATACGCAACGCTGAGAGTAGATCAAGCCGAACACATGAACCCACAGCACCGTTAAACGCAAGACCCGTGACGCGCAGCCATGCGAAGAAAACCACACACCGGAACGAAAGCACAGTATATAACTTACCAAGTGGACAAACATCTTCCAGTAAGCCGAACGTAGTAACGCGAAGCAGAAGTAAGAAGACCTGAAGATGGTAAATGAGATTTTACCGAAACGTTGTCAAACAAATGGTTCTTTTGAAGGCCATGCAGATTTATCGCGGAAAGGAACCCGGAGAAATTTTACAACCATATATATATATATATATATATATATATATTATGGTTTTATTTTTTTGATTATCTAATGTAATGTTCAATGGGGTCTCTAATGAGTTATTAACTTTAAATAAAATCCGTTTTATTATCATTCAAAACTAGGTTGTTCTCAAAAAACCACTGTTTCATTGAATTCATCAATACATTGCCCATTTTAAGTATATCCTTATAATTTGATCCCTTTATTAACAAATTTGTATCATTAGCATAATTAACCATAAATTGTTTACTCCTATTGGAGATGATATTTTTAAAGTCATATACAATAATTGCAAACAAAAAAGGTCCCAGTATACTTCCCTGCGGCACTCTCCCCGACAATTCTAAGACGCTTCATCTTATTTTGTTATTATTATACTCTATTTCCACAATTTGTTTGCGGCAGGCTAGATAAGAATGGAACCAGTCATATATATTACCCGTATACCATACCTATACAATTTTTGCAGACTTAAATCATGATCTATGCAATCAAACGCCTTGGAAGGGTCAAGAAAAATGTCACAGGCCAGATCCTGTATAAAGCTGTATCTACAGACTTTTTCTTCATATAACCATGTTGATTCTCTGAGAACAAACTATACCTCGAAAAAGGAAATTAATCTACAGGCCATCACAGATTCAAAAATATTCGAAAAACATGTTATCAAACTGATAGGTCTATAATTTGTCAACACATCTATGTCACCTTTCTTAAAAATTGTTTGACAATAGCCTATTTTAGTTCTTTAGGGAAAAATCCCCGAAGTAAAAGACAAATTTATTAGATAACTTAACGGTTCAGCTATATGATACATACAGTGCTT
This sequence comes from Monochamus alternatus, assembly GCA_037114965.1. Taxonomy (NCBI): domain Eukaryota; kingdom Metazoa; phylum Arthropoda; class Insecta; order Coleoptera; family Cerambycidae; genus Monochamus; species Monochamus alternatus. The sequence goes on along the minus strand of CM073429.1, from coordinate 40,475,752 downwards.
CAACACCGACGCTGGAATTTCTCTATACCAGTATTCTTCATATTTTTTATAGTTGATACTATTTCTTCGTGTGTAACTGCTTGTAGAATCACCGACTTTACATTAGACTGAATCAGATTATTTTACAAATTTGTGTTAATTAGAGATTGTTGAGTCATAAGTGTTTTTGAAATGTTTATGAAAAAATTATTAAAACCATTTACTATATCTTGTATATTACCTGTACTCGGTTTAATTGTGTCTTTTTCCGCTTTAGTTAAATTTTTAATGATCTGCCACATGGCCTTTGACTTGTTATCAGCTTCATTAATTTTTTTGTATAATAGTTTTTCTTCGTATTGTTTACTAAATTGTTATATTGATTTTTAACTTTTTATATACAATATTATACATACTATCTCGAGTCGAAATAGTCTGATATAACACCAGTTGTTTTTTCAACTCCAATAACTCCGACACTCTCGCTAGAAAATTGTTGATTTTTTTAGTTTTACGTATCTTTATTACTGGAAAGTGAATGTTAAAATGGTACAGGAAAATAGATCAGAATTGTTCAAAAGCAACATCAACATTACACTTGTCAAAATCATCCGACCATGTCTCTTTACTAATAACATCACAAAACTTCATGATATTGTAACGATAATCTATAATATGAAAAAATTATTATTAATATAGTCTTAAAAATTTCGAAACTTACTATTTGACACGTGTGGTCAGATATGCCATTATGAAAAACTTTACCCTCCAGTTTTCCACTAAAATTTGTTATAATATTATCTAAACAGGTTCTTGTTGTACTTGTTGTGATTCTTGTCGGTCAAGACAGCGTTAAAGGTATTTAGAATATTTTTGAAGTACCTACATGCCTCGTTATATTTCAATGTATCTATATTGAAGTCTCCTGCAATAAAATATATAAAATTATTTTTCTTGAGATAACATCTGATAAAACCTATCCAGAAACATCTCGATACTACCGTTTGTCGACCTATATAAACTTACAATAACGAATTTTTTTAAATGTAAATACAGCTAGAACCCTCAAAATTAAAATCCTCTGCCAAACTATCCAGTTTTGTAAAAGGAACATAGGAAATGTCAGCTCTGGCATATACTGCTGATCCTCCATGCAAAGCAGTGCTCCTGTATTAGTCTGCGACCTTCTTATAGTTTTTAATTTTAATGATATTAATTTGTTCACTGTCTCTCCAGTTCTCCGTGAAGCACAAGAAAGAACAGTTTATTTTTTCCATCATTAGATCCAATACCTGTATACTATTTTCTAAGGATTGAACGTTTTGATAGAATATTTATTTAATAGATGTTTCAACCCGGGTAACAGCTACTTCTTCAACTGTTTTAGATTGTCATAGTTCGAGAGGGGACTGTAGTGGAGAAGGGTGTAATTCATCATAATATAGCCGATTATACTGTTGTATTTTGCAGGTTACAGGTGAGTAGAGAGAGGCAGAGACATGATTATGGCCACTGATAATGGAAATTGTACATTGCTCGTACTCCTTGATTTTAGTAGAGTGTTTGATACCATCGATTATGATTTATTAATTAATATATTGGGATATATAGGTTTTTCGGGAAATTTATTGCGTTGGTGTAACGTGTATTTACGTAACAGGCAACATAGTGTTTTTTTGATTGGAGGTCATTCAGAACTTTTCTTACTTTGATCAGGATCAGGATCGATTCTCGGTCCCCTGTTTTTCTTTATTTATACGTCTCAAATATTGACACATATATCAAATTGTAATATTCATTTGTACGCTGACAACACCCAGCTCAACTATAGTTTCCCTCCTCAAGTAGTACAGGAGGCGTGTAACATAGTAAATAACGATCTCAATATGTTTGTATCTGCAGCTGAAGACCATTGTTTGGTTATAAACTCGAGTAAATGTAAAGTATTCTATTTGGATCTAAATTAAATCGTCAAAGAGTGTAATAATGTTAATATTATGGTTAATGCTGTGAAACTAGAAATGGTTGCAAATGCGAGAAATGTGGGAGTGATAATGGACACAGATTTGAGATTTGAAAAACATCAATACAATATTACAAAAGTAAACTCTTCTCCAACATAAAAAATAGAGTTCCTCAGTTCAAATTAGAACTATTTCGGAAATCATTTAGATACCATATTTTTTGTATATGTATTTTATATATTTTTTTTGCAATTTTTGTACTTGCATGTGTGTGTGTATGAGGTTAAGTGGAAGAGCAAGTTTTAGAACATTTGGCGTTGTAAAGGTTGAATTTCGCCTTTTATTTGCGATTTTGTAACTATGAACTACATTCAATAAATATTGTACTCTATTTGAAAATAATAATAATTATTATTATTACGATAATAATAATAATAATAATAATTATCATTATTACCGTTATCGCTATCGCTATCGCTATCATTATCGTTATCGTTTTCGTTATCGTTGTCGTTATCGTTATCGTTATCGTTATCGTCATCGTCATCGTCATCGTCATCGTCATCGTCATCGTCATCGTCATCGTCATCGTCATCGTCATCGTCATCGTCATCGTCATCGTCATCGTCATCGTCATCGTCATCGTCATCGTCATCGTCATCGTCATCGTCATCGTCATCGTCATCGTCATCGTCATCGTCATCGTCATCGTCATCGTCATCGTCATCGTCATCGTCATCGTCATCGTCATCGTCATCGTCATCGTCATCGTCATCGTCATCGTCATCGTCATCGTCATCGTCATCGTCATCGTCATCGTCATCGTCATCGTCATCGTCATCGTCATCGTCATCGTCATCGTCATCGTCATCGTCATCGTCATCGTCATCGTCATCGTTATCGTTACCGTTACCGTTACCGTTATCGTTATCGTTGTCGCTATCGCTATCGCTATCGTTATCTTTATCATTATTATTATTATTCAGTTCTCTGTCGTCGCCGAGTGTGGACGTGTTTTTCGGTCGGTCCCGGGTCTCCAAGCTAATTGTTGGTTTTTAAGTGTCGTATCGGTCAACGCATATACAAAAGTACAAAATGTACAAAACTGCTACACTAACGTGTGATATCGCAACCACATATGCATTTTATCAATAATTAAAGTCTACATCGCGTATTTTAAACACAATCTATTGCATAAAACGTCCAAAAATAGTACAGTAAAGTACCTGCGTCGAATTTCGAGTTCCGTTATCGGCCCAAAACAATGAAATTGCCAAGTGTATAACATCTGGGACTGAAGTGGACTAGACGATCGTAGCCGTTTTACAGTTCCACCAAAGTCAAGTTCTCGTTTGTTGGTGTAAGTGTTCGCTGTGTTAGTTACTTCAAATTCGGTGTTTTATCTGCAGCTTGACCTTTTATTGGGAACCCAGTTGTATTCTGGCGTGTTTACTGTTTTTGCAACTACACGGCGGACGCCGGTCACGCCAACGGTAGAGGAATTTAATTTGGATTTTCAATCCAGCTATGGCAGACTCCTCTTTGACGACTTCCGACACCTCATCAAATTGTACCAGATGTAAAAATTCTACGAAATCGGGTACTAAATGTATAAAATGTGGGAAATTGTCGCACAAGAGTTGTCTCAAGATGCTAAAAGATGTCAAGTTTCTTGAAGATGGCACTATGGTCTGTTGCGCTGACACTGTTGATGAGCCTACATTGGATGTAAGTGGCAGCGTTACACGGAGCAATGCTTAGGATCTCGTATTTGGAGGAAATCATACGCCATAAGGATCTTGTGATCTCTAATCAATCTATTGCAATCAAGTCGCTTGCTGAACAGATTGATCTAGTCAAGCAGCTGAATGACATGCAAGGACATGCATAATTGCAATGCCCAACCCCCAAATAAGGGGCTATCTCTCTCAACCAAGCAAGTGAAACAGAGCAAACATAATGGGTCAGAGCCGCCCAATAAACCCGCAATAGAAGCTGGGACATCTAAATCTGAGAAAATGCTATCAAATGCTATACACGATGCGCAAGCTCAGAATATTGGTAATAATGTTGTGAATTTGGTAAATGATAGAAATCAGCAACCATCTCTCCCGAAACCTAAATCTTAATCCAGAAGTTTACTAATTGGTTGTCAGGAAAATCCGGGTCAGTGTCTCTTTAAGGCAGCTCCAGCGGTACCAGTAGTTCGTTCATCTGAATACCATGTCACAAATCTTTATCCCAACACGGATATGGAGAAACTGCGTAGTTATTTGAGAAGTATTGCTTCAGATGTCGATGTGTTTAAGCTGAATAGCAAAAATCCCACCAGATATTCTTCTTTTAAAATAACGGTTTCTGAAAATCAGTCTCTCCTTGTTTTGGGTGTTAATATATGGCCCACTGGTGTTATATTGAATCGGTTTTTTCGCACCAAAGTCCTCCACAAGTGAGATGTTAACCTTGGAACGGATGAATGATCTAGCTCGAAGGTCCAGAGGGTGTCCAGGAGGATTTTCGGTGCTACACGTTAATGCCCAGGGATTTTCTAACAAAATATGTGAATTTAAATGATAACCCGTTTGATATTTTGTGTATTATTGAACATTGACTTCAATCTAACGATATTAATGTTGTATGCTTAAATAACTACCAATTGGTACATAGTTATTGTAGAGTAGGGAACAGGCAACATGGGGGAGTTGCAATATTAGCTAATGCTAATTTTTCCTTGAAACCTGTTAGCGCGAATTACATTGTTAAATAAAATACACTTATATTATATTTTTAGACTTATTTAGAATAATTTCATAAGTAAGATATTATGAACCTATTAGGGACTATTATCAAAGGGACCTTTGCCCCCAATACTATAAAGATACAATAACTAACAAATAGACCCATTTTAGGTATCCGAATTATTAGTTTGTTTGTTTAGATGTCTCTATTTTAAGGAACCATTATATTCTTTGAGTCAAAAGGTTAATATTTACTAAAGTGCATTTTCTAATATATCAAGTCATATTTTAATGATAATGTGTAATTATGATCTATCTGTAACATATATAAACGATTGTGCAGTTTATACAATCAGAGTTAATTTGGTACTTCTTTGAGTAAAGATCGTGCATCAAAGTGTTGTTTAATTTCTTCTGCCAACCGTCTGAACTACATATAAAACTCGCGGAGAAGTTCTGCGCTTCATTACATGCTGAATTTTGTACAGCGCAGATAAAACATGAATTGTTTGATCATTACAGTATACAGGTCACCGTCACATGGTGACTTGAATATGTTTACTGTTGCTCTTTACCAAATATTGGACTCGAGGAAGTATAAATCGCTAGTCATTATTGGAGACATAAACCTTGATCTTGATGGTAGCACGGAGAGTACTAGATTTATTGATGATTTGTTCGCTACATATGGCATGACTCATTATATTCATGTAACAACCAGAATTGTGAAAGACACAAGGTCTTGTCTCGATAATATCATAACTAATTTTGACCCAGGAAGTGTCTCTACGGGTGTTATTAATACCCATATTGCCGACCATATGGCGGTGTATATTTGTGTTAAGAATCCTCAAGGAATGAAAAAATCAAAAACCCTTGTCCGCAAAATAATGATTAATGATGCAAATATCTCTTGATTTTTAGATCATTTAAAATTGACTAATTGGTTCAACTTCTATTCTCTAGGCCCCAATATAATATGCAATGAGCTTTTGAAAAATGTGGAGTAAAGTGGTTCAATGATAACCTGAGGGGCAAGAGAAAGAACCTTTTCAAGGCTAACTATATATTCAATGTAACAAATTCTGAGAATAACTGGGCTACTTACACTCATTTGCGTAAGCAGTATAAAAAAGTTCTTGTTTCCGCTAAACGTAACCATTATGCCAAAACAGTCTGGAACATAGTAAACTTAGAACGTACTTCTATAAGTAATCAGGTAGCTACCAGCTTAACTCCTGACGAGTTCAATATTTTTTTTACAACTGTCTCTGAGGTAATTTTCAATAGTATTGAGGATTTGTATCCTCAATCCCTTGATTTTTCTAAATAGTATGGCCAAACCAGTCTCTTCTTTTTTTATGTCGATATTGGAAACTGATGTGCGTCAGGCTATTCTTTCCTGTCTGGATTATTATGTTTAAACAGCAGAATAGTAAAAGCTTGTTTTTTTTTATATATTTTAACTATCCTGTGGACAAAAGCCCCAACCAGCGTTGAATTACACCCACAACCCCAGAGTAGTTAGTTCCACACAATATTATTAATACCTAAAAATATATATAAAAAAAAACCTTTTACTTAAAGGGTAAACATTATTCAAGTAGGTATTGTCATATTTAATTCATTGACAGACTGTCACTTTTGTCATTGTCGATATTTAATTTCAAATAATTTTAATTTATATAATAATTTTTATAATTTAGATATTTGACTCAACTTAAAGGAGGCCACCTGAAGAAGCAATCCTAAAAATGCAGAAACAGGTCAGATCTCATCTTTTGGGGTTGAATTATCGAGTTCCCACTACCAAAAGTGAAGTTAGATATTTATAGAGTGTTTTAATTAAAGCAGGGTAGTAAATTTAGATAGATTCATTTCTTTAGATAATTATTGAGTAGAGCTTTGTCTGTGGAATTGTTCATTAGCATACCTAGATGTTTGGTATCAGAGAACATACATCTGACGTCATTGATAGGAATTGTAGGAGATTTGATTTATATTAGCTTAAAATACCTTTCTAATACAGTAAAACAAATAAAATCTTGCCTTGAAGCATTCGTTGGGCCACTTACGTTTCTATTTAATAATATTGTTAGCGGCGGCATATAGCCGGACTCTTTCAAAATAGCAAAGATTCTTCCAATCCATAGAGAGGGCGATATCGATGTTGTAGACAATTTTAGAGCAATTGCTGTTTTACCTATATTTTCCAACATATTAGAAATCTGGCTAAAAGAGAGATTATCGGTCTATTTGGATAAATATTCTATCATATCGCCATCACAGTCTGGGTTCAGAAAGAGGTATTCTACAGTCAGAGCGTTGTTATCTGTGATCGAGTAAGTAGTCGATGGCTTTGATATAGGTGAGAGTTTATATGCAGTGTTGTGTGACCTGACAAAGGCCTTCGGCTGCGTTAACACAGATATTGTTTTGCTGAAACTTGATTACTATGGTATTCGCTCAAATGAATTACAACTTTTTAGATCTTATTTAACCAATAGAAAGCAGTATGTTATAGTCAATGACTACGAGTCCTAAATTATGCCGATAGCAGGTGGTGTCCCGCAAGGATTAATTTTGGGTCCAGTGATATTTTTATTGTACATTAATGATCTGCCCTCTTTGCGCATGACACCACCATAGTGACTAGAGGTAGTGAAGAGCTGAGCTTAGCGAGCCTTGCATCGGCCAAATCTTGGTTTTCTACAAATAAATTAAAATTGAATGTAACAAAAACCCAAAATATGTTATTTTCATCAGATAAGTGGTGTGCAAAATCTGAACCAGTTAAAATGTTGAGCATTACTTTCGGTACCGCCCTAGCCTGGACCCCGCATTTGGAAAGGCTTTGCTCGAAGCTTGCGGCGCAGTTTTTTGTAATGAGACAACTGAGGCCTTTTGTGGATGATAGCGTTATGCGGGTTGTTTATTTTTCTTTAGTGAAAAGTCACTTGAGCTATGGTATCGCCCTGTGGGGTAACTCCAGGGATGCGCACAGGGCATGTATTCTACAGAAGCCAGCAGCGAGACTCATAGCTAATGTATCTTATAATACTTCTTGTAAAGACCTGTGTGACGTACCTACGTCGCGATTGCAAAACGACACAGTGTCACTATGACGCCTGAGCGGTGGCGGCGAAAACCTCGGGCGCCAGTTTCTGTTTACAGTGTAGAAATACCACTACTCGGGCGGCTACAGTGAAGACACGGTATGTCCAGAGGGTCGTGAGGGAGGAGTTAGACTTTCGGTGTCCAGTAAAACAAGGCACACTTGATAAATATAGACATTTATTTAGTGCAAACCTAAAGGTACAATTCTAATTGTTATCTTAACTAAAAATATCACGGGGCAAATAATTCGATGCAAAAATACGAGGTAAACAGGTACGGTACAGAGTCAGCGGTGCGGTTACAGGGTAGCGGTTTCTACAAGCGGTTAATACAAGCTACGTGCAAAATCAAGCAATAGGAAGCAATCAAGCGGACAAAGCAAAGTTAACCTACTAAACTAAATACGAACAGCTCCACTGGTGTGGAAGTGGTGGACAGGCAGGACTGCTCTCGACGACAGCGGGCCAGGAACTGAATCGCTTCCTCGCTGTTTAGAAGTCTTCGGTGCTGTAGACAAATCGGCGGCGGCGCACTGCTCTCCTTTTTGAACTTGTAAATTTCTTACCTTAGCTCGGAGTCTTCACAAAATTATTCGAAGTTGCGAAGTTCGTCAGCGGCTCTGAAAATTCTAGGCTCTCGGCGGTCGGGACTGGACTCGCCGGTCAATGCGCTGCTTTGTCTCCATACGGACAGTAGCGGGTGTATGTGCTAACGTTCGATAAGTTAAACACATATCGGCGGTCGGTGATAATTTTATTAATGAAAATTCACTTCATTACACCTGTTTAAGCAGCTTAAAATTCTACCTCTGCCATGTTAGTCACACATTCTAACATTCATAATTACGATACAAGAAATGCAGAAAATATTGTAAAGCCATTTTCTAGAATCAAAATTACCAAATAAAATAAAATGTTAATTGGCTTCTATAATAAATTTAATACATTTTTTAGACATTCTCAAATTAAATTGAAGTCAGTGAGGTCATTCCATACGATCACTAAAATGTGCCTATTGGAGCATTGCTTTTATTCTATTGACGACTTTAAGTCATATATCAGTTGATTGTTTAGTTAATAAGTTATGACTATAATGTACTCTTTGTATTTATAAATGGTCAATAAACGTTCTATATATGATTATTATTTTTGTTGTTGTTGTTTTATTATTATTATTATTATTATTATTATTATTATTATTATTATTATTATTATTATTATTATTATTATTATTATTATTATTATTATTATTATTATTATTATTATTATTATTATTATTATTATTATTATTATTATTATTATTATTATTATTATTATTATTATTATTATTATTATTATTATATTTGTTGTATTTTTATCTGTTTGTAAAACGTTTTTGGCAGTTTCAATGTTTTTAACTCTAATGACAATGATTTCGTGTCTTTTTTATCATATATTTTGTTGAATCCTGACATAAATGTACTATGTAGATATTGTCAATAAACTATTCTATTCTATTCTATTCTATTCTATTCTATTCTATTCTATTCTATTCTATTCTATTCTATTCTATTCTATTCTATTCTATTCTATTCTATTCTATTCTATTCTATTCTATTCTATTCTATTCTATTCTATTCTATTCTATTCTATTCTATTCTATTCTATTCTATTCTATTCTATTCTATTCTATTCTATTCTATTCTATTCTATTCTATTCTATTCTATTCTATTCTATTCTATTCTATTCTATTCTATTCTATTCTATTCTATTCTATTCTATTCTATTCTATTCTATTCTATTCTATTCTATTCTATTCTATTCTATTCTATTCTATTCTATTCTATTCTATTCTATTCTATTCTATTCTATTCTATTCTATTCTATTCTATTCTATTCTATTCTATTCTATTCTATTCTATTCTATTCTATTCTATTCTATTCTATTCTATTCTATTCTATTCTATTCTATTCTATTCTATTCTATTCTATTCTATTCTATTCTATTCTATTCTATTCTATTCTATTCTATTCTATTCTATTCTATTCTATTCTATTCTATTCTATTCTATTCTATTCTATTCTATTCTATTCTATTCTATTCTATTCTATTCTATTCTATTCTATTCTATTCTATTCTATTCTATTCTATTCTATTCTATTCTATTCTATTCTATTCTATTCTATTCTATTCTATTCTATTCTATTCTATTCTATTCTATTCTATTCTATTCTATTCTATTCTATTCTATTCTATTCTATTCTATTCTATTCTATTCTATTCTATTCTATTCTATTCTATTCTATTCTATTCTATTCTATTCTATTCTATTCTATTCTATTCTATTCTATTCTATTCTATTCTATTCTATTCTATTCTATTCTATTCTATTCTATTCTATTCTATTCTATTCTATTCTATTCTATTCTATTCTATTCTATTCTATTCTATTCTATTCTATTCTATTCTATTCTATTCTATTCTATTCTATTCTATTCTATTCTATTCTATTCTATTCTATTCTATTCTATTCTATTCTATTCTATTCTATTCTATTCTATTCTATTCTATTCTATTCTATTCTATTCTATTCTATTCTATTCTATTCTATTCTATTCTATTCTATTCTATTCTATTCTATTCTATTCTTTTCTATTCTATTCTATTCTATTCTATTCTATTCTATTCTATTCTATTCTATTCTCTTCTCTTCTCTTCTCTTCTCTTCTCTTCTCTTCTCTTCTCTTCTCTTCTCTTCTCTTCTCTTCTCTTCTCTTCTCTTCTCTTCTCTTCTCTTCTATTCTATTCTATTCTATTCTATTCTATTCTATTCTATTCTATTCTATTCTATTCTATTCTATTCTATTCTATTCTATTCTATTCTATTCTATTCTATTCTATTCTATTCTATTCTATTCTATTCTATTCTATTCTATTCTATTCTATTCTATTCTATTCTATTCTATTCTATTCTATTCTATTCTATTCTATTCTATTCTATTATCATTATTATTATTTCATTATCATCATCATCATCAACTTAGATTCAAAAACTGATGTATCTGTGCTTGATAAGTATCTGCAAGGTTTCTCCTCAAATATTGTTGTTGATATATATAGCAAGAATCCGGAGAAGTATTCTTCATTCAAGTTATCAGTTCCTGCAGCGGAGTCGTCGAGTATACAGGATAGTGATATTGCCGGATGGTGTTATTGTTAAAAGGTTTGTTCGCCCCAAAAGCTCACGAAGGGAGGCAAGGGGGCAACAACCTGCAAAACAAAATCAGGTCTAATGTAATTTATTCAGATAGGGTATCTTTGAAGAATATTGATGTTAGTAGATTTTCCCGTGAAGTTTATGCTGCTGATATTAGTGGTAGCAATTGTTTAATCTTAGTTGTTTATAGGTAATCTACAGGCTTGTCAATTTTTAGGGATTGTATTGCTGATGCCGTTGATTTCTTCTCATGTAGATACAAATTCATCATTGTAACTGGTGATTTTAATTTGGACTTTGGTTCAAGCACTGAAAATATTAGTGATTTTAAAAATATGTTTCTGATGTATGGTTTGAGGCATTGCATTGATGTGTCAACAAGAATAACTCCAACCAGTATGTCTTGTCTAGATAACATAGTAACTAATATATGCTCGAATATCACTGAAACTGGTTTGCTGGATATGAATATTGCTGACCATGTGACAGTATTTATTTGTGTTAAGAGGCATCTTAATGATAAATCTTATTCAGCTGGTTGAGCAGAAGAATTATTAACGAGTCTAAGATTGATCAATTTTTGGATTTCTTGCAGTCAGCATATTAGTCACTGCTCTTCCAACCTACCTTGAGTTCTAATGAACTTGTTAATATATTTGTTGCCACATTTTTGCATACTGTACTGTTTTCCGTTAGCCACCACTAATACTGCAGGAGTCAGATTGTTTAACGGAGAACTTAAGAGTATGAGAAGTAATCTCAAACGCAGCAAAAAGAAGTTTAGAGTCTCTAATTTTGAAGAGGACTGGTTGCATTATTGTCGGCAACGTAATAATATATAAAAAACTCTAAACGATGTTAAACGTCGTACCTATGTTAATGTAATTGTCAAAATCCATTTGGAGTATTATTAATGCAGAATAATTTTTTTACAATGATTTCTGATACCATTCTCAGTTCACTTGATTCATGTCGGTTTGATCCCATTCAATTTTTTAATAACCAGACTAAACCTACTACATCTTTTTTTGTGTCGGCTATTTTACAGACTGATGTAAGCCAATCCATTTTATATTTAAAGAACTCCAGCTACCTAGATTATTACTACCTTAACAGTCATATTATGAAGATATCTTTAGAGTTTCTTGGTCCCTTGACTGTGTTGTTTAAAACCTTGAAGAGGGGATTTGGCCTGATTCCCTAAAAATTGCTAAGATATTGCCGGTTTACAAGAAGGGAAACTGTGATGTAGTAGACAATTTTAGACCAATAGACATAGTGCTTATTATTTCGAAGGTATTTGAGCATTTGTTGAAAGAGAGATTACTGTTGTATCTAGAGAACAAATCAATATCATCTCCGCTCCAATTTGGATTTAGGAAGGGTTTCTCTACCATAAAAGGTCTGCTGGCAGTATTGGGGGTAGTGGTTGAAGAACTTGACAGCGTTACTCCTACCAATGTTGCTCTTTGCTATCTTACTAAGGCATTTGACTGGGTTGACGTTGGCATACTCTGCTGCTCAAGCTAGAACATTATGGTATTCGCACTAATGAATTAAAACCATTCTGATCTTATTTGACTGGTAGGTGACAGTATCTTTCTGTTGACTGGGTTGAATCGGATGTGCTTCTTATAAGAAGCGGAGTGCCGCAAGGATCCGTTTTGGGGCCAATTCGTTAACGACCCCGTGGACCTCTGAAGTAATTCCAGTAAATACTTTTACATAATGAAATATTATTTAGAATAATGAATTAAATAACTATAAATAAATAGTAAACGAAAATATTTATATAACACATTATGTCAAATACAATAAATTAAGACACTTTTTAGTGGTATTGCTTTTGCATAATTGACATCTTCGTCGGGACTACCCAGTTATGATGAGGTATCGTCCTGAGGCAATAGTAGGGTGTACTATAGCTGCGCGCTTTCTTCCAACTACAGTACTTTTGGTGCCATATTTGGTCAACAGGGCTCTTACAACATCACGCTTAAACTCCAAATTATCTTTTTTGATACCATAACAACGCGCTAAGCTCCATGCATTTGTCACACATAAATCAAATAACCAGTAAATTATGGGTGTATACCACTTTTTTCCTCTGAAGGTAATTCTGTAATTTGACACATTATTGTCTAACTGATCAACGCCACCCATATACTGGTTATAGCGTTTTATAACATTAGGTTGCGGAATGTCCACCTTCTCCTTTTCTTTTGCGGAATACCTAGCGCATTTTTGAAGCGGGTTCACTCCATGTTGATTTGAAAGTATTGTGACGACACTGTTATCATTCCATCGAACACAAATTGTATCATTTTGTTCACTAACTGCATAGTCCATTGCTCCCCGGGCCAGCTTCTTCATTATTGTATTTGTTTGCAAGGACATTTGTCCATCTGACCCTCTCGTACAGTTCCGGTGGCTTCAATTTTTCTTGCAAACAGATTTCGAACTAATTTCGCTGAAGTAAAGAAATTGTCAAAATAAAAAGAAAAATTCAGATCTTGGTCATTATTTTGTAAAATATCTGCAAAATAGAGTATCACAGATTGACCTAAGCCAATATTTATTTTTTCTGATTTTGTTTTTCGGCCCTGATAGAGGTCAAACTGTAAACAGTATCCATATTTCAACGTTGCAACCCACGCTTTGTACCCAAAATGTATGAGTGTACCTCTAATAAACTGTTTCCATCCATGGCGTCCATAATAGGGTACCACTTGTGTTATATATTGGTTGTTCTTAGACGAACTCCGGTATCTCTTTGCTAAGGTAGCCATGGGTATATTATCATCAGAATCTTCATCAGATGAATATGTTTTCTCAGCTTCAATATCATTGTCTTTGAAATAAAATTCAGTTTCGGCAGCTAGTTGTCTATGATTTAGCTTATCTGGATCGTTGCACTCCTCATCGCCAGAGTAGCAATCTGTGTTATCACCGAAATCGTTACGACAATTCCATTAGGAACAACATCCTCCGTATCGATATTTTCAATTTCTTTTAATAATTCGGCTACCGTAAGCGGCCTTTTCCTAAAAAATATATATTTCGAAAAATCTACGGGAAGCCCAAGGGGTCGTTAACGACCCACAAGTAATTGAGGTTATATTTCACAACTATTTTACATTTGCATACACCTAAAAACTACTGCATATTTTCCATACAAGTCCTATTTATGTAAATGCCATATAAAATTGTGAAAAATATAGTTATTGACTTAACCACTCTCTGATTTGATCCATGTTTTACTAAGATAAAATGCCAAATAAAATTCACTGATTTTGTAATCAAAACTCTTCGTGAAACCTTCGTAAAACCATAGCTATACTGTACACCTATGTCCATGTAAATATCTGCCTGCATACTTAACACTGTCGGCATAAATTAATGATTAAAATGGGTCGTTACCGACCACGTGGGCAAGAATGGGTTAAGCAAGTATAAACATATAATTATAGTATAGTATAGAGATATAAATTTGGACCTTGATGCCAATTCGGTGTATGCAAGGGATATACGTAATATATTTTCCATACATTTTTTATTAGCTAGATTAATTAGAGAATCTAATTTTTTAGAATTTTGTAAAACAATATAATTCTATGGGTTTTACACTGCAATAATGGTATAATATATTTGTGTGGACGGAATGAACCGTTTTATGTGTATGTATGTATACTTATGATATCTAACAAGAGCTGTATATTGATACGAGTGTTGGGTTGCCTATAGTAGGCCACTGCTTGTCCTGAAAATAACGAGATTGCGATAACGCAATATCGGCAAAATAGCGTTGAACAGAGATATGGAGGAGGGAGAAGACGCGTCAATATGCGCAGACTTCCTAATATAGGGCGTCGCCATTGTGTACTAGAAACGTCAAATTTTCTACCGGGAGTAATCAATATTTTATATACTCTTATGTTTACCAGGACTATTTATAATTTAAATCAATTTTATTTTCCTAACCGTAATGCTTTTTAAATATTAAAAAAAATACCTGCTGTTTTAAGGATCTATAAACTTGAAAAGAAGGAATTTAAAGCGTAATTGTGATTACTATTAATATATCAAAGGAAGCTGTTAACTTCGTTGAATAGGAACATATTCTATCATAATAAAACTCAGTGATGAGACTTTACTAACAATACATTTATTGATGAATTTACATAACTGCAAATATTTTTCAAAATAATCTGATCACGTTTTTTTTTTCTAAAACATGAAAATTCCTATACGATGTGATAATAGTATATCGAAAAGTTTTTTGAAACTAAACATTGTGGCTCTCAGGATAAAATCTAATAATTTTTCTAATGCTTCTAAGTGGTTGCTGCAGGTAGTAATTCCAAATAATACGATTCGCAACAAACTAAAGAACATTTGCACCTAAAAAATAATAATGATAAATGACTTTATTTCAAGTTACAAAAATTAAAACTCATAATAATTAGGCATTGTGGTTGAGGCCATTCAGATATGCTGCTCTTCTATGTAACCAACCATAAAGGGCACCTAAGACGCTCAGTATTTTCATTTTCAAGTATAAATATATTGTAAAAATCACAAATATTTAGAAAAATAGAATTACAATAAAACTATAATATAGCACTAAAAGAATTTAAAGTAAATGTGTTAATTTAAAGCGAGTAAAATATTAATTAATGAAAGTGTATAGATTGTATATTGAACGAAAAATAAATTCCGATCATAAAAATAATAAAGATAGGTAGATAAGATCACAAAAATGCTTTAAATTAAAGCTTTATAACTGACAAAAATCCGACAAATGTCAAATTCATATAAAATATTCAAATATTAATAAAAAAATTTGTATAACAGCCAATTTAGAAAAATGAGATCAAATCTAATATAGAATCACCCTAGAACAGTAGAATAAATATTCATTTACTTTTCTGACGAAAATCGAAACAAGTTTCGATACAATGATCGACAGATTCGGGTGTAGGAAATATTTTTAAATAAAGATCATGACGATAAAGAGTGGCAATAAAGTTTGTTTGTCTACGTGACGTGTTTCCACGCTAACCCAACTTAGAAGTTACAGTATTATACGAGTTATGTCCCCTGTATATTATATATTTTTGCTTCAAGGTGTTCTAAGAAACATAATATAAACGTTAAGCTTTTGCCATATCTAGTTAAGACAGTGGCGGGTCGTGATGAAATGAAACGGGTGTTCTGCAAATATTTACTCATCTATTTTTTGAAAGTCAATTCAATCATGCGATCCTTCATAGAAGCAAAGTTGTCTATAACCTTCCCGTTGAAGCCATCAATTTGTGAAATAAATATGTTTTCAATCATCTATAGAGCTGACAAAACATCCTGGGAGTTGTAAAGCATCTTTCTGATGTTGACATGAATGTTGTTGCAACAATTTCTAATAATTTTTTTGTTTCCCGAAATGTTTCGTCTAAATTATTTTGTGTTTAATATTAGTTGTCCCTAATCAAGCTAATTCCATTGTATTATGTAGATGGTTTTTGAAGTTGTCTTGCTTTCTTATTTTTTCAGTTAAGTGCATCAAATCTGGAACCCCTACCTCCGTTCATGCTTTATCACAGCCAAAAAGTAAACAAGCAAAACAAAATAACGCATTTTTTTTGTTGCACCCACAAATCCAATTGTTCTTCGAATAAATGTCTCTATTAAATTGACGTTTATATGTTTTTCCGCGGCTAACACCTGCAGTCTCAATAACAATATCGGGCAATGGCCTACCATTGTTTTTTAAATCAATTTTTCTTCATAAGAGTATTTAAAAAATCGCTTCACATGAACTAAATTATAAACTAAATCCATTCTCACAGTATATAAATATTAATAAGTAGTACAATAAATCACTATACAAATTCACAAAACACCAAAAACAGTATTTAAAATTTCAAATTAACACGAAATACGAAATAGGTACGATTTACGCCCGCAACGAGTAAACATTCACTTTGCTGGAAAAAAACAGCTCACTGACCGTGTAAATTCGTGCATTTGCGAGCGTCAATCGTGGATCGTCGCGGGAGTTGAGGGGGAGGACGGGTGTACTGAACCGTGCACAGAACCACCTCGTGTGGCCCAGTTCAATGTATTGCGACGCGCTCGCGTAGAGACCCAGAAAATTCATCTGGTCCACTACTCAATAGAGAACGGCGAGCAGCATAGACAAAACCTAATACTAGAAAGCGAGCAGAATGCGCTTTTAACGAAAGCACGACGGCTCGACAGTCGACACAGCGGACAGCGTCGGCGGGCATAGGATGCTGTTTAGCTGCACCAACTAACCAAATTATTTTATTAATAAATTTTAGTAATTATTACTCCGCGAAAATATACAAAGATCTAATTTTTTGGCAGTTCTGCAGCACCTATACACCAGCCGCCACTGAGTTAAGATAAATAAAATGTTAATTCATCAAAATTCATTTATTATAAAACATAATAACGCTTCGCATTAAACATCTGCTACTCAAAAACAAATTGTTTTATTCCAAAGACAAAACTGGCGACGAGGATACGGATAAGTAATGCCGTTCGAACTTATGATTAGTGATTCGAATAAACTTTTCTAAGTTGAAGGTGCCGCGAATTCCCGAACGGACAAAGTGAAAGTGATAGACTGCCGATCGATTCCTTGTGCGATAATCGATTAGAAGCTGCTCTTGGAAGATGGAAAATCAACTTCCAAAGCCGAAGCCACCCAGGACTGTAAATCAATCAGGATTTAGTCAACTGAGAGGACCAGGCCGAAAAACACCAAAAAGTAGTAAGTCAAGCATTATTTTCCTCTAAATTGCAACTTGACTCACGATCCCTATTTTCAATTGAGAACAATAGGCCCGCCGTTCATTGTGAACAATTAGATTTAAGAAACAAAGTTGAATTCAAAACTCACGTCTTGATTTTAGTTAGAAAACCTTAGCTATAAGTTAGAGTAATAAAAAATAATTTTTTCAAAATTCGTTTTCTGTTTCAAAATTTAAATAAAAAATATTTTTTTTTTCAAAATTCTTTTTTCTGTTTCAAAATTTTAATAATTTTTAAAAATTGATAACGTAACAAGTTTAATTGATTCTTTAAATAGTTTAAATATCAGTACAATGGCAACTAGCAGAGAGCCAGGCGCCCACGCTGTGCCCACAGCTGTAGACTATCAACTTCTTAGGTTATACATTGATAACATTCCAAGATATGATGGCAATCCGTTCGGTCTCAACACTTTTATTAGTTCATGTGATAATCTCATAAATAGTTTTTACAAAGCAGATAGAGATGCGTTAAATAGTTTTATTCATCAAGCGATTTTAGGCAAATTAACTGGTAAAAGCACAAATGCTAGTAGGCTCCCGAATTGAAATTCAAAATTGGTTACAAATAAAAGAAGTTTTGAGAGTTAATTTTGGCGATCAGAGAGACATAAAATGTTTAGAACATGATATATTAAATTTAAAATTATCCAAAAATGAATCATATCACAGTTTCGGATTGAGGTGCCAAGAATTACGAAGTCTAGGTAAATTAGTCAATTCAAATAAATCTTACCAAGAAAGAGAATTTTATTCAAAACATTACGAGCAAATGGCTCTTGATACTTTCACCAGATCTCTAAATCCTATGCTTCAATTTATGATCAGAGTTCAGAAATTAGATTCTTTAGAAACAGCTATTAATAAAGTAATTGAAGAACAACATTTTTCAAATTATAGTAAATCATTTAATAGTTATAATCCATCATCCAGTAATTTTCAAAAACCAATGATTCCTTCGCTTCAAGTTAAACAGCCACAGTATAACTTTGTACCACGCCCAACTGTAGGATATAACCCCAAATAGCATTCAACGAAGAAGAACCACCATATAATGAAATTAACGCTTTAAGACAAGCTTGTCCATTACCTTTCATTATAATACAACAACCACCTATGAAATTACTAATAGATACCGGCTGCGCAACTTCTATAATTTGACCCTCTATAATTGAACAAAACTACCCTTCTTGTATTTACATAGATAAGACTGATTTAAAAACATGTGCAGGTACATTTTCAACCAAATATAAAGCCGACATTCCAATTTTTAATGAATTTAAATCTAATGAAAAAATCACCGTGATTCTTCATGATTTCCATGAGTATTATGATGGTTTAATAGGTTTCAATGATCTTCAAAAATTCCATTTATCAATTAATTTTTCGGAACAATCTCTTTGCAATCCTGATATGTCTGTCAATATTCCAATTAACTATCGTCATCCACATGATAATTCCAAAAGATATTCTATTAATGCATACGAAGTCCTTCTTAAGGAAATTCCTGTAAACGCACCTGATGGAGACATTTACGTCCCTTATCAGCAAACCGACAATCTTTTTATTCCCGCTTCTATAAGTACATGCCGAAAAGGTTATGCTACTGTTGAAATATACAATATGTCTGAGGAAACCCAATCTGTTGAATTTTATGAACCCCTTGATGTCGAATCTTTTTCTGAAAATTACGATTCCTATGATTATGTTATTAAATCTCCCCCTGTAAATTCGGATAAAAATAATATTGAAAAATTACTTCGTCTTGATCATTTAAATTCCGAAGAAAAGAAAGCCTTATTGGATGTTTGTAACAAATTTCATGACATTTTCTTAAAACCAAACGATCTCTTAACTTTCCATAATTCTGTTAAACATGAAATTAGGACTAAAGATGAAAATCCTGTTTTTTCCAAATCTTATCGTTCCCTCATGTTCATAAAGCTAAAGTACGTACACAAATCGGCAAAATGCTCCAAGAAAAAATCATTAAGCCAAGCATAAGCCCTTGGTCTTCCCCTATCTGGATAGTGCCAAAAAAACTCGATGCATTTGGTACCCAAAAATAGAGACTTGTCATTGAGTATCGTAAGTTAAATGATAAGACAATAGAAGATCGATACCCTCTTCCCAATATTATGGATATTCTTGACAAACTAGGTCGTTGCAATTATTTTACAACATTAGATTTAGCCAGTGTCTTCCATCAGATTGAAGGCTTTGGCTTCCACCCAAATTCTGTCGAAAAAACTGCATTTACTGTAGAACAAGATCATTATGAATTTTTAAGGATGCTCTTTGGATTAAAGAATGCCCTTAGCACTTTCCAACGCGTCATGGACAACGTTTTTAAGGATCTTCAAAACAAAATTTGTCTAGTATACATGGACGATGTTATTATCTTCTCAACTTCCCTTCAGGAACATGTAATGAATTTACACAAAGTAACCGAAGCATTCCGGAAACATAACCTCAAAATTCAATTGGATAAATCCGAATTCATGTCTAAATTAGTAGAATTTTTAGGTCACTTTGTTACTCCCCAAGGTGTTAAGCCTAATCCAAAGAAAATAGAAGCAATAAAACGTTTTCCAATTAATCAAACCCATCGTGACATTAAAAGCTTTCTACGTCTTTTAGGTTCTTATCGACATTTCATAAAAAATAACTAAACCTTTTACAAAATGTCTTAAAAAAGGAGAAAAGGTATCCATACCCCAGAATTTGTTGAAACTTTTGAATACTGTAAAAATCTTCTATATAAAAAATATCTCCAAAATAACTTAACCTTTTATAAAATGTCTTAAAAAAGGAGAAAAGGTAATCCATACCCCAGAATTTGTTGATACTTTTGAATACTGTAAAAATCTTCTATGTAATGATCCTATATTAGCTTTCCCAGATTTCGAAAAACAATTCACCATCACAACCGACGCTTCTAATTTTGCCATAGGCGCAATTCTTAGTCAAGATGACCGACCCGTTTGTTATGCATATCGGACTCTAAATCCCGCTGAGATTAATTACAGCACAATAAAAAAAGAACTGCTCGCTGTCGTTTGGGTTTGCAAATATTTCCGTCCCTATGTTTTTGGTAGAAAATTTATAATTCAAACAGATCATAAACCACTACAATGGCTTTTTAATCTTAAAGAACCAAATAGTCGCCTTGTAAGATGGAGGCTCCGTCTAGAAGAGTTTGACTATGAGATTAGGTACAAAAAAGGTAAACATAATGTCAACGCATCAAAATTGATCACGTATACGTAAACCCTATTGACATAGAAACAAATCCAGGTGACAAAATCGACGACATTTCCGATTTTATATCCGAAATTGGAGACGAAATAACTGAACGACTTATAGACACACCCACAATGGAAGAAATCTTTAAGGACATCACAGCACCAGAACCGACCGTAGACGATGACGAAACACGACACACCGCGCAAGAAAACCCAATCCAAGAAATCCCTTACACCGAAAATTGTCTTAATCAATATAATCATCAAATTACTTTCATAGAATCAAATAACACTGTTTTAGATTCATCTGTTGCTTCAACCTTATTTAAAACAAAAATTCGACATTTAGTAACATTTAGAACTACAGCCCCAGACTAAGACATAGTTAAATTATTAAAATCCATAATATCCCCACAAGTTCCATATTATCTTTATTTTAAAACCCCTGAAATTGAAAGAAAAGTTACCCGTATCATTCAACAAAATTTCACTAACTTAAAATTGTGTATCTCACGAAAACTCCTACAAGATGTACAAAATTTAGACGATCAAACTGAAAAATTAAAATATTACCACGAAGGAAAAACCAGTCACAGAGGAATCAATGAAGTAAAAATGTCACTACTCAAACGATATTATTGGCCTAACTTAATTAACGATGTTACAAATTATATAAATTCTTGTAAAATATGTCAGAAAGCAAAATATGAGAGACACCCTCAAAGAAAAAAATTCCAAATTACGCCCACTCCAAAAAGACCTTTCGAAATAATTCATATGGACTTATTTTTTGCAGAATCAAAAATATTTCTTACAATTTTAGATCCATTTTCAAAATTAGGTCAAGCCTATAACATAAAATCCAAAAACGCACTAGATGCTTATGAAGTTCTATTGACGTTTATCTCACATTTCAGTATTCCCAACAAAATAATTTGTGATAGTGGTAAAGAACTTGATAACAATATATTTAAAGAATTTTGTAACTTGCATCAAATTGACTTCCATATAACTCCTCCTAAAAATTCAAATTCTAATGCTCCCGTTGAACGTTTTCACTCCACATTATTAGATATGATACGTTGTGTTAAATTAGAACATCCAAATAAAGACTTAAATCAGATAATGACATTAGCAATTATAGGATATAACAATTCGACACATTCAATAACAAAATTAACCCCTTTTGAAGTAGTATTTGTAAACCAAAGAAAAACTCCATTTGATATTAACGAAACTGAAATTCTAAATGACTATATTAATGACCAAAAAGAAATTTCTAAAAAACTATATGACAACCTCATTCAACAAATTTCTCAAACTAAAGACCGCAATATTTCCAAATTAAATCAAAAAAGAGGCGAACCAATAACAAACAAACCTGAATATATTTAAAAACAAAAGATAAATTTACTTCTAAAACAAAACCAATTTATAAAGAAACTCAAATAGTTTCCGATAAAGAACATCTAGCACAAACAAAATTAGTGACATGCCATAAGACTTTAATTAAAAAACCGAGACAAAAACTAAAAGAACCTCCTTTGTCACAGGTTGCCGACAAAAATGACTTTGAAGACCTTATCACTGCTTATCGCATTCAGTGAACTGACGATGACCAATCAAGCAATTAACCCTTTGTTTCAAACAATAACTAACCCTATCCTACCTATACAATTAGGACCTACAATTAATCGAATCGACACATAAATTCGTATATCAAATAAATACATTAATGCTCTTGGAACATGCAGAAAACTTATACAAAACTTATGACAAGCTTTGTTCTTTGACACTCGATGTTCCGCCATTAGTAAATTTCACAAAGTAGCTTTAAAACTTAATTCCTTACCTTTAAATAAAAAGAATAAAAGAGGATTAGTGAATGGTATTGGTAAAGTATCAAAATTTCTCTTCGGCACTTTAACCGAAGATGATAAAACAGAAATAATCGAACAATACAAAATCTTAAATAAAAAAACAACATAATTTAGAAACCCAACTAAAAACACAATTATCCATTCTTCAGCCACTTTTTAAGATTTTTAATGAGACAATATCAACTTTATCAAGTAATCAGCAACAAATCGCTAAATTAATTGAAGGATTAAGGCATGACTTTAGAGACGTTAATATTAGATTCATTGGACAACAAATTATTGACAACGGAAATTCTCTCTTAACACTAATTGATGAAATTTATATAGCTATATCTTTCTCTGCTTTAAAAACAGTATATAACCCCATAGTTAGTCTTAACGAAGTTTCATTTATGAAAAACACTCTTTCTCAAATTTATGGTAATTATAAGTTATTACCTTTAGAAAATGATTTATCTTATTTTAAACTAATGCATCAAGATGTATTTTTCAAATATCCAAATTTTAATTTTATTATAACATTACCGTTGTTCTCAAGCGAAAATTTATTCCTTTATAAAATCTACCCAATTCCACAAGCCAATGTTACCCTTATTCCTTATAAACCAATAATAATGCTTGGCGAGAAGAATCAGCAAGATTTAGATGAAGAATGCCCACAAGTCGAAGGTTATTACATTTGTGATAAGAAACCACAACCCATTCAGGACGATTGCATTTCAACAATAATTCATGGCCAGCAACCCACAAATTGTCAATTTTCAAAAGTAAAAGTCACTCAACCAATTGTCTATCAAGTCAACCCAAATCAACTATTAGTTATACCATTGAAAGAATCCAGTATCCGATTCCAGTGTGATACCAATGGAGTAGAACGAATTCAATCTCCCACATTAATCACTATTGATCCAAATTGTAAATTATGGATTGACGATGAACTATACTTATTATCATCCAATCCCACTACAGTCGCAGGCACTGGTATATTATTACCACCACTACAAGAAGTTAATGTATCAAATATCATTTCCCATGATCTCAATTTAAAAACTGTCCATTTCGAAGATATCAATAAAATTATCCAATCGAGCCATTCACTGTCTTCAGTCACTACAATAGAAGCATTACCAGAAAAGAAGATCAAAATATTTTGGATCTTCTTTGCCGTCACGTTAACAATCCTGGGTCTGATGACAACGTACATTTGTTTCCAAGAGAAAGTATCCAAATTCATAAAAACTACAAGGTCCAGAGGCAACTCAACCAATGATGTCCCAATGGTGTCCCAAGGCCCCCATGCGCCATTTTAAAGAGGGAGGAGTTATGTCCCCTGTATATTATATATTTTTGCTTCAAGGTGTTCTAAGAAACATAATATAAACGTTAAGCTTTTGCCATATCTAGTTAAGATAAATAAAATGTTAATTCGTCAAAATTCATTTATTATAAAACATGTTGAAACTTTTGTAAGCTCAGTTCAGTTGTATTTGGTCATAATAACGCTTCGCATTAAACATCTGCTAGGTACTCAAAAACAAATTGTTTTATTCCAAAGACAAAACTTACGTATTCCATCTTATTTAATAACTTATAACTATACATGTAGAATGGATGAAAAGACTGAACGTTTAAAGCGCTCGTAACAAATAGAAAAGAAAAAAGGATTTAAACCAAACTAGTAAATATACAAAAACATATCACGCAAAAATACTTGTTGTAAGAGTATATACACCATGTATGTCTATATACATATATACTATAATATATACAAACATATAAATACATACACATATATACATAGGTACAAAATATATAAAGAACAATAATGAGTACAATATAACAAAAACATATTTATCTTTTTTTATAAGAAATTAAAGGGAATTATTTCGTCTGCTTCACAATTTACATTCTGTTATAATTTACGAATAGTCCCTTAATGTGGTAAGGCAAATTCTGCTGCAACTGTAAGGTTGCTGCAAATCGTAGAAGTTCAGGGGTATAAGATTCATGAGATATTGTTTATATTCTAATCATTAATAACTGAGGCACAGTGTTGTATGTCTTTTCCAGATGATCGATAGTATTTTTAGATAAGATTTGATTTTTTATTATGTAGTCCATTACAAGATTCATATGCAAAATGTCCTTCAATTTCTGTATCTGTTTTTTGCATCATAAACTTCTTTTCGATATATTGTTTGCCTTATCTTTGATTTTACATTAAATTTTTTTAATAATGTCATAGAACCACTGAATTACTTTAGTAAATAACATTGCATTAAATATGGTCATATTTTGTTATCTGTAGTAATGTATAGATTTCAAAACGTTTATCTTTCTCCTTTCTGAACTGTTATCTGTACTTGTGACCGACATATATTTGGATATTTGAGCACTAGAAATTACCCATTCTTAATTATAAATACTTAAAATATATTTGAACCATTTGTTACTAACTTGCGTTTTCTTCTCTTTTGTTTTTTAATTATACTTTCATATACCGATGATAATTTATCGTAGATATGGAAGGTTCTGCTGTATGTGTGGAAGGGCCTACTGCACTTGTGGAAGGTTCTATTGAAGGCTCCGGCACATTGAATAATGACAGTGATTCAG
Organism: Monochamus alternatus; assembly: GCA_037114965.1. Classification (NCBI taxonomy): domain Eukaryota; kingdom Metazoa; phylum Arthropoda; class Insecta; order Coleoptera; family Cerambycidae; genus Monochamus; species Monochamus alternatus. The sequence continues at coordinate 40,450,180 of CM073429.1, read as the reverse complement.
TTCGCACCTTCCCTAATTTTAGCAAAGGAACTGCATTTGACTTCAAAAATCTTTTCCCAGAGCGTATTATAAGGTCTTCTTTGCTCTGCGCAGACAAATTTATTGCTTGACCAGACCCATTTATCATTACTTATGCCAATAGACTCTAACCATTTCTTCAATAATTCATTTTTAGGAAACCTTTGAAGAAAAAAATACTAAGCAATCTCTTCAAATGTTAGATAAGTTTTGATGAAATACTTACAAACTAACGCCTTTTGATAAAATCTTTTTGCTATTTAAAGTCTTTAACAAAACAACACGCCTTGATAAATACTAACTAAATTCGTATTTAAAGTAATTTATTAAATCAAAATATTTATATTTCTTAATAAAACAACCATTCACTTCAACAGCTAACTTTATTCTGCCAAACCTTAACCGTCTCTGTTACATATTGGCTTATCTACCGTTTTTGTCAGGGTAGCTCAATCAGCGCAACAATCGTAGTATAATTATTTTAATATTAAATGTGTTACCTAATGTGAGAACATATTTTACAAACAAATTATAATAATAAGTAACCACTAAGAAAAATGCGTAACAAATTGTTAATAAAATACATATAAAACTGGCAGACACAAAAAATACAACAAACTAAAAGAATTTAATGTTCCTAGTAGAAAATGGCTGCACCTATAGCGTCGGATGATAAGTAGATGCGTAATCGTGTGCATTTTCCCTACTCCATATCTCTGAGTAATAATAATAATAATAATAATAATAATAATAATAATAATAATAATAATAATAATAATATGCTTTATTTCCTGAGACATAATACAATGCATGGAAAACGTCAAGTAAATATAATAAAATTCACAAATATATAACAAAATAAATAACAATGACACACAATAATTGACTTCAAATTCAATTTGTACAATACAAGATAACAAACAACAATCAAAGAAAACTACACTCAAAAAATTCACGCACCGTATAGAACGATTTTGTCAAAAGTAAATCTCTACATGACTTTTTGAAGGACGGGATGCTTTGAATATTTTTTATATTAACAGGAAGATGGTTATATATTTTAGGTGCCATAACAAATGGACCATTAGACGACTTTGCCAATCGGTGTCTAGGTACCACGACAGTATGTCTATCTCTGAGGTCAAACGTCAAATGTCTATCCCCGAACTGCGTAAATTCAGACTTGTGAACCCTGACATATGTCGCGCACTCTAAAATATACATTGAGACTGCAGTCAAGATTCCCAAGTCTTTGAATAATTGGCGACAAGAATAACGCCTTGTTTTGAACAGCATAGTTCGAATGATTCGTTTTTGCGCAATCATTAAATTGTCAACACCAGAACCATTACCCCAACAGAGGATACAATAACTTAGGGTAGGGTACACCTGCCCGTAATAATATAATTTCAGAATGTCAAGACCCACAAACTCCCTTAGATTCCACATGACAAAGTTATGTTTGAATAGTCCCTTGCATAAGTTCGCTATGTGCGCCTGCCAGTTTAGACATCTATCAAATGTGACTCCCAGAGACTTGACACAATCAGTATCCCTAAGAGATCTCCCATTTAAGGCAACATATAAACTAAAATTAGGGTCATGCATTGAAAAAGAAATCATTTCAGTTTTCGCGCAGTTTAAAGACAGTCCATTTGCCACACAATATTTTTTCATTATATCAATACAACCTCACCCACCCTCACGAGCTAACTGATCAACGCAATTTGCTCGAAAAGCCACAGTGGAATCATCTGCATAGAGAGAAGCTAGATTTGGATAAAAAGAATTGCCTAGATCATTTATAAATACGATAAACAAAATAGGTCCCAAAATGCTACCCTGAGGAACACCCGATGGAACCACTCTGTTGCTAGATGTAGACTGATCATCAGGACCCTTGACGATAACTTTCTGATGTCGATTAGATAAATAGGATCTCAGCCACTCAAGAGGAGTACCCCTGACCCCATAATGTTAAAGCTTTATCAGAAGTAAGTCATGATTTACGGTATCAAAAGCTCGCGTTAAATCAAAATAAAAACAAGTCGATCTCTGTTTGGACTCAAAACTTTCCAAAATGTGTTTATAAATTGTCAATAAAGCATCCAACGTTGAATAACCAGTTCGGAAGCCAAACTGGAAATTACTAATTAACTTGTGCTCACTTAAGAAAAACTTTAGATTTTCTGCAAAAGCCTTCTCATATATCTTTGCAAACACCGACACCAAAGAAATACCTCTATAATTCGAAATCTTAGAACGTTCCCCCTTTTTATAAATAGGGACGATCAAACTCTGTTTCAAAATAGATGGAAATGAACCCTGTTCAAAAGAGCTATTTACAAGTTTAGTTAGAGGTTCCTTTATGTCATGAACCACGTACTTAAGGATAGAACAGGGAATACCGTCAAAACCCCCTGAATTCTTGAGAGAAACGCTATTTATCACCTCGACCATTTCCTCGTGAGAAAGTGGTAACAAAGTCAAAGATTCGGCCACTTTGTGGATAATTATGAGGATTTACATCCGACTTGCGGATTTCACTAACAAAGTCTAGAAAAAATGAATTAAAAGCTTTCGCAAATTGCGCAAAAGGCACAAAATTATTTATATCATCTACAAAATTAATAGAAACACTAGAGCGGTTATTTACATTTACATGATCTTTTATCACATTCCAAGCAGCCTTTGATTTATTCTGCGCTGACGCAATTGATTCTCTATAGAAATTTCTTTTTGCCTCTCTTATAGATTTTTTGTGAGATTTACTTAATTGTTTATACAGATCCCTATTTCTGTCAGTAGGGCAAAATAAGTACATTTTATACAAGTCTTTCAACAAACGACACTGTTCCCGGATCAGAGGGGTTATCCAAGGTTTGGTTTTAGGCCCATTATCCCTCCCGATGCGAAACGATTCCAAAGGGAAAGACAAATCAACTATCTCCAAAAAACAGTTAAAAAACTTATCAAATTTATCATTGCTATCAAGCACATTATCTGTCAGAGCATTCCATCCCACATTTGCGGCATTAGCTTTAAAAATCTGAATATTGAAATCGTTCGTAAAATCACGTCGTTTATAAAAACGATTTTTATCAGTAATCGAATTGTTACAATTAAATTCAATCAGCTGCATAGAATGATCAGAGAAATAAGGGAAAATTAACTCTGCCCTTACAATAGGTACACTGACTCTAACAAAAACATTGTCGATTACAGACTTTGAATTCTTATTTACACGAGTATAATCATAGAAACTTTGGACAAAACCATACGCGTCAAATAAATTTACTAAAGCAGTGGCGTTCTGATTCCTAACGTTGACATCCAAATTTATATTGAAATCACCACATACAAACATATACTTAAACTTAAAATTGGAGCCAATTAGCGTCAACAAATTTTCTAAATAACTTAAAAACAGATCAACGTTAGAGTCAGGTGCCCTATATAAACTAACTACTAAAATATTTACAGAATCCACAATAATCTCTGTAGCAGCATACTCAAATACAGATTGGACTCGAGTCACATTAATTGCTCTAATACTAAAATTGTCAATTGTATCGCGAATATAAATCGCAACACCACCACCATCTTTATCAACTCTACAGTAGTAATCAGTTAAATTGTAATTATTAAGTTTTAAAACTAAAATTTCTTCAGTTGAGAACCAGGTCTCGCTCAAACATATAACGTCCGGGAAATTCAATGATTCCAAAAAAGTATAGAATTCTACCAATTTATTACGAGCGCTTCTTATATTAATATGGCAAATTCCAACACACTTCACCTCATTATTAGGCAAATGATCCAGACGATTGCTTACGCCCATGAAAAAACTTAAAATGTTTTATAATAATATTTTCAGGCCAAAAACCAGGACTGTAAAGATCTTCACGCACTTGTTCAGAGAAGATTGTACTTACTCGAAAAGCAGCATTAGACCCCTTGCTGACCAGTTTTACAACCTCGAATTCTTGATCCTGCATTTTATTTTGTAAATAGGAAATAACACTGTCCACCGTAGTCTCAGCTCTGCATCTCCCCACGTAGAGCCATAATTTCTTAGCTGGAGCAGCCAAGAAAGATCCGTCACTAACAGCAGCCGAACCCCTAATAAAATTCTTATTCCGTTTCATAGAGACGCCACTGGCGACCGATCCATCAGTTTTGCCGCTATCCAATGGCTGGCACTTTTTAGTCGAATTCCTAGTATTTCTTTGTACTCCCACAGCTACTACTTCTTGTGATAATGCGGAGGACTTAACCGTATTATTAGAATCATTAACAATTAACGAATCAATATGTCTATTCTTCGTTAACAACCCAATCAGTTCTTTATTTGTTGAAACCAAGTCACTTACTTGCTGTTCCAAAGATAATATTTTTTGGTGTAGAGCCTTTGTTAACTCCTTTACTAAATTAGCTATGTAATCTTTTAAGCTCTCATCATGTTTAGTCTCCTGAATAATATTTTTTGAAGCAGACCTGGTCATCTTGTAGCTATTTACCACCTCAGATAGCAAGCCAGAAAATAATTCCAGACACACAATATATTAAAACAATATAAAAATCAATAATTTCAGAGCACTATTGTATGAATGAACATAACCTCTAATTTATTTGTATATACTGTATGTAATCTGTTGTAGAAGATTGAGTTACGTGTTTTTGTGAAAGAAAGTTAGGTAGAATTTATTTTATTGTTTGAAATGGTAAGTTATTTTTATAGGAATATAATGTGTAGTTTTATTTTCGCATTTTTTATGTTGGATAAACGCATAAATGTTGATGATACTAAGAGAGCTCTAACGCTTCGAGAATTACTTTTAAAAATGATGGTATTGATATCGTTTACATTCCACCAGATGTAGATGGTCTCACAGATGAGGAGAATATAGACGAGGATGAAATTGGTAATAACCTACAAGGGGACATCGCAGGTACATTTGAAATAATTACTGAGGAGTATGTAAGCAATTCGCAAATAGAAAAGGATACAAACAAAAAACCAAGAAATGAAGAAAATAATCAACAACCGAAAAGTATAAAAGTTGAAAATATTGTATGATGCAAAAGTCCTATTGATTATACCAATGAGAACAGCAGGACAGATTTTCAGCTTACTCTAGAAGATTTGTAAAAAATTTTAGGCATCCTAATGTTAAGTGGATATCACACACTTTCTCAAACTAATATGAGTTGGTCATTTAACGAGAATAAAGAGGTTCAAATAGTAAAAAAAAGTATGTCTCGGAATCAATTTTTGACCATGAAGAAAAATTTACATTTTGCGAACAAGAATCCGCAAAAGGACGATAAGTATACAAAACTTAGACGTATATTTGACATCCTAAACCAAACCCACAATTCAAGATGGCTACTGGAGCAGGATCGGCACAGCTTCAGCCGTCTACGTCACAATGTTTGGGAGGAGTTACAAATGTGCTGAGCGAAAGTGTTTAACACTTGAAGTTTATTGTTTCATCGATTTTCTTCTGATACAATGAGTGGTCAAAAGCGGGTTGTGTTTAACTTAGACAATAATAAAACCATTATACTTATGGATCCAGATGGTTGGTTAGAAAAAGCAAGAAAATCAGATTTGATGAAGATGGCTAGAGATAGAGCTCGCTTTCATAGAAGAATCAATGATATCTCATTTATTATAAGTAGTGTTTTAAACAATAATCATCGATCACGTATTTACTATGAAAGGTTTTGTTGCATGCCTATTACTATAAAATAAAGTTTTATTTTCATCACTCTGTATATTATTTTGAGGATACCTAACCTGTTTAGTGTATGGGCTGTTATAAAAGTAGGTGACGCTCAGTTATTTATAGTATTATCAAATTAGAATCGTGCTGAGCGGAAGTGTTATTAATTGCAATATGCCTGTTCCAGTAAAGTATAAATGCATCAAATGTGGTGGAGATTGCAACCTACCAAACAGAAAATGTTTCATGTAAAACTAAGGATTATTTTGAGGGTGCTGATCGATCAAAACATGTTCCTAGTTCTTACTTTGATAAAAAGTGATTCCAAGTAACTGTTGCTGGCTGTTATTAATTAAAGAATATCAAGCTAGTGCATCTTAGTTAATTTCATTAGTTTTTATTATTTAAAAATTAAACACAGTGAGGTTTTAAAATATTTTATTTATTAAAACAATATTGAATACGATGATGAAAAATTCATATATTGATATACATTTCAAATAAACTTTTGTCTACAAGTCTTATATTTCAAGTGAATGTTTTGTTGTACCTAGTTAGAAAATAAAAATATTTATATTGAATTAGCAATTTTATTATTCTACCCCGTATATATACTATAAAATACATGATACAGAGAATATTTTGTCATAGTTTTTCTCCTGAAACTTGATCAAACCTTGTATATTGGCAGAATCTAACATTTTATACATATATCGTTATTATTATTTTATATAAAAACAATGTAACACATTACTGGAAATGAGTCGTAACGTTTCTATCGGGCCGTTTTTGTTGTCAGCATGACCATAGTAGACTTAAAGAAGACAATTTAACATTGGCTACTTAAAAAATCTATAAAACACTGCAACAAAAACCACCCTAACATTTTGCCATCTAATTTAGTTTAAAATTTTTTACTAGGTAACATATATTTTTAGAAGAAAATAATGGATATAAGTATGTACTCATCGTTATTAATTGCTTCTCTAAATTTATATGGACAGAACCACTAGCAAGCAAATCAACCAAGGATGTTACAATTGCAATGAATACGATTTTACGTTTTAAAAAAACAACCTACAAACCGACATGGGAAAGGAATTCTATAATGAGAATTTCAAGAAACTGATGAAAAAATATAATTGTTATGTATTTTAGTAAAATAGATAGTTTTAAATGCCTTGTATATATTTTACAGTTCATGCTACCAAACATTTTTTTTACTTTTTTTGTATGAAACAACCTGATAAATACCGATGTACGGTGTTCGACAGACAACTTTTGTAGAACAAATTTTGTACCTACTACGACTAACAAAAAAATATATTTTTACACCAAATTGTGATTTGATTACTTTACCACCCGGAAATCTCTCAGTGGCGACGAGGAAAATTTTACAATACGACTATGAAAAATATGTTTTTACACCAAATTGTGATTTGATTACCTTTACCACCCGGAAATCTTTCAGTGGCGACGAGGAAAATTTTACAATAAAACGCGACAACGAGTAAGTACTATTGTCAGCGAAGAATTGTGCTATAAAATGGCAGATAATCCATCATATAATAAACAAATTAGACAATTTAATTCTCAAAATAGTGATTGGGTAATCTACAAGCGTTGTTTAGATAACTATTTTATGGTCAACGCTATCAGTGATGAAGCCAAGAAACGTGCAATACTACTCAAGGCCCTGGATGAAGAATCTTACAAATTGGTTTATAATCTGTGCCTTCCACATCTGTGAACAAAAGTGTCAACGAATTGGCAGCGAGGGTCAGATGTTTAGCGGTAAACTGTGATTTTAAGGAAAATGTTACGTAATCGATTTATCGTCGGATTCGAAAAAGGTTCAGTGCAAGCAAAACTCTTCAAGGAGAAGATCACGTGCTCTTTTAGTGACGTAATCGAGACGGCCATGGCCGAAATGACGGCGGGCGACGTTTCCGTTTCCAAGGATCCGTTCGTGAAGATGAAGCCATGTGTTCACCACGTCACTTCCAGCAGAGCGACGTCATCAGCGCAGAAACCCAGGATTGTGAGTGAAGTGAAGTGCAAGTGTTGTGGTAAGAAATATCACCCCACCACAAAATGCCGGTACCGTGACTATGAGTGCAACCTGTGCTATGTCAAAGGCCACTTAGCTACGATGTGTCCTAAGGAGAAAAACACAGAATTTTATTGAATCTTCTGATGTTTTTACTATAAATTAAATCGTTCGATTACTTGAACGAATTACTTGAATCCTTGCTAGATATTAAAATTGATAATATTAGTTATACTTTTCAATTAGATGTCTGAAAAATTTTGGAAAGACTATTTTTCTAAGTATAAGTTATCACCCGCTAATAAAATGTTAAACGTTTATAATGGTGAAACAATGTTTACATTAGGAGTATGTAAATTAAAAATTGTTTATAATGACGTAAATTATTCCGTTCAGAATAATGTGAAATAGATTTAAGATCGGAATTAATCTTATTATTAGCTGCAGCAACATCTTTGTTGAAAGAAAAAGACAACTGGGTATCGTCAGCGTAAGCTATAACATTAGAATAGTTTACTGATTTAAAAATGTCGGCCGTGTAAATAAGAAATAGAAGGGGGCCCAGGATTGAACCTTGGGGAACCCCCGAGGTGACAAAACCAACTTGAGATGATTTATCATTAATCGTAACTATTTGCTAACGATTACTAAGGTATGTTTTAAACAAATTCAAGGATGTTGCATCGAACCCATAATAAGACAATTTTTCACAAAGTAAAGTCTGATCAAGAGTATCAAAAGCTTTAGAAAAGTCTAATAAAGCCAGACAGGTTGTATTACCTGTATCTAAATTTCGTAAGACATCTGTGACATTTGCTAATACAGTGGTTGTACTATACCCCTTTCTAAACCCAGATTGTTGTGATGGCAAGATGTTATTTATTGTTGCATACGAAAGAAGTTGTTTATACACGATCTTTTCTAGCACCTTTGACAATGCTGGAATCAAACTTATGGGACGAAGGTCGCTATAAGATGTAGGATTTTTTACTTTAGGAAGAGGTTTAACAATTGAAATTTTCCACTGATCGGGAAAATAACCTATTTCCAGACAACAATTCAGAACGTGAGTAAAGTGATGATCTAGTATAGGCGAACATAATTGGAGCATTTTTGCTTTGATATTGTCAATTCCGTAAGCATAAGATTTTAAATTAAATAACACATCATGAACCTCTTCCACAGAAGCAAAATTAAGTGAAAACGAAATATCGGGATTGAACTTTCTACTATTATACCAATTGCAGGTATTAGGACAATTATTTAAGGGAGTAAAAACCGATAAGAAATACTTATTAATAAGGTCAGGAATACAAAGTTGATGTGGAATTTCAAGATTTTCATTTTTTTACATTAAGCAAATTTGGCGTTTTCCATAATAATTTTTTGTCTGAATTAGCCATTTGCGCATTAAGAAAGGCATTTTTTTCACGTCTAATTGCGCCCACTGTGTATTACGTAATGATTTGTAATAAATCCAATCCTGTATACTTTTAGATTTTTTAAATCTACTCAAAGCCCTATCGCGATTCTTTTGGAGTTCTTTAATGGTACTAGTGAGCCACGGTGCATAAGATTTTGTAATTCTTGATGTGGTAAGCGGAGCATGTACGTTAAATAAATTTAAAATGTTGTTATAAAGAAATGAAATCTTATCATTAATATCATGCATATAATAAATGTTATCCCGGTTAACAAGTTGCAAATCATAAATAAAATCTTCACGACAAAACGATTTAAAATTACGATACGTAATAATTTTAGGAATAATTTTCGGAATAGACAAATTTATTTCACAATAAACAGCTCTATAATCCGATATTAAGTCAGTGTTTATAGTCCCTGACTGATTAACAAAATCAGTTTTATTTATATAAATAACGTCAATTAGTGTTTTAGATTTTTTAGTGATTCTAGTTGGCTCATTTATAATTTGTGTAAAATCATATGATTTCATAGTTTGATTAATAACATTATCAAAGGTGTGATCGACATTAACATCGCCCAAAAGTGTAATTATATCATACTGTGGAGAAATAAATTAAAAAATATCGTCCAAAAATTGAACAAAATCAGTTAAAGAACAAGACGATACTCTGTAAACTACACCAATAAGAAAGGACAGTTTAAAAAATGTAATACGCAACCAAAGGTGTTCAACACAACTGGTTTTAAAATCATTTAAAACAATCTGACAATCAAATATATCTCTCACGTATATACACACACCACCACCACGACCAAATCTATCACTACGATAAATACGAACATTTGGGACAGCAAAATGATCAGAAGGTAAATTATCATTAAGCCAGGTTTCACTTACACTCATAATATCAAAATCAGAAGATATAGGTAGGTTTTTAAAAAAATTGAATCCTGTACCAAGAGATCAAGCATTAAGATGACCGATTTTGAGTAATTATTAATTTAAGTTATTTTTATGAGTCATAATTAATTTTTGATTTATATATATTAAGCATCTAATACTACCGTTATTATCTGTTGGTACATTTAATTTGTGTTTTGAATTCAATTCACTACAATTAACACAACACAAAAGATCACTATCTCTAAGATTACAATTGATTTTTTCATGTTTTTCAGAACATTTAGGACAAATTGGGCTATTACTTTTACAAAACTTTTTTATGTGACCATATTTATAACATTTAAAACAAATCTTCAAATTAAAATATTCCTTAAAATAACAACTTTTCCAACCAACTAGTAATTTATTTTTGGAGATAATAGTGTTAAATAGAGAAGGTGAAGTCTCAAAAACAAAATTAAGTAATCGATTGTTCTTAATCTTATTTACCAATTTGATAGATGATGATAGATTTAAAAAATTCTATACAATTCGTCATCAATTAACTATAGAACATAATGCTTTGTTTTGGAACAATATAATTGTCCTGAAAAATATGCTTTCAGAATTACATATTTCTCACTTAGGAATTATTAAAATGAAAAATATGGCTAGGAATTAATTTTTTTGGCCGGGAATAAATAAGGATATCGAGAACATGGCAAAAAGTGAAAATTGTTCAGTCCATAAGACAAGTCCTCCAAAGGTGGAAATAAATCCATGGAAATGGCCAGAGCAAGTTTTCGAACGTATCCATGTAGACTATATGGGTCCATTCTTAAGAAAATATTTTTTAATAATTCTTGACGCTCATTCAAAGTGGATAGAAGTTTTTCCATCTTTTCCGATTTTACAATAACAGCATTACGTAATACTTTTGCTAGATTTGGTTTATCAAAAGTTATTGTTTCGGATAATGCTAAATGCTTTACCAGAGCTGTTTTTAAACAATTTTTAGAAAAATATAACATAGAACATGTTATTATATCTCCCTACTTTGCACAATCAAATGGAGCAGCGGAAAATGCAGTTAAGACTGTAAAATATGCTTTAAAATATGCAATGCAATTAAATGTCTTTTGGAAACGTCACACTAATCAAATATTAAAAAGTAATGTCCAGAATGGTTTAATAAACCCAGACATAAATTCAAATTATAAAGAAATTTTTCCTCAGGGCGGAGATCACTTAACCGCGAATGATGAAAATATTCAACCATCTACCAGTAAACCAAAAAGACATATCAAACAACCTGATCGTTTGATGTATTAGTTGTATATATTTTTAAGTTAAGTTTTAAGATTCCATAATGTAATACTCTTGTACATAATGTAAATATATGTGTGCTCATTTTGGTGGCGGAGAGTGTTATGTATTTTAATAAAATAGATAGTTTTAAATGCAGCTCATGCTAGCAAACATTTTTTATTACTTTTTTTGTATGAAACAACCTGATAAATACCGATGTACGGTGTTCGACAGACAACTTTTATAGAACAAATATTGTACCTACTACGACTACTAAATATATTTTTACACCAAATTGTGATTGGATTACCTTACCATCCGGAAATCTCTCAATTAACCATTACACTCATTACAGCGTGTATAGTACAAATAAATTATAGTTTAAAAAACACGCTTTAATAGCAAACCGAACTAAAAAGTAAAAAATAATTTTGAAGTATCAAGAGTTTGTATTACAGCAATAGAAAATTCCGACAGTGAATTACGACTAATTAATTGGGAATTGATTCTATGGATTTGAATCTACATGTTTTTCAAAATTTTTAAATTCAATTATTTTTTCAAAATTTTTCCAAAATTTTTGGATTTTCAAATTTTTGAATTGAAAACTTTCCGAAAATATTTATTTGATTGTTTTTAAATTATCAAATTTTTATTTATTTCTAAAATTTTTTAATTTTGATTTTATTATATAATTCCAAAATCCAAAATTATTTAGAAAATTTTGTGTTTTGAATTTTTTTATTTTAAAATGTAGATTTTTTTCAAAAAGTTGTATTTCAAAACTTTTCAAAATTATACATTTTGAATTTTTGAACTCTAAAATTTTATATTTTGATTTTTTTTTAACTTTTGAATTTTCTATTTTTTCGAAATTTTTTAATCAAAATTTATTGTTTCAAAAATTTTTGAATTCCAAAAATTTTTTTGAGTCAAAATACAATTTTTTCTTGACAATTTTTCATTTTTTTTCAAAATTTTTAAATTCAAAATTTCTGTTAAAATTCAGTTTCGTTTCCGTTCCGTTTTGCAATGTAATTTTTTACAATTTATCTTGAAGTTTATTGATTTAAAACTAATTCAGAAACTTATTTTTTAACTATTCCTATTAGTTTTTTCTCAGTCTCAAATTATTTCAAAAAAACTTAGAAGTGGTCCATTCTAATAAGTTTGACTTAATAATTCAATAATTTGCAAAATATATGTAGAAAAGTTCCGTAACATCTATCGTATCATAATCGTACCATTAATTTTCATTAAATATACTCTTGTGGTAAGAATTCTTTTTACTTATCGGTATCGGTAAAGAAGAATGTCATTTACGATCGTTCTATGGATTGTATACACTTAACCTGCAAACTAATCTAAATAGTTTCTTTTTTTTATTATGATGATCCTTGTCACGACATTATAACAAAGTTATTGTATTGTCATCAGTACTTAACCCCTGTGCAAATTTTCAAGCTGATCAGACTTCTTGAAATTGGTGAAAATTACGCTGAAAGATTCCGTTACATACATACAGGTGAAGCTAATAAAAGCGTGTTCAAAAGGCTTCGATTGTGGAACGCTCCATTACAACTATAAAGAATATGCTTTGGCGTGCTTTCAGCTTAGGGGGAGAATATAAGTGGAATCATATGTTAGATAAAATTGTTGACAAATACAACAATACAGTCCATTCTACAACAAGGATGAAGCCAATTAAAGTTACATTAAGAAATGAGAGATCATTATTAAAATCAACATATACTTATTTAAAAATTGCTAATAAAATAACAAAATTTAAATTAGGCGACCATGTGAGAATTAGCAAATATAGAGAAGCTTTTAAGAAAGGATACACTCCAAACTGGTCTAACGAGATTTTTATCATTAGGAAAATAAGATTAAACAATCCTACAACATATTTATTGAAAGATGAGAGTGGTATAGAAATAACAGAAGGCTTCTATGAATTAGAATTACAAAAAATAAAACATCCTGATGCTCACTTAGTTGAAAAGGTGTTACGAAAAAAAAGAAAATAAAGTTTTTGTCAAATGGTTAGGTTACGATGACATACATAATTCTTGGATTGATAAAATAATTGTAGCATGTTATATTGTATAAGAATTATGATAAATGACATACATTCTATATTCGATTTTTTATTTTAATCAACTCTATTAATTACATAATAATGATAAGCAGGTCATCAACCAAGCTGACGTAATCGACAGAATCCGAATCTATACTTCCTCTCAGCATAAACGGTCATCGACCTCTATCGCGCAGATGCCAGTTGCTGTGACGTAGACGGCTGAAAGCTATGCCGATCCTGCTCCAGTCGCTATCTTAAATTGTGGAGCAGAATCGGCATAGCATTCTACTCCTACTTACAGTTTGGAATTTTTAGACACCACTTATCTATAAATGAACAGATGGTATCATATTATGGTAAACATTCTGCTAAAATGTTTATAAAAGATAAACCTGTGAGATTTGGTTTCAAACTGTGGTGTTTGACTTTTAGTGACGGCTATTTATATCAGTTAATTCCATATAGTCGAAAATTGGTTCGGAAAAAATACAATGACTTTGGACTTGGTGGAAATGTAGTATTTGATTTTCTCGATACCGTAACATGAAAAATAAACCATAGAATTTATTTTGAAAATGTTTTTACCAGTCATGGCTTGATGACAAATCTAAAAGAAGCTGGTATTTTTTTTGCTACCGGTATAGTTCGAGATATAGTGTAGCAAAATTCCCTATTGTTATAAAAAAAACAGAGGTTCGTTTGTGTCGGCATATGACCACAAAAAGTGTGGTACGCTGGAATGATAATTCCGTCGTAACTGTTATGTCCAACTGTGAAGCAGTACACCCGGTAGTTCAAGTAAAACGTTTAGTCGTAAAGAGAGAACAGAAACCCATGTTGAGCAACCATAAGCAGAGACAATAAACACATGGGCGGCGTCGACTTGCACGACATTGGGACGCAAAATATCGCATAACAATGCGTGGAAAGAAATGATGGTAGCTACTGTTTAAAAACTCTTGGATAGTGCTGTGGTCAATGCTTGGAAGTTGGATAGGCTAGTTCACAGTGATAAACCAATTTCTCAGATTGAATTCCGATCCCAGTTAGTACGTGGGTTACTGTTAGAAGGTAAAACTGAAAAATCAACAAATTTCCTAATAGCATATAATTGAAATCAGATGTGAAATATTAATTTAGAAAATAATAATTTAGGACTTATGTTTGTTTTTGAAATAAATCATAATCTTGATAATATTACCATTCAATTTGCTGGAAAATCATTTCCACCAGTGGTTTGCAAGAAGAATATTTTTTTGTGTGAGGAAGGACGCATTTTTTGAAAATTATGTTACCGACTTATACAAATAGTCCCAAGTTATTGAAAAAACAACCCCCCAAAATTTATACTGGTGTGAAAATTGTTGTATTTTTTTCTTATTTTAAAGCTGCTATAAAAAAAAACGGTTTTTAACTTTATCCTTTTAATGTACATACCTATTTCATTATTCATTTGCAGAGCTATACTCATATAAACTTTTTTTTCTGTCTTTATGAGTACTATCATCCCCAGGAACTTTTTACACATAAATAATTAATTCCACTTTAAAATTAATTAATTATTTAAATTTTATGACATACTAATTACATTCTGCTTGTATTTTAATGCATTACTTCCATAAAATTTTCAAAATTTTATGTCACTGTACATCTACGCAAAAGTTTATTTCGATATTTCCATTTAACCTGATTATTTTTATAATTCTCATGACACTATTCTATAATATACAGGAGATATGTTCATATATTCATTAAAATTAAATCTGATCATATGTTCATTAAAATGGTTAATACCATTTGATTTTTTTAATTGATTTTGATTTTTATAATTTATAAACTGTGCAAACTCCACTGCGAGTTTGCATCTCGAGCGGACGGTCAGCTGTTATACAGTTAGTTAACTATTTATTTATTTACTTATTACAGTGTGTAACGGGACGAATGCCAGTTACAGGACAAGGAGAAAAACACAAAAAATATACAAAATAAGTAAAGACAGAGAAATAACTAGAATCTGAACAAAATATCAAATAACAAAAAATAGTAATTAGCAAAAACATAACATAACAATAAAAAAAAAAGAAACAATAAAATCACAAATATGTCTTACAAAAAAACAGACAGCTAAACAAATGGAGATTTAATAAAATTAATTGAGTGAAAAAATATATCAAGTCGATCTTCATACAATTGGTAGTTAGTAGTCATTTGATGAAGAGGGGATGCCGTAAGTATATTAGTACGAGCAGTTGGCAACTGTAATACAGAACTAGATCTAGAATTTAATCTAGGAACTCGATAAAAAAAAAATTAGATACCAGAGAAGGCGCATTTAGGAAATTATTAACAATTTTGTGTAGAAATATAGCTGCAAGCTAATTAAGTCAAATGTTGATAACAAAATATCTTCTGGAATGCCACGAACCGGATAAACACCAACGTTGATAAAATGCAGTGTCTAAATATCTACGCTGTACTTTTTCTAATAAGATTATATGGATGTTATAAATCGGATACCAAACAATAGAGGTGTATTCAATGTCGCCGTGTTGCGAAAAGCCTTAGAATTACGCAAAATAAAACCCAGGCTTTTAAATGCAGATTCAGTTATTAAATGAATATGCATGTCAAAAGACAGATTATCATAAAATGTTACACCAAGGTTCTTGAACTGCGACACTCTATTTAAAATAGTAGCATCCAAAAGATAATCAAAATGTTGAATCATTTTCCGGCGCCTATACGACATAATATTACATTTACTGATATTTAATGGTAAATAGTTATCTCTTCACACTGTACTTTAGTTCAGTTATCCTGTAATCTATAACAATCAGATATTGACTTTATCTCAACAAATAGTTTAAGGTCATTCACAATAAATAATTAATATTTCATAACTGAGTTAAGTCATTGATAAATATAACGAAGAATAAGGGTCCCAAAATTATATCAAATTAAAATAAGGTTCGCAGCAACCTTCACCTCTTCATTTTGGTCTCATATATATGCACTAAAGTTGTACCTTTCCAGTATTTAAAAAAAATAATATATTATTTTTTTGTGATATTTTGACACGAATATGTGAAATAATGAATGAAGTGAGTAAGGGAAACAGGCTATTAGTTAATTTCATAAATAACTGAATTGCTTTTGTTAGTTATTATGGCATGGACTTTTAATTATACGTGTTTATTTGTGAGGGACAAAAATAAATCATCGGCTGTTTAACAAAATGAAAGTAAAAAATACTATCAAGAATATAATAAATGTGATACTTTAACATGACTTAAGGAAAAAGACGTTATCTTATCAGTAATTGGTTATCAAAGAAAAATACCGAAAAATCTGTCGTGAAGTAGCAGAATCACTGAAAAATACTCAAGGCCATGATCTAGTCACTATGTGGTATCTTTTAATCTAATGCTTAAATTAGCAGTTTTATTAATAGCTAATAATCACACGGTAACCAGGCGACGTTATACTTGAACATGCCTTCAATAACTTAAATTCAATCACGAGCTATACCTCTAAGGGTACAGACAGAGTGGAAGCAGGTTTTCCGCTTAGTGGCAACCATCACCGATTACGTACTTATAAGCTATCAAATTTGTAATTGTATATGCAAATTGATATAAAAACAACAACAGTTTAAAACAGGCTAAAGTGGACACAGTGAAAGCGGTTTCCCGCTTACTGGTACTCTGCACCGAACTGTGCCTATATGCTTTGAAAATTATAACATACTTTTAAATATACACGTACACAGTAAAAGCAGGTTGAAGCAGGTCGGTGCCGGAAACCTGAGCCTGCTTTTATCAGAATTAAAATTTAATTTTGTACGAGCGGATCGTGTGTAGAAAAATGGACAAAGAACTAGTAATATCTTCAGTTTTTCGATGACCTATATAGGACAAAATCCTCAGCAACCTATATACAGGGTGTTTCATAATATATGCGCAGGACTTCAGGACGTGATAGCTCGTCCAAAAATTTGAAAAAAAGTTTGTATTAACTTACCCTCTAAAATGCACAATTTTCGAGATACAGAGTGTTGAAATTGTAAAAAAAATTTCGTTTTTTGCGAATATCTCCGGAACCGTTTATCGTATAGAAAACAGCTTTTGTAAGCATTTACTACTCATAATATGCTATGTTCTGTACGAGAAATTTTTTTTCATGATTGGTGAAGATTTTGAAGGGGAAGTAAGTGTTTTTTTCCCCAACTTCTACGCCACTGGAAAAAGTACGGTTTTGAACCGCCAATGTTTTCTACAGAAAAAATGTACTCTTGGTCATAAGCTCTAAAGTTGACATTTTTCGAGAAAAATCTACTTTTATGTTGAAAAGACATGGTCAGTTTTTTTAAATAAAATTTTTATACTAATTAAATAAAATTTATTTAATCGTTAGAACAAGTAACAAAACCAAATGTTAACTTCATAGTTGCAAAATTAAAAAAAAATCGTACACAGTTAAATTAAATGTTGGAAATGTCCTCCGTTAGCTTCAATGCACGCATCAATTTTTCGACGCATTGACTGTCTAACACGCAAGAAAATTTCCGGAGTGTTCCGAATTATGTCGCAAGATGCAACAATGCATTCTCTTAACTGATCAACATTTTCAACTAGAGTAGCGTAGACTAGGGTTTTGAGATGGCCCCAAAATAAAAAATCTAAACAATTAAGTTCGGGAGATCGCGGGGGCCAAGGGTGGGGTCCTCCTCGACCGATCCAACGGTCTTGGTATTCGTCGTCCAAGTATTGGCGAGCAACCAAACTAAAGTAGGCCGGAGCTCCATCATGCATAAAGTACATGTTTTGTCTTACTTGAAGCGGTACATCTTCCAGCAGTTCCGACAGTACTTCTTCTAGAAATTGTCGATAATATGCACCGTTTAATCTGTTCGGTAAAAAATGTGGGCCTATCAAATGATCACCGACGATGCCAGCCGAAACATTCACGGAAAATTGTTACTGATGATTGCGTTCTACAATTTCATGTGGATTTTCTTCAGCCCATATGTGGTTATTGTGAAAATTGAAAATACCACCTCTCGATAAAGATGCTTCATCGGTTAACATAACTTCGGCTCCAAACTGAGGATTTTGAGCTATTTTGTCTTGCATCCATCTACAATGGATGCCAATCGTGGCGGAAAATCTCTTGGCAATAAGGCTTGTACTCTTTGGATATGGTTTGGAGACAAAAGTTGTCTTCTCAAAATTCTCCAAACCGTCGAGTAAAGTATGTTTAACTTCGAAGAATTGCTGCGTGCATTGAAGCTAACGAAACTTTTTTTAAAATTTTTGGAAGAGCTCTCACATCCTGAAGTCTTGCGCATATATTATGAAACACCCTGTATAGTAGACAAATATTGGAGAGAGATTAGTAATGAAATTAATGAAGAAGGTAAACATTAAAATATACAGGGTGTCTAAAATATGAGTGCTTTTATTTTGCTGTATGATAAATTGTACCAAACAAAACATATTTGACAAACAGGTTTTGGATATGCGACAACGTTGCACACCTATCATGTAAGATGTTTGTACATAATAAATACAAATACACGTAATAAACATACTTAGTTTAAACGATTTTCTTAGAACTCTTTTTACAACACAGAATAAAATGTGAAATAATTATAAGTGTTCAAAATTAATATCGTTACTTGTGAAAAGCGTTTACCGTACAAACGGTTCGTTAGCTAGATTCGCCATAAATTAACTGCTCATGTAATTTCGTAACACAGTTTTGCATGTTATTGCAGTTGTATTTTTATTTTTGAAATGTATTTGTAGAACTATATTAGTTTTAGATACTTTTTCATAAGAGTGCCTTGCTTCTTTTAGTCAGATATACAAGCCCCTTTATACAAGGTGTAACAGTAGTAAGTATTCAAAATTTGTGAGCTTGTAAAAGAAGTCGAAAAATTACGAAAACCTTAGTACAACTTTTGTCAGTAGCGGCTCCTAAGGGAGATACATTCACTTAAAGGGGTAACCTCAGAAACGGTTTTTAATGCGTGACATTAAAACGGTTCAATATTAAGTCACGAAATTTTGGTGAGATATTAACCTTGACGTGCTTAATAAATCTCATAAACTACATTTCAAAATTTTCTACAGAGGCGTGAGAAAATGCAAGGCTATGGTACAAATTTAGTCATATCTTTTTTGTAGTTAATTTTTTCTAGTTTTTGACTCCAAAATATTAAAGTATTAAGTATTTAATATAAAAAATGTACTCTTGTTAAATTTCAGTAGGATGTACCGTTTTTCAGTAAAATCGATTTCAATCATTCCTAACGTGACCCACATTTAACATCCAATCCAAAGCCAAAAAAATTAATTGCTGTGTGCCATGGAGAAAACAACTAGTCTGACAGTTAACAGAAATGTCAAGTATTTTTAGTTTGAAAATTGTGTTATTTGAGTGTACGCAGTGCTATTTTATAGTGAACAAAGATAAAAATTATTTAAAAATGCAACAGTATACATATTCTGAGTATGTAGATATGCTTTTGACGTTAGGTGGAGTGTCATGGGAGCGTAAGAGCAGCCGCAAAGTTTCCCAATAAAAATGTACCCAATTATAAAATATTTCTTAGCACCGAAAGGCGTTGTTTTTCTGTTATTTATATCACGGTATTTTTATTTGTACTATTATTTTTAATTGTTACTGTTAAGAGTGTTAAAAATACTTGACATTTTTGTTAACTGTCAGATTAGTTTTCTTCATGGCACACTGCAACTAATTTATTTGGCTATGGATGTTGAATGTGGGGCACGTTAAGAATGATTGAAATCGATTTTACTGAAAAACGGTACATTCTATTGAAATTTAACAAGAGTACCTTTTTTATGTTAAATACCTCAAATTTCAATATTTTTTAGTCAGAAATTAGAAAAAATTAAC
The DNA here is from genome assembly GCA_037114965.1 of Monochamus alternatus. NCBI lineage: Eukaryota > Metazoa > Arthropoda > Insecta > Coleoptera > Cerambycidae > Monochamus > Monochamus alternatus. The sequence goes on along the minus strand of CM073429.1, from coordinate 40,429,757 downwards.
TACTGAAAAGATATGATTGAATTTGTCTTTGACTCTTGCATTTTCTCACGCCCCTGTAGACAATTTTGAAATGTATTTTATGAGACTTATTAAACACGTCAAGGTTAATATCTCACCAAAATTTTGAGACTTAATGTTGAATCGTTTTGATGTTACACATTAAAAACTGTTTCTGAGGTTACCCCTTTAAATGAGCGTATCTTTCTTCGGAGACGCCACTGACAAAAGCTGTACTAAGGTTTTCGTAATTTTTCGACTTGTTTTACAAGCTCACAAGTTTTGAATACTTACTACTGGTACACCTTGTATATTAATATTGTAGCAGTTTCCAAAAACATTAGTGAATTTTGAAAATCATTTAATTTCATTTTGCCAGATATGTCTTTTTTCGTTAGAAAATTTATCTAGATTAATTTATAATAATTTAGATATATATTGTATGCAACCTTGTAACTATACGTATAGCTTAACAGAAATTATAAAAATTGATTGATTCGAATTTTCTTTAAAGTAAATCAATTACTTACCTCAAAGTAATAAGTTTTTCTTCCGATAGAATAGCTTGCTTATGTAGATTATATCAATTTTTCATTATACGGCATTTTACTTTATCTAAAACGCAGTGAAAGATTTTTTGTGTCATCTTTGTATATTGAAAAGAACTTTTCTTGAAATTTTAAATAAATGATAAATTCTGAATAATTTCTTCTATTGCGATTAATACGGTGTACTCCAAATTATTTTCTCTTTGACTTTGTAATTATAGAATCTACAATGATCAGTTCATCGTTATATGCTGATATTTTGCAAGGAAGTACCTAAGACGTATCGAATAAATTTTTATCTATTCCCGCTTTTAGCAGCTTCTACTGTAAGCAAGAAACCCGCTTCCACTCTGTCTGTACCCTAATACTCTCTGTAGCTCTACAGGTTCCTAGAATTTGTCGACATATCACCGTACTTCATGGTTATGATATAAGTCCCAATAAAAATATTCAAATTTAAAATATTAGGGATCAAAAGAAACATAAGCTCAGTTTTACTCCAATGTCGCTAGTTTCAACGCATCAAAAATGTAACAGAGTCGCGAATATTCAGGTGATCATTTGTTATACCACTGTCCCACATTATGAAAGCTAGACATCGATTTGTTGTATTTAATAGCTTTAACCCATTCCCTAATCATTATTAAAATATCACTGACTTCGCATGTATTAAAACCTTGTCCTTATAGACGCAAAATTCGCGCGATTTAATATGGGAAAAGTCAACTTTTAGTCAATTTTGACAACTGCGATATTTTCCATCATTTTCATCATAAAACTGGCATTGACTGTAATAGTAGATTGCCAGAACTTCAAGTCAAACTTACTAGTTCTACATAATGATGAAAATACCGATAATATTCCTGTTTTGCGAAATTCGCTAAAAGTTGACACGCGATTGATAATTTGAATCAAAATCTGCGATATTCGCGAGAATTTTTGCAAATTTCGCGTCATGAGGACAAGGCTTAAGAATCAAATGAAAACATGATATTAAACTGGTTTAAAAAAATTAATTTAAATTGTTCAACAATGACAAATTGTTCTTCTCATTTTTTAGGAGGGGTTTATACATCAGCGACATACCCCTACATGACGCGACAAGAGATTTAGTATTAATGTCTGAGCAGTTTGAGGCAGAATATAAGTTAACAAGAAATTTAGAATTTTTAACGGATAAACTTCAACAGACATATCGAGAGTTAGAAGCTGAAAAAAAGAAGACAGATCGGTAAGTAGATCGGTAAATTGTAAGTTATATTACTGAAGTTAAGGTCTTTGCTTTCAGTGTTTAAATTTGTAATTTTTTAACAAATATATATATATATATATATATATATATATATATATATATATATATATATATATATATATTTGTTGGTCTTCTTACTTCTGCTTCACGTTACTACGTTCGGCTTACTGGAAGATGTTTGTCCACTTGGTGAGTTATATACTGTGCTTTCGTTCCGGTGTGTGGTTTTCTTCGCATGGCTGCGCGTCACGGGTCTTGCGTTTAATGGTGCTGTGGGTTCTTGTGTTCTGCTTGGTCTACTCTCAGCGTTGCGTATCACTGGTTTATTGATCTTCTTGGTTTCCAGGACAGGTTTCCAAGCTGTTGGTAATCTTTGGGTATCGTCACGTGTATTGTGATTTTGAGGATGTTTTTCAATTTCGATGGCTTCTCTAATTATTCTTTTTGCCTTATGCTCCATTCTTGCTGGTATTATCGAAATCAATCTGGTGGCCGGTGTCTTTTACATGTTGAGCTAATGACGAAGTTTTTTCATTTTTCTGGACAGCATTCCGATGTTCTTTTTTCCGGGTTTGAATTCTTCTGTTAGTTTGTCCAATGTACGTCTTCTCACAGTCTCCGCAAGGAACTTCATATACTCCTTGGTCTTCTAGAGGAATATTTGTTTTGGCTGATGGTAGTAGCTTCCTGTCCGTGCTGAAGACGGTTTCTATTTTATATTTCTTTAAAACCCTGCTTATTTTGTCGGTAGTTCCCTTGACATACCGTCAACTGGGGCTACTTTGATAATTATTTTATTATGTGTTGATGGTACCCGTACGATAATCAAGAAGTTAATTATGTAACCTCATTAGTTTTTCTGTAAAAAAATAAAAATACACTGATCAAAGTTTTACTCAGTTTGGGATTACTTTGATCAGCTGGTGTTTTTGCAATATAACATCAATGTAACCCCGTCTGATTATGAATCCAAAAAAAAAATTTTTTTTTCAGGTAAAAACACAGAAAAACGGATTTTTTATGATGGATTTTAAGGAAATAAAACTAAGTCTTGTTATATAAACTGTATAATACAAAGTAAAATATTTTTATATACCTTTTGACATAAAATATAGAACATTAAAACTCAAAAACCTTTTGTTCTTAACAAATAATATAAAATACAACACAAATATAAATATTTAAAATAGATAAAAACTAAAAATACCTTTCAAAGGTGTTAAATACATATTGCCCCCTATGTATTGATGAAGGAGCATTCATCTTTTTTATGATTTCTGACGATCTCACATAAATTTCATTCTTTATGTCAGGAAACACAAAAAAAAATATTTTTTTTGCCTTTCTTAAATCTCATAAAGCTAACATTGTATAGATCATTGCCTAATATTGCAGTTATCTGACCAACAAAATTTTTATATGTGCCGGTATTTTCCGCTTTTAATTTAATAAGAACATAGTTTCCCACATCGTAAGTGTCATCACAGTCACTTAGTGTTTCAGAAATGTTATCTGGAACTTCAGGTTTATCTTCACCTAAGTCGTGCTCATCATCCGAGATATCAGGAGTGGCTTCTGCATCAATGAGTCCTGTGTCAGCAGTCGTGCATGTTACACTCTTTCCCGGCTCAACATGCATCATTGTTTTTTTCGATTTTCTCGTTTTTTCATTATTCCCACTGAACCTTTGTTCTTTCAAAAAATCTATTAGCGAAGAATTTATGACTTCAGTTGGATCTTCCTCGGGGTCATGATAGCCCGGAAGTTTTGATAAAACTCGCTTTGGACTATAAGGATAAACTCCTGTGGATTCAAAACCGCTAATTAAATTTCTTTTTATAGCACCTCTATCTGCTTCAGAATCGTTCCTATCTAGAGCTAATAGAGTTTATTGATGAAGTTTGAAATCTTCTTTAGGTAAAGATGCCAATCGTGGATTTTTTCCTTTCCATTGTGAGAGGACTTTATGCCATGCATTTTTCATTGGCCTAAAGAAGCAGACGTCTAAGGCCTGAATTAGATGTGTCGAGTGAGGAACTAAGCATACAAAGGCGATATTATTTTTCTCACAACAGTTTATTACATCTTCGATGAAATGGACAGCCAGGTTATCGCCGATTATAACCTTCTTCCCTTCTAAATTCTTAGCGTGGGGCAAAAAACAAGTCATAAACCAATCCGTGAAAGTTGAGGCTTCCATGGTTGGTCCTATTGTATCTAGCTCCATAACTGCAGCATCTTTCTTCGCAACGCGGATAGCCCCTCGGGCCATTTTCCGTCCAGGTATTCCACAATCTAGAAGAGCGATAAACAATATATGGCGGGAGCAACACTCCAGAGGCGGATTCACACATCATGACAGTTGTTGCCGATTTCGTAAAGTTGCAAATTTGTTCAGGGTATTTTACACCCATTCGATATAATTTAAACTTTTTACCAGGGTCGTCGGCAAAATTGGTCTCATCATAATTGAAAATGTTTTGTGGGGGAACATTTTCAATGGTTAATTTGAGATTATCGAAATATTTCTGTAGAGACTCTATAATGACTGTTGCCCGAGCCCATTTAATGTTTGCCGCTACCCTTTTACAGACCTCGGTCTTGTTTCTATTTAGAAGGCCGTCGACCCAGTCTATGCCGGGTTTGTTATCTTTGATATAGGGGGTTACCTTACCCTGCTTGTCGAGGTAATTTTTTGCAAAAAATTGCATATCTTCTTTTGACAGAGGAAAACCCCAGTCCCCGCATACTGCAGCACACTGTATCAGTCGTTCCTCCTCCTTCTTAGTAAACAAAGTAGGCCTCCCAACAGAATGTATGTGAAGGCCTTTATATTTGTTGTACAGTGTTTCAAAGGGCACATTATATTCTCTTGATGCCTTGCGGATACTATAATTCTCTTCTGTAATTTTTCTCAACGCCGTCTCTAACTGTTCCTGCGGGAAATCCTTATATTTTCTTGTTCCTAATATCCTCCTATACTTTCGGGGCATCTTCTAAAAACAATAATAATAATTATTATTATTATTTTGATGCTTGAACGGTATGAAAACACATTTTTAAAAGCAGATTTGCTGCCTGGGGCAACTTTGATCATTTGATCAAAGTTACACCATACACCCTGATCAAAGTTACCCCACGATTCTTTTTCTACCTTGAAGGAGGTAAATATAAACTAATTATATACAGTATACAAAATTAAGCTAAAACTTACTGATATTCATTGGCAATAGAAATTTTACAAGTTCGATTATTTACTTTTTGTTAGTTTCTTACCTTTTAAGTTTGCAATGGTCGACACTGGACGTTCACAGCACACAGTTCACTAATCTGTTGTACTTTAAGACAAATTTGCCGGCTTGAGCCGCGTGGTGCAATAAACGGTTACACGGCAATTTTGAATTTAAAAAGTTGTGGCACGGATTATCAAACTTACCCCGCGATTATCAAAGTAGCCCCAGTTGACGGTATGGCAGGAGAGCTTTGCCTATTGGTTTATCTTCTTCCTTCTGTTCTTTGTTTCGCCTAGGTCTTAAAGCCCTCTTGATGTTGTTACCGGAGAAACCATTTTGTTGTAAGGCTAATTTAACGTTTTCAGTTTCCTCTTCTTTGTGGTCGTCGTCAGAGAGTCGTTCTGACCTTGTCATTAGTGTTTTGATCACTGATTGTAGCTGCGATGGGTGGTGGTGAGATTCTGCATGTAGGTACCTATTCGTGTGTGTTGGTTTCCGATATACCGTATAGCTTAGACCTCCATCTTCTTTTTTCTTTATACATACATCGAGGAAAGGTAGCTGTTGGTCCTTTTCCAGTTCCATAGTGAACTTGATTTTTGGATGTCTGCTGTTCAGATGAATTAAGAATTCTCGTAATTTCTCCTCGCCATGTGTCCATATGACAAAGGTGTCATCGACATATTTCAGCCACATAGATGGTTTATATTCTGCTGTTTCTATTGCTTGTTCTTCTAATTCCTCCATGAATAGATTGGCTATGACTGGTGATAAAGGCGATCCCATAGGTGCTCGCTCTATTTGCCTATACTTTTGGTTTTTGTAGACAAAGTAAGTGTTCTTTAGGCAATATTTTGTCAATTCCATTAGATCCTCCCTTACATGGTATTTCCTCTGGATCATGTCGAGTGCTTGTTCCACTGGAATGTTTGTAAATAGGGACACTACATCAAAACTTACTAGCAGATGTTCTGGATCCACTTTTACGTTTCTAATACGTTCGATGAAGTGGCTCGCGTTCTTGACATAAGATTTCGCTTCTTCGGCGTATGGTTGTAGCTGTTTAGCCAGGAATCTTGCCATTACAACATCTGGCAAGATTCCTGCCAGATATATATATATATATATATATGATATGGGCTAATCATATTGATTATTTGTGCAGTAAGTTGTCCACTGTGACTTATGCAATAAGAGTTATAAAGAAACAAGTAGATATCAACACTTTGAAAACTTTGTAAGAACTAGACCAAACCCAATGTGGTTTTACATATTTAAAGAAGCTCGGTTGTGTATAATATATATGGTCATACAGTTAAAAGAAGCCCTGAAACGTTGCCACATTTCTTATAGATTATTTTTAATGTAATCAGACTTATAGATACAAGTCAATCTACAAAAAACGATATAATCAATTATTATCAAATACCTAAATTATTTTGTCTTAAGAATTAAATAGGTACCTACTGAAATTAAGATACTTGAAATCAACTGTTTTGTAATTTTGAGCATTATTTTTTCTGGTGAGATATAAGTGGTCTGCTTACTTCCTGCTCGGCCTAAGCTGGACGACTTACAGGAAGCGACCTATATTGCAGCAGGTACTTAACGCAGAACTGTAAATGATACTGTGGGAAAGAATTGTTTCCTGCAGTATCATTTACAGATTTAATGGCTCGTCGCCCAGGGCGAGAGGTCTGCGTAAGTACCTGCGGGGGTATAAGAAATTATAACAGGCCTTAGATCGCCACAGTAGGATCAGAACAAGCGGTGTTCGATGCCATTTAAAACAAAAAAATGTTTTTGGATTATCTTCAAGAATAAAGTTTTACGAATTTGTACATGTGAAGGACCCTGAGTAACAACAAAAATCGCTAAACATTTTTTTTAATTCCAGGGGCATAAAAATAATCATAGCAAGCCTTGGATCGCCATCTTAAACGCCGTGATGGGATTAGAAGTAACAGTTTTCGATGACATTTAAATCAAAAAATATTTTTGTTGCGTTATTTTAAAAAATAAAGTTTTTACGAATTTTTACAAAAATGAAACTTTAAGAACGAATAGAAGATAACACTATGTATAGTTTTTGTTCAAATTTCACACATAGTGGTTTTGAGGGGTCCCAATTAACACCACCTTATCCGATTTGAAATAAAAAAATGGCGTAACGTTTTTATTGAATTGCGGGGGTATAAAAAAAATCATAGCAGGTCTTGGATCGCCATTTTAAATGCCGTGGTAGGGTCATAGGAAGCGGTTTTCGATGTCATTTGATTGTTTTAAAGAATAAAGTGATACACAATAATATAATATATATAATAAATTAAAAAAATATTTTTAGACTGTTATATTCTGTGTTACCTATAAGTGTTGCAAATGAATTATATATATATATATATATATATATATATATATATATATATATATATATATATATATATATATATATCTTACTATCTATTCTGCGTCCATACATTTTAAATTTACATATCATTCAGCGTCCACCACCTTTCTACGTCCATATACGGACGCAGAAAAAACATTCGTCTTTATTGCAATCGGCAATCATCGCTGGATGATGTGGTACAACAGAAATGATGCAGTTTCATACCTAATTTAATATCTAGCGAAAAAGAATTCTGTAAGTTATTTTGTGTAGCTGTATACAATTTCTGGTCGGACGCAGAAATATTAGTAATATGTAAAATAATATACATTTTAAGGTTCAGCAGTTTAACACCAGTTGGCGTTGAATAGAGTGGCGTATATTTCCCGACCGTATAACCATTTTAATTATCTAAAACATTTTCAGATGATTGTGCGTCCACATCTTGGCAACAATGTATTTAGTTTATTTTCTGCATGTCTCCACCAAATCAGTCCTCTCTTTCCTCTTTTACCGCGGATAACTAATTTAACGTTGTTTTAACAACATTTTTTTCTGATGGATTCTGAAAATTTTTCATAAATTTTAGAGTTGAGGCCAATTCATATTTGGCTATTAATTTTATACTATTTATCACAACAAACAAGGATAAATTTTGAAACATTGAGTAAATTTTTTGAAATTCAATTTCAATAGACTTTAGTCAGTTCCCTGGAGCAAATATCAATATGCTGTTGTTCTCTATATACACAGTGATTTAACTTTAAATACAGAAATTGCAACAATAGATAAATTGCCAAAAAATAAGTGTGCTCTATAAACTTTTTTCTGGGAGACGCAGTATTAGACATACAAGGTGTTAAAGTTTACAAAAAAATATATTTTCTGTAATATCTTCATAAGTAGCATGCCACTGGTTAAAACCACGAGGTTAATATTACATTCAGTAAAAGGTAAAATTATTTGAATACGATGTAGTAAATTTAATTCAACGTCAGCGCAATATGAAGATATTACAGAAAATATATATATTTTATTGTAAACTTTAACACCCTATCTCGAATACCGCTTCCCCAGGAAAGAAGTTAGTAGAGCAAACTCTACTTATTTTTTGGCAATTAATGTGGCATCTTTTTTGCGATAGAAGATACTAGATCAGTCTCAAAAAACTTTTGTTCCTATTTCGGAATAAACGTTTCATGTTGGGAATAAAATATTTTGAGAACTACTGAATTTTTATTTTTTGGACAGGTTTGTTTATGTTTGAACTCCATATTAATTCGCGAGAGTTAAGACCAAGAAAAAATTTATATGGGACATAATTGCCTTCTAAACAGTCAACGTTAACTTTTGTACACAGATTTATATAAAATTTGTGAATTTGTTAGAAAATTCCCTTACTGGTATTTCCTATGTTTTAGCAGCAAAAATAATGAAGCAAACAAATACAAGCAATTTTTATGAGTAATTGCAATTTTTGTTGGTTATTTTTTCATGATTTTTAATTAGAACTATATGTTCCTTGTTTTGTTGAGCAATTGTTTTCTTAAGAAAGCTAATATTAATTTATTTCCGTCACTATTTTGTGATATTCTTATTTAAAATCAAAATTTGTATCACCACAATTAGCGTTATAAAACTCCTAACATTCAGTATACAAATAATTATATTAAGTGTCAGTTTTTACCTTACGTAATATCCGAATACCTAATTATAACAAACAATACTTGTAATAGAGTAATAGTAATAATAAGTTTTATTTTGCTCTACAGACCTCGTTTAAAATTTGCTCTGCTTGCATGTCTTCCCCTCATTTCTTCACAATCACGCAGTAGATGTTCTACCACTTCTCTCTCTTCCCAACTGGCCCTACATCTTCTCTCACTTTCATCTGTCCGCCAAGTATTATTTTTTTCCTCAACTGAATCTTGCTAACATTATCCTATCCTTCTTACTCTCCCTCTTTAATTTTGTTCTTCTTTCTTGCCTTTCTATATTTGTGTCTCTTAGCTGAAATTCTTTCCTCATCTGTCTGCCTCCAGTTCTTAAGCGTTCTATTTCTGTGATTGCATACCCATTTCGTCGGAAGTATATCTCTTTATCTGTCCCTATATTCTCTCCTCCTTCCTTCTTCTTTTCTAACCCACACTGTTGTAGTATCTTGCAGTATTTCCTTCTCATTATCTTTTCTTTGTTTGTTCTGTTAGGTTTCTTGCTTTCACCCTCATTTTATCTCTTTTGCTTTCTTCTCTGACAATGTAGCCCGGAGTTTCTCTGTCTGTTCCTAGTATCCACCTTAAATACTTCTCCTGTACTTTTTCTATTCAAATTCTATCCATCCTCACACATCGGCCCCATACAGGAGTATGTTCCCCACTAAACTGTCGAATAATATTAGTTGTCTCTTATGTCTGAATTTTCTTTCTCTCTGTCCCCCAAGCTATCCCCATTGCTTGATTTACCTTCCTTATATTTATATGTGCTGCAAATGTATTCCAAAAATCATCAGTTTTGTGTTCTTCACATTCACTTGTCTTATCATCTGTTTCATTTCGTTCTCTTCATTTGCTACTATAATGATGTCATCTGCATATTATAGAGTACCCAAACCTTTCTCTGTCCCACTACTGCTTATCCTGCCTGAGCCATCCTCAATCTCTCCTGAATGTTGCCAATAAATGCTGCAAATAAGGAAGAGCTTAGTGGGCACCCCTGTCTCACTTCTTTGTTTGTATAAAATTCTGCACTTTCCATCCCGTTCACTTTCACTCTATTCAACGTTGTTTTATATAATATATATATATATCCTTAAGTTTTCTTATCAGGTGTTTATCTACTCCTCTGTCCTTTAGGTGTTCCTACAATTTTAGTCTTTGTACATTATCAAAAGCCGCTTTTAGATCTATGAATAACGCATACAACTTTCCATTTTTCTTCTGCGCTTCTTTGTTAATTAGATAATGCAATATGTATACATTGTCAATTGCACTCTTTCTGTACGCTGCCTGCCCGTCTGGTATAATTTCTTTTCCCTCCATTCCGCCTTTAGTTTTTTATATAGTAGCTCTGTAACGTTTTGTTTCCTGGTTTATCCCTTTTTATAAATATGGGAGATTATTCCTTCCCTCCGGCTTTTTGGTTTACTCCTCATTGATAATTTCACAGAGACTGTATACTACAGCGTCTGTGCCGTAAATCCTGGCCTCATTTTGTATTGTGTCCTTTCTAGCATTTTTTCCTTTCTATAAATTTTTAATCTGTTCCACTATCTTTTCCCTATCTATTCTTTGGTTTCCATCTTCTATTTGCACACTATTTTTTCCTTCATATTCTTCGTTTCCACTTAATAATTCTACAGATAACTTTTCCATTCTTCCATTTTTATCTGCTCGCTCACTTTTTCCGCTTCTTTCTCTCTTTATTAATATACTTCCACGCTTCTGTTTCCGTTTTTATTTTATTAATATTCTTCTCTTGTTCTTTCTCCTAACTATGTTTCTTTTCCTTACAACTCTATAGTTGTTTTTCGCTTGCATATATTCCTCTTTTGTAGTTTTGTTCTGTCTCCATTTTTCAGTTGTCCTCTGGCTTGTCGATTCAGTTCTCTGCATTCTTTATCCCACCAGCTGTTTCTTTTATCCCTATTAAGTATTTTCTTTTTCTCTGTTGCTCCCCCTATCCATTCTGTCAATTCCCTCATCTTCTCATCGACTGCCTTTCCCTTAAAGCTCATCATCTGCGTTCTTCCTCTGTACTTTACTATTTCCTCTTTTCCCCATTTCGTTATTTGTAATTCTTTCCTATGTTTACTCTTCTATTTATCATGCTCTTGTGTTTTTCATTTCCTTATTACTTCTATTCCCTCGCGTATCCCCATTATCAACCCACCCTTCGCTCTGCCTTTCGTCTTCACCCTTTCGGCCCCTTGGAGTTCCCATTTGAAGCATTTTGATAATCTGTACTTAATTTTTTCCCACGATTTCTCTTCTGCTCATGTTTCCATCATTCCCACTATGTCAAACCCTTCCACGTATTCCCAGAAGTCTGCCTCCTTATTTGTTACACCTGTTACGTTCCAATACAGCGCCTTTATTCCTGATTTCTTCTTCCCTCTGTCTACCTGTGTTTTTCCCATCTTTTTCCCTCAGTTTGTTCCTAAAATTACTTTCCTCCTTCTTATCCATGTAATGGATTGAAAAGATAATACTTTTACACAACAAAATGCCATCTTTTTCAAATTTGAATTTAGATCAACGTGACACGTGTACTAATAAATGATTATGCTTATACACTTTTAGATAAACGTATTTATTATGCAGTAATTAGATAATCATTAGTTGTTTGCATTTTTCTCAAATGTGTTTCAGTAGGTGTGACTTCTATTGTTTATTTTTGCGTGGATAAGAAACTTGTTTTTTGTTTTTCTACTACACAGCGCGAAGATAAATAAACAACAATTTTATAAATAAACTATTTTTTATGTTTTAAACGTATAAATATTTTTTTAATATCACGTTTAACATAATTAAAGATTATCTAGTCTGTCCTGTATCAAATAAAATTGAAAAGTTCAATGTTGCCAATAATTGGTTAGTGAGCAAATTAATTATCTCAAACATTTCTATATCGCGTCGTGTCAGATTCAGGAAAGAATATACTATATAAATATTAAAGCTCGAAGTTGTCAAGGAAGTGGCAACTATGTCGGACGCTGAAACATTGTTACTAAGTATTATAATATACTATTGGACGCAGAAAAGATACAAACATATAAACGTATATCGGACGCGGAAATAATAGTAAAATGTAAGGACGCAAAATCATTGCAAAGTAGAAATCTTCTATTATTGAAGGCAGCAAAAAGATTTCTGTTATATACTCTGTATTTTCAATTATAAAACATTTAAGACGCCACATATGTCTAAAAATATTTCACTATACTTTAACGGACGTAGAATCGTTGTAATATGAAAAGACGCAGAAAAGATAAGAAGATGTATATATATATATATATACATATATATATATATATATATATATATATATATATATATATATATATATATAGTTCATTTGCTATATATTCGCGACAAGAATTCTGACGACTTACGTCATGCGAACAAATGAATAATTTATTATTTTTTAATCAAAATATTTAAGAAACTGCAACTAAAACAAAAAAACTGTAAAACCACTACATTAAAAGTTTGCATTATATATTACACTAAATTGCAAAAAATGATTGTTTTTAACGCGACCAAATATCGAAAATTACGTTGCAATAAAAACAAATGTGTAACGTCAGCTGTGACGTAAGACGTCTGAATTCTTGACGCGAGTTATATAATATAATAAATTTAAAAAATATTTTTAGACTGTTATATTCTGTGTTACCTATAAGTGTTGCAAATGAACTGAGACACAAGAGGCCAGTCCCAGCTAGAAGGTATGACTCAGTTACGCTTCTTTTTTCTGGAATAGTTGGTTTCTCTGATTACTGTGCGACTAATGCAGACTCTGTAGGCGCTATGAAAATAGTAAAATTATTAAATGAATTGTATACGAAATTCGATGACTTAACAGATCCTAAAGTAAATCCCAATATATATAAGGTAGGTTTAGTCATTTTATTATTATTTCTGTTATTATTACTATTACTATTACATACATAATATACATACATTCATACCTATGGACATACAGAAACACACACGCACACTCTCACACATATATCGAGTATGTCCACGGTTAAAGTGGAAGAGATGTAAAATTTTTATTTTTAATTTTACGGAAAAAATACATTCTTGATTAAAATTTTTGCTTGTCTTTAAAATGCGGAACGATTTTTATATTTACCGATGTTCCGATCACTCTGTACATGCAACATGAAAGTTATCCATACCAACAGCATTTGACAGACAAGCAAAAATTTTAATCAAGAATGCCTTTTTATTATAAATTGAAAAATAAAAATGTTTTACTGTCCGTTTCTATCAAAGTAGGCCGACAAATTCTAAGCAACTTTCCTTAATAACATATTGTTTCATTGTTAAAAACAAAGGCAGTTTATTCTTGAACGGTTTTAATATTTACCGATTATCTGATCACCCTGTACATGCAACATGAAAGTTCTCCATGTCAACCACATTTTAAAGGCAACAAATTTTAATGAAGAACCCTTTTCCACAACCAACCGGACATACTATACATTATAAGTTTAGGAAAAACTTTTTAGGGTTGCAGTTGAAAATCATTGAAAAAGGCCAAAAACCATAAAAAAAGAACACTCTTTGTTATATCATCGAGCTTCCGGAAATGTTTATTTCCTTTATTATTATCATCGTGAGATTAATATGAGAAGAGCCTTTGTTACTCACAATAAAATCATGGGACACATTGCCGATTATTGAAATTTTTTTATAGATATTTAAAAATATTTAAAATCGGAATGCATGTGTACAGATTATAAAAGCAAACACAAAAACGAACGATGTTATCTGCGCGATGTAATAGAAGCCTAATAAGTTTGTTTCACAATTAAAAAATGGAAAAATTATTAATGAGCTGGTCAAAACTTTGACTTGTTATAATTCGTTGGCTCCACGTTTATAGTGCTGCCTATGGGACTTCTAGTTTTTTCCATTAATTGGCCTAATGACAAATTAGCCAAATTCTTACCAGATATTCTTACCAAGGCTTATGATACCAATAATGATTTCTAAATTAAGAACTCTTTTTCATTTAGTACTTTTATTAATGATTTTCAATTACCCAAAGGTTACATAGTAGTCAGTTTTGATGTCGTATAAAAAATATTGTTTGTCAATGTATAACTGAAACAATTGAAATATTATTTCTCATCATTCTAAGTTAAATTTAAACAATTCTTTATTAATTTCCAATTTTATCTTTGATTCAAATTATTTACTAATTAATAATGTATACTATAAACAGATTTATGGTACACCAGCGGGTTCCAAGATCTCTCCAATTCTTGTTAATTTTGTGTTGGACGATCTGTTTAGGTTTTGTTTAGCGAATATACCGTTTCATGTTCCTTTTTATGAAGCGTTACGTAGATGACTTATTACTAGCAGTTCCCTAAGACAAATTTTATGAAGTACTCGACATCTTTAATAATTATGATGCCAATATCCAGTTCACATCAGAGAAGGAGGAGAATAATGGTATCCCCTTACATGACTGTTCTACGTGACCAAAATATTCTACAATTTTGAAGAATATTTATAAACTAAGCTGCTCGTTTAACTGATTTTCTAAAATTAATCCTAAATACTAAAATAATTGGACGAACATTTCTGACAGTTTCAAGCTAGTTTCTGACTCTTGTGGAAACAGACCCAGTATTTTTTTACTGTATTAGAAAGTTATTTTAAGCTAATATAAATCAAATCTCCTCCAATTCCTATCAATGAAGTCATATGTATACTCTCTGATACCAAACATCTAGGTATGCTAATTAACAATTCCACAGACAAAGCTATATTCAATAATTATCTAAAAAATTAATCTAGTTAAATTTACTAACTTGGTTTAATGAAAACACTATAAATATCTAAATTCACTCTTCAAACTCTGGGAACTCGAAAATTCAACCACCATATATGAGATCTGGCCTATTTCTCTATTTTTAGGATTGCTTCTTCAGGTGACCTCCTTTAAGTTGAGTCAAATATCTAACTACAAAAATTATTATACTAATAAATCAAAATTAATTGAAATTAAATATCGACAATGCCAAAAGTGATTTTAACCTGTCAATGAATTTTAAATTAAACATGTTCACATCTCCTTCAATTCCTATCAATGAAGTCATATACAGGGTCGGAAAACGCTGATGGTCTATCTGAGTTTACACGAGAGCGACAAAGTAAAGTATAGAAATCCGTGCGATAGACAAGGATGACTATATTCGGCCCATTTCGTCATTTAACAAATAAAATCCACTCCCACTTATATCTCAGTGACCAATCGCCATCTTCGCCTTTCGCTTTCACAAGAGATGTCGCTACTTGTGTAATTCAAACTCCGGGATATTTTACCAGCGGTCGAAATTGTGGACAGTGACTAATCGCTAGCTTGTTGACCAGCGCGACCGGCGAAGCGTGCGGGGAGCAAGATTTCATAGGCGTACTAAATTTGAATGCGATCAGATATAAGAAATATATAAAAATGACAAAAAAATAGTTCCATTACATAACATCCATTATTTTTAAAGTAGAAACAGTGATATAACAGTTTTTACCAATTTCGAGGCGTTAGATAATAAAAATTATAATTATTTCAAAATTTAAAGTTTTTATCTTGTCAATTACCCAAGGTCGAAAATAATAGAAAGTGACTAACTCACAACACAGAGATGAGTACGGAAGGTACTGGTGGTATGATTACCTAAGCGTGCCACTTGAGAAGAGTTAAAGCACACAAAATTATCAAAAATAAGTTGACGTCGGCTGAACCTAGCACATTAACAATTTATTTTTATGTGTCCCTGATCTTATGGACGGCGATTTCCCACTATCACCCACTTACACCTACCTGATGCGCACTCCGCAGATAACACACTTAAGCCTTGTCCTCATGGACGAGAAATTCACGGATTTTTGCACGAATTTTGCAACTTCTGTTTTAATTATTTATGGCGGGAAAATCTCAACTTTTCACAATTGCAATTTGCGATACTGTCAAACGCACGGATTTATATACTTTCACACAATATTGTTAATACCTAAAAATATATAAAAAGTCCGAATATTGCTATAATAGTAATTTTGATGAAAAATCATTTTAGCAATAACATGATTAATAGTTACATCTAAAATGATTTTAGGCAAAATTAAAATTACATTAAATAATCAAATGGAAACATTTCAAAGAACGTTAGTTAGGTAAAGACTAAATTTCAAAAATTAGTAAGTAAAAATGCTGTGACAAAAATTGACATTTTGCCAAGTATCCTTGGGTGAAAATACATATAAATATATGTACCTTAGAACACTTTCTGCAAGGTTTATTATTTGTGGATATCTGGCTTGTCCATAAGATTTTGTTTCAATGTTTTAATCTTAATAATTGTCCATATTCTAATTCAAATAATTCTCCACGTGTTCTCTTAATAATAATAGTTTTAACAATAATAGTGACTTTGGTATTGGCGAGTCCTTTGCTGACACCCAGTAGAGTTTTATATTTTTCCGGTATCCTCTTTTGGATTTTCTTATAATGTATTGGGTGTTGACGGTTTCCTTGTATCTTTTCTTATTCAATTTTTGGTAGCAATGTCAACAAATTTGTTAAGTTGTCATTAATATATTTTTCAATGATTCTATTTTGGGGTTGGTCAGCCTGCAGCTGATTCGACTCTTTTCATTGGTTTAAAAGTTTTTGTTTGTTCTAACCAAACTTTACTTCCTTGAGCACCTGTTTAGCTCAGATATTTTTTTTTCCAAATTTTGTAATAATCTTTGAGTAATCTGTGTTCATCCTGGCTTATATGCCAGTTTTTTAATAATTGTTTTAATATTACAAGTGATGTAAGAAGTTGTGAAATTGTGTCAATGGTTTTTTTAATTTTTCTGTTTTTCATGGATGTTTTCATTGGATTTTCATTTATCTCAATCTTTTTCGTTAAGTTCTTTTTACTTTTATATTTTTATAATTATTGAACGTATTTGTAGTTTCCTGATAAAGAAGCAATAAAAGCTTCGAAAAATTAGAGCATGTATGTTGTCTTTATATAGATAGATAGATAGATAGATTCGATGCGAGCCTTAGAGTAGGTCTATTGTAAAGTGTTCCTGTTAAATTTTATAATTTAAGTGGTATTCCAAGTGTGTTTTAAGAAGAACATAACCTAGTAACTGTTTTGAAGTAGTAATGATAACTGTGGAGCTCTAACACATCATAATTCTTCAAAAAGTTAGTCATAAGTGCAGTTTTGGCCTTAAAGCTATACGATTTCTCTGGTGAGTCCTTTCCATAGTTCTACCACTGAAATAAACTGGTATCATGTCGAAACCAAGTACACGTAGTGCATTAACATTAGATTCGAAAATTTCTGGGAATGATCAGATAGAAGAATTAATAAACAAGGTTTGTTTGAAATTTTCCTCCCAACTTGAAGCAAAAATTGATAAGGAATTCTCCAAGTTTAATGTAACTCTCTTAGAGATTAATAAAAATATATCTGCTAACAAAAAGGCTGTAGATGCACTTACAGCGAGGCACGAAGATTTACATCAAATAAATAATAAGAATACGTTGCGCTTTACTGGTTTGCCAGGTTCCAATAATGATGAACTACTTACCACTGCTTTGAACTTCCTTAACAGTGTCCTGCAAGTTCGTTGTTCCTCAAGCGACATCAACAATATTTTTAGAATTAAAAATAAAACTGGCAATACGAACAACCCAGGAACTGTCGTGATAGACTTTGTATCATATTTAAAGCGCAATGAAGTACTTAAGGCTAGAAAGCTAGCTAATGCATCAAAGGTCCGAATTTATGAGAATCTAACCAAGGAGCGTTTTAAGTTGTTGCAGCTGGCTAAAGAGAAATTTGGGCATAAGGAAGTTTGGACATACGGAGGAAATATTTACTACAACTCGTCAGGCAAGAGAAATATAATTACATCGTCAATGGATTTAGAATCGATAACTTAATCGTGCTGGTACGACTATATGCTTTGCTGTCTGGTTGCCGCGAATACTTAGGAGATTATCGTTTATTTTTTTTCTGTTTTTTTTTCCTTCGCTCTTTTTTGGTTTGTATACTTTTTAGAAATCCTCTTTACCAGATTTGTAATTTAATTATATTGTCCGCGGCTATCCTATAATTCTAATAAAGTATTCATTATACTTGTGTTACCTGAATTGCTATCGAACGATATGATACAATATTATTTTGGTTTCTTTATGCTTTTTTTTATCAGTATGAGTACCACTTTATGGTTATATCACTTGTCTTGGGTAATACGAGCACTTTGCAAAATGTCACAATTATAGATTATGACAAAAGAAACATTTTTAATATCTCATTTAAATATTCGTTCACTTGTAAATAAACTTGACGCTATTAGATATATCCTAAACAAATATAATTATCACATTTTAGCTGTTTCAGAAACTTGGCTTAACTCAGATATTCCTACATGTAATATAAGCATAGCTGGGTATAATTTTATAAGACAGGATCGTTTGACGAGAGGGGGTGGTGTAGGTATGTTTATTAGAAATGATTTAAAGTTTAAAGTTTTATCGACTTCTCGCAGTATAGAGTAAACCTTACTATTTTAAATAAAGCATATTATATTGGTGTTGTGTATCGTCCTCCTGATTTAAATTATAATTTATTTTTAACTGAGTTGGAAAATACTTTTGTATATGATTTGCTACAAGCGGATGCCAGTTGTTTGCTTTGTCTTGGAGATTTTAATATAGATTTGTTAGAGCTCGAGAATAAGCCTGCCATAGCCATGAGTGACTTATTGGATATACTTGAATTGAGTCAGATCATTGAACATCCTACTAGGTCTACTTCACTAATTGATTTTATTGTAATATCAGATAAGTCATTAGTCTTAGATAAAGGCGTAATTAAAATAAACCGTCGAATATCAGACCATGACCTTGTTTATGTTAAGTTGGCAACACAGGTCAAATCAGTCCCTAAGCAAATAATATATAGAGATTACAAAAATTTGGATTATGAGTTATTTATGTTGGATTTAACATCTCTTCCTCTCTTTTATTTAACTGAAATTGATAATATTGATGAAAAATTAGTTTTTTTTAAATGATAATTTAAATGCCTTATTTAACAAACATATTCCAATTAAAACATGTACGCTACGTAAACCATACGCCCCGTGGCTGACCGATAATTTGAAGTTACTCATGTCGATTAGGGACAAAAAATTGGAAAAGTCAAAGTTGAATAAGAATGCTATTTATTGGCAAGAGTACAAGGCATGGCGTAATTTTACTAATTCAGCAATAAAAAGGGAAAAGAAGGCTTATTTTGAATACAAATTTCGCACTTCCAACTTGAAAGACACCTGGAGAGAGTTGAGACGTATGAACGTTATTAACAAAGTAATGCCAACTATCCCTGATGAGTTAGCAGATCCAAACTCTATCAATAATTTCCTTGTTACCTCTATTCAGCAAGTTAATAGCGACAGTAAACGTGACTGGATTAACTTTTATAATTCTAATACAAAAAATAATATGCCCAATAGTTTTACTTTTTCCAGAGTTAATGAAGAGGAGGTTAGTAAAATAATTAATAATGTATCCACCAAGGCGACTGGATCCGACGGTTTTAATATAACTTTTGTAAAATTATGCTGTCCGTATATAGTTCCGTTGATTACGCATATAATTAATTTTTGTTTAGAAAATAGTGTCTATCCTTCATGCTGGAAAGAATCTCTAATAAAACCGTTCCCAAAGATTTCTAATCCGACTGAATTCAAAGACCTCAGACCTATAGCAATACTCCCAGTCTTATCTAAGGTCCTAGAAAAAATAATTGAAAATCAATTCCGGGAGTATCTTAATAATAATCAATTATTGCCTCTCCATCAATCAGGTTTCCGGAAACAACACAGTTGCTTATCTGCCCTTTTAAATGTTACAGATGACATTATTGGTCAAGCTGATATCGGTAAAATCAGTGCACTGGTTCTGCTAGATTTTAGTAAGGCCTTTGATACACTTGACCATGATATATTATTAGCCATATTACATTTTGTAGGCCTTACTGAACAATCTATACTGCTTTTTAGAAATTACTTGAGTGATCGTGTACAATCTGTGGTTGTTAATAATAAAGTATCAGATAAATCTAAAATGTCAACCGGAGTACCTCAAGGATCTATTTTGGGTCCACTTCTTTATACTCTCTACACGCTGAACTTTGAAACATTCATTAACCATTGTATCATTTCTATGCAGACGATACGCAACTATATTATTCATTTATACCGTCTGAGGTTATTAATTCTTGCCAGAAAATTAATAGTGACCTATCAGCTTTGTCTACAGTTGCGTCTGGCCACTCTTTAAAACTAAATAGCTCTAAGTCTTCCGTTTTACTTTTTGGCCGAAATACTGTCTTGGATGAAGTTATTCATTCAATGCATATATGCATAAACAATGAAACTCTTATTGTTACTCGAGAAGCTAAGAACCTAGGTGTAATATTAGACTCAGGCTTGAGGTTTAAATCATTTGTAAATTCAATGTTGAAAATATCGTTTGCCAATCTAAAGCTTCTATATGGTAGACGGCATATATTAAGTAAGCAAATCAAGATTCTACTGTGTGAGTCTATGGTTTTGTCACAATTTAATTACTGCGACGTTCTTTATAATCCTTGTATAGACAGTACCGATACGTCCAGAATCCAGAGAATGCAAAATGCTTGTGTCCGATTTATATGTGGCATTAAAAAATATGATCATGTATCTAATGCTTTCAAAAGTCTGAAATGGTTGCCTATG
The DNA here is from genome assembly GCA_037114965.1 of Monochamus alternatus. Lineage (NCBI taxonomy): Eukaryota > Metazoa > Arthropoda > Insecta > Coleoptera > Cerambycidae > Monochamus > Monochamus alternatus. The sequence goes on along the minus strand of CM073429.1, from coordinate 40,408,812 downwards.
AAAACTAGACGAAATTATCACGCAATTTGTTTTTACCATAAATTGATTTCTACACAAACTCCTCCGTATCTTTATAATAAAATAACATTCAGGACGGATGTGCACAATGTTAATATACGAAATAAAGGTTTATTATCCATGCCTAGACACAGAACTGCTTTCTTCGAAAGGTCCTTCTCCCATAATATAGTCAAGTTATTTAACGAGCTAAATACTACCTCGGTGGCAATGTCAATGTCGCTTTACAAATTTAGGATATCTCTCAAATCTTACTTTTTAAATAATCAAGTTTAAGGATACTTTTCTATTATTTATTTTTATATGTTTTATATTCTCTTTTAAATGCCTGCACCTACTTTAGAAGTGCTTTTTTTTTTCTTTTTCTTATTTTTAGAATCGTTTATTCTCTTTAGGATGCGCGGAAGAACAGTGCCCTGCTGATGCAGTGAACTGAGCGTTATTCCTTTTTGTCTATATGTAATATGTTTTTGTAATAATTATTGTAACTATATAGACAAATAAAATTATTATTATTATTATTATTATTATTATTATTATTATTATTATTATTATTATATGTGCTGTAGATTTAAAGTTTCTTTGTTCTGACTAAGCTCTTATTTTACTTTATCCATTACAATCTGTCGTTAAAGAATTGTCAACTAGAGTTGGTCAAACATCCAGATCACTGAATGCGCGTATTACATCACACAAGAGTGATTGTAGAATTCAAAAGAGATTTTGTGCATTATCAGAACATGTTTTAGATTCAGGACACCATATGAATTTTGATGATGAAAGAGTTTTGCATAGGAAAAAAATATAACTAAACGGTTGTTTCTTGAAATGGTTGAGGTTAGTAAGGATCAGAATTGTATGAATAAAAAAGTAGACATTCGTGATCTCAGTTCTATATATTCCTTTGTACTTACCCATGAATTTAATAATCATAATAGTGGTGGCGACAATTTTAGTGACTCTGATTCAGTTTGACATGGTTTCTTAGTCGAAATTAAAACCTATTTATATAAAATAATTTATTGCAGTGATGATATATAGATAACTCACTGGTTTTTTCAAATATTTAAAGTTAGCTACACATTTTTCATTTTGTTTTCGGTTGTTTGGTTAATAATTAGTGTAATAATTTATGGTATTTGCTAAATTGTGTTAAATAAAAAATTTTTGAATAATTTGTTAATAGTTGAATACCTAAGTTAGCACTTAATTTTATAATATTTGGAACACTAGGTACATCATGAAATTTTCTACTTTGAGCTGTTTTGTACAAAATTCTTATTATTTTTTTTATATATTTTGTGTGTGAAATAATCACCATAAGAAATCTTTTGAACCTGATAACATCAAATTGTTTCAACAGTAAATGGAATAATTTTAGTAAGACAATAATCATGTAGTAAATATTTTAATTATGTCAACTCTACTCTTTAGTATAAATAATGTCTAAATGCACTCCAGCAGTAAAATGTTATATTCAACTTCAACTTACTAGTAAGTAGTTTTTTATTAAGTAATATATATATATATATATATATATATATATATATATATATATATATATATATATATTTAATTAAACAATGAATTACTATTAGTACTTGTATAAACTGAATTATTGTGTTTTATATATATATAGTCGACTAACGTATCTTGTGACATCCAGCAAAAATTTCGTCTATGTGACATCCCTATTAATTACTGTGTATATAAGGAAATTAAAAATATGCATTATTAAAAATGAAAAACAGATGCTCCTTCTATAAAAAAATATCAACAATACACGAAATAATAAATTAAAAAATCCTATCTTTGTGAACTCCAAAGTATATTGAATATATAGTTTATACTAATGTTTTTATGACATCCATAAAAATATTCCTTACTTTGAAGCATCCTTCCACAGTTGCCAATTTTAATATACTACTATTGGCTTCGTCAAAGATGTTTTATAAAAGATCAAGATATTTATCTTCTTATGTATCAAGTTTATTAGATTTATTTAATCAAAGTCACAGGGAAATGATATGATCGATGAAGCTGATTGAATTATGGATAAAAGGTAAGGTAAAATAAAATGAATATATATTTTTTCTCTGACTTTTTACTAACATTTATTTACAATATACAGAGTGTTTAGTGAGCCGATGCATTCGTTGCAGAAATTTCTAACACAAGTAATGAGTAATGTATAGACAATTTCCTATATACAGGGTGTTAAAATTTTATTTAAAAAAATTCAATTTATTGATATTGTGGAAACCGTACAAAATGAAACTTTACAGGTTTTTATGTTAACAATAATACATATTTTACAATAAATAGTTATTTATGTATTAAGAGCGAAAAGTGATACATTATTGCTCAAGAGTGACAGAATCATGCGAGAGCAGTAAAGTCAGTTTTTGCTCGTAATGTATACAATGTTTTATCTACAATCACTCAATAAAATAAAACTGTTCAATTATTAACTTTATTTACGAGAACATTAATTACAACAAATACTTTGTTGCTATTGACAACGAGCGTTTGATATCACTCAGCAAGCAATAAAGTGACACTCATATGACCTCCTCAATAAACTTCCGCTTTTCGTCGTCACTGTCAAGCAAAAAACTGATTCAATTAATGATTGTTAATAAAATATTGTTTTTAGTTTCATCGAAACACGTACGCACAGGCACGTCTCTGCATATCAGGTGAGCGGTCGGTGGGATTTTAGGTACGTCATATGTCAATAACTAGACATGGGATCCAAACCAAATTAAGGATATACAAGATGTCTACTTTTATTTGTGTACAAATCCGTAAAAACTTTATTCTTCAAGATAATCAAAACATTTTTTTAAATTTTAAATGACATGGAAAACCTGCTATGATTTTTTTATACTCCGAAATTCAATAAAAACGTTTAGCGATTTTTTTATTTAAAATCTGATAAGGTGGTGTTATTCAGAATCACTTAAAACCCCTATATGTGATAAGTTTTATTTCAAAATTTGTAAAAACTTTATTTTCCAAAATAACGCAACAACTATTTTTATGTTTTAAATAGCATCGAAAACCGCCTGTTCTGATCCTACTATGACGACCCAAGGTATGCTATAATTTCTTATACCACCGAAATTTAATATAAACGTTTAGCGAATTTGTGATTTACAATCTGATCAGATGGGGTTGATCACAACCCCCCTCAAAACAAAATACTGAATTTGAAAGGCGCTAGATAAATCAAGAGTGATCATGGAAATAAGTCAAAAAGTATGAATCAAAATTGATTTTTATTTTTGGGGGTACAATAAAAAATAAAGTTACCGAAATCGACCATTGAATATCGTGTGTCAGTTTATTAGTGCAGCTCAGTTAAAGAAAGTTGTACAGCACAATAGGAATAATAAGCGTATTTAAAAATGTATTCTTTTAGAGGCTACTGTGGTAGAAAAAGGTCTAATAAATGAAAAAACTTGTTTGTATTTATTTATTATATTAGTTAATAAATGTTTCATTTTTTATTTTATTTCATTTTAGCTTCGACACAGTGTCGTTTATGTGATTTATATTTTCATACTAGACCACATTAATTCAATTTTCATTAATATTGTTTTGGCATAATTCCTTGGCTCACACTTGATTCTTCTAGCGCCTTTCAAATTCAGTATTTTGTTTTGAGGGAGTTTGTGATTAAGCCCACCTTATCAGATTGTAAATCAAAAATTCGCTAAAGGTGTATATTAAATTTCGGGGGTATAAGAAATTATAGCAGGCCTTGGTTCGCCATAGTAAGATCAGAATAAGCGGTTTTCGATGCCATTTAAAATTTATAAAAAATGTTGGATTATCTTGAAGAATCATCTTACGATTTTGTACACATATAAAACTTTGAGAACGTGTAAAACAAAACACTCTGTATAGTTTTTATTTCAATTTCACACATAGGGGTTTTGGGGGACCCTGACACCTTATCAGATTTTAAATAAAATATAGTTAAACGTTTTTATTGAATACGAGGGGTATAAAATTAATCATAGCAAGCCTTGGATCGCCATGTTAAACGCCGTGGTAGAATTAGAAGTAGCGGTTTTCGATAACATTTATTTTAAATAAAAAAATATGTGTTGCGTTATTTTGAAAAATAAAGTCTTTATGAATTTTTACAAAAATAAAACTTTAAGAACGTGTAGAAGAAAACACTCGGTATAGTTTTTGTTCAAATTTCACACATAGGGGTTTTGAGGGGTCCTAGTTATCACCACCTTATCAGATTTTAAATTTAAAAAATCGCTTAACGTTTTTATTAAATTTCGGGGTATACAAAAAATCGTAACAGGTTTTGGATCGCCATCTTAAATGTCGTGGTAGGGTCAGAGAGAGCGGTTTTCGATGTCATTTAAAACATAATAATTTTTTTGATTATCTTTAAGAATGTAGTTTTTATGGATTTGTACACAAATAATAGTAGATACTCTGTATGTACTGTGGCCATATAGACAACTTTTTTAGAAGGAGAACCATTTTGCAGTTTGCAAAAAAGTTAAAAAAATTTGCTGCCTCACCTAGGAATTTCGAAATCGGCGCTTTAATTTTACTGAAATACTTATTTTTTAATGTTTTAATAACTAACGAACCAATAAGTCTTTAATAAAATTTTAAATAACTCGACAAAGTTACATCAAATATGTGAAAAAATATATTTCAGAAAGATTAAATACGCCAATTGGAAATTCCTAGATGAGGCAGCTAATTTTTAATTTGTTTCGCAAATTGTAAAACGGTTCTCCTTCTAAAAAAGTTGTCTATATGGCCACAGTACATATATCCTAATGTTTGTTTGTGTTCCATGTCTGGTTATTGAGATATGACATACCAGAACTCTCACCGGACGCCGCTGCTGGATATTTTTAAAGAAAAAAATGACCCAACACTGAGTTTTATTAAAATAAAAATTAGTTTTTAATTCATTGTTTAATTTAGAAGTAAAAAGGTCTCTCGACCTTTTTCTTACACCATTTTCCAGGAAAAAAATTATAATCAATTTATAATCCGGTTTCAATAATTTTAAAAATAGCAGAAATGATGTTTACTGCGAGTAGTAATAATTTTTTGTAACAAATCTGGTACAAAAAATTAAGTGCATAATTTCTGATATTTTTCAAATCATTGAAACAGGACTTCATGCAATAAATCAAATTTAATTTTTTTACTCGAAAATGATAAGTCGTAAGTTCCAAATTGAATAAGAAATTCGAAAATAATTTTATTATAAGAAAAATCAGTGACGAATCATTTTTTTTAATATTCAGAGACGTCCCTGCAAGGCATACGCCGTGCGTATGCGACTGGTGAAACTGAAAACAATATTTTTATTGCAAAACATGTATTGTCGTTAACTGCCACAGCCTGCATAATTTCATTAAAATATTGCGAGCGGTTTCAGCAATATTAATAAATTTGCTTTTTATTAAAATTTATAACACCCTGTAGATCGAAAAGTGTTTTCAGAATATGGCATATTAAGGAAATATATCACAAATTACTTGTAATATAACCTTAATGTACAATTGAACAAAAAAATGTTAAACTATACAGTTGGTATTTTGAGTAAATTAATACTAAATATAATTAAAAAGAAACATAACGTTGGAATTAAATATGTTCCTACTATTTTAAATATATAGTGTCTCCAGTGTTGTCAAATCGCAGTGCACTACGATGTGGATGTCACAAGCGCGATAGAAAGCGTAAGTTACGTATATTGCAGGATGTCACAAAAACCACATCATATGTTGTGCGGTATAATAAATATACAGCAACAGCTTCTGCGTGCTGCCCTCTGTGTAATATATTGCGGAAGTACAATAAACGTTAAAACTTACACATATGATTTTTTGGCATCCTCCTATAACTTCTTTAAAACAATGTAGAGGTCAGTATAAGCAAGTTTACGATGAAAGTTCTTGTGACATCCGATTTCGGATGACACAACGTCAGAGGATGTCAAAGAGAAGGGAAATTCTTATGAAATGATGTCACAAAGTATGTTGGATAAAACTATATATATCATCCCTTAATGCCCGTGGATAGTTTTCATTCTCCACTCTATGAGTGTCTTTGAATTTAAATGTTAAATTTAAATCTTTTGCAGTTAATCAGTCTGTAAATTACAATTTTCATAAGGCTAATTTTTAAGATTATATGAAGATATACAAAATGCAGATTTCACTCCTTTATCATCCTGCGAAAATCTGATCAGTTTTACTCCATACTAAATTTGATATTTTAAATAGTGTTCCTTAAACAACAACAACATCAACAACATCATCTTTGTTTAATCGTCAAATTATTCAAAATAATAAGATTAAATCTAGAATTTGGCTTAAATATAAAAGCACAGGCGAACATCTAATTGTATACAAAGAATTAAGAGCTTCTATAAAGCAAGACATTGATATTGCGCATAAAAGGTATACAGCAAAACTTGAAAGTGAATTGATAAATAATCCACAATTGTTTTGGCATTATATTAATGAGAAAAGAAATTTAAACTGTATCCCAGATTGTATGGTTTATCAAGGTGACAAAATTAGTCAACCGCAGATTATCGTTGACGCATTTGCTGATTTTTTTAATGATTCTTATCATTTGTCTTCTGAATTTGCTGTTACTGATTATGTCTCTTGTGGTGTTCCTTGCTTGTCCGTGCCTAATATATCCGAAGAGTGTGTAGCTAGAGCACTTAAAAAACTTAAACCTAAAAATACTAAGGGTTTTGATGGTATGCATTTTTATTGAAAGACTGCTACAATTTTAGCTTATCCCCTTTCCATTTTATTTAATGTATCACTTAAATCTGTAACTTTCCCTGATATTTGGAAAAAATCAAAAATTATTCCGGTGTTTAAAAAAGATAATAAAGAAGTTATAGAAAATTATAGAACTATTGCTATTTTAAATGATATCAGCAAAGTTTTTGAAACAGTTATTCATGAGATGCTCTTCAGTCATGTTAAATCTCAAATTTGTATTGATCAGCATGGGTTCATGCCAGGTCGGTCTACAGTTACTAATTTACTTTGCCTTACTCAGTATTTGTGTGAAAAACTTGAAAATGGAGGCCAAGTTGATGTTATTTATACAAATTTTTCCAAAGTTGACAGGCTGGACCACGGCATTTTGTTACGTAAATTATCTACTTTTGGATTAATTACAAATTTTTTGATATCTTTTAAATCATATTTATAGACGTCTGTCAGTACATTGCCATGGTTTCAGTTCTGGCGAAATAGAGGCGACTTTAGGAGTACCTCAAAGTTACGTACTTGGTCTCTTATTGTTTAACGTTTTTGTAAATGACATCACATGCGACCTATCTTGTCGCTCATTACTGTATGCAGATGACTTGAAATTATTTACGACAATTGAATCTCTTGAAGACTGTATTCTGCTACAACGTGATATTGCAGTGATTAATCAAAGGTGTTTACAAAATAATCTATTACTGAATATTAATAAATGTAATTCAATGATATTTACTAGAAAACTAGCTCCTATTAAATTTGATTACACATTAAACAACCAGAAACATAACTCTGTTACGCAAATAAAGATATCGGGGTGCGTTTTTCACTAAATTATCATTTACTCATATTGACAGCATGGTATCCAAGGTTATAAAACATTAACATACGGATTCATCAACAAGGCGTAACTAGTCAGACTAGCGGAGGTTACGCAAAAAATTTACGCCTCTGTTGCACCAATTTAAATAAAAGGCATACTCCTATTCACTACTATGTATAATACCTACTTTATGATATGTTAACTAATCCGTAGCACTGAAAAGTACTGTTTTTGAATATAAATACTAAATATACAATGGGAAATGGCTAGAGGGGCTAGAGGCCGAAGTTACGCGATTTTTAGACAGGTACAATACTGGGTCAAACTTTTGGCGCAAATATAGACGTAAATAAACAGCCTACCTATGCATGTTTCGCTACCTAGCAACGCACATTTCGTGAATGGGCGCAAAGCTGATTAGTCCAACTAACGCGCTTTACACGGGCGCAAAGCTGGTTAGTCCGACTAACGCTACGCCCGTTTCATGAATTCGGCTGTTTAGGTTTATAATACGCAACAGTCATCAGTTTGAAGGGCGCGGTACTCTTATAGTATTATACAACGCATTTGTAAGATATAAGCTTGAATATGCTTCTGTTGTTTGGAATCCTTGCTATAAATGTAATTTAAAGAACATTGAAAGATCCCAAAGATAATTTGCTAAATTGTTTAAGTTATTAAATAATCTCGTTGATTGCCCGGAACTTCTTTGTTATATTAAATTATCATCACCTAATTTAGTAACGCGTTTTCATTCTTCTATGTTTCATATTCCCACATGCAGGACTAATGCTTTTAATAATGATCCAATGTTTGTTATGTGTTACATTTATTTCTTAGTGCATAGTACCTTAGATATATTTTTTGTAATGTTGAAAATATTAAAAATGCATTTTTTTATTAATTTTAATATGTATGTAAATTTTGTATACCCGATTTTATTTTGTTTGTATATACTTGTTATTACTTGTTTATTTTTTTCTATCTTGTAATTAGATTATTTCTGGACAGTGTATTGCAAATAATAAATATAAATAAATAGATATATATTAGGAATTCTGCTAGATCCTACTTTGGCATTTATAAAACTCCAAAACTTTTTGGTTTCTGTTTTTATCTTGTTTTCAATACGGGATAAATAACATTTATATTCTCGACTGGCCAGTGTCTTTAACCTAGTTCTAAAAACTTTAAATTGACTTAAATAAAAGAGACTTCTATGTTTCTTATACTGCCTAAACAAAATTTCTTCTTTATTGAATTGTTCGTTTCAATTCATAATTGTACCACAGGATATTTATGTTTTTAGGCGCATACTGTAGAATATAGGTGTCGAGCAGGGAATATAATTTAGTATAAAGGCACACAAACCAAATCAACGTCCTCAAAGGCCTCTAAAAATGACCAATCAACTATAGTCATTGCATTATAGAGAAAATGAAAATTGGCTTTTCTGAAATTGTAGGACATTTGAAATGAATTAATTAGAAATCTTTGTTGACGTACTAAGGTCTTCAGAAACAAGATAATCACGAGCGACCGTGCAATGATTTCTAGACAAAACAAGATCAAGAATTGAATTATTACAATTAGTTAGTTAGTTAATAAAATTTCTTACAGATCTACTCTTAGGATTATTCAACGAGGCCACGAGGCCAGGAGCATTGAAATCTCCTACAATAATAAAGTTATCATAATTACAAATGTATTGTTCAAATTGGTCAATAAACAGTTAAAATATATGAGTAAGAATATCTGGTGAAACATAATACAAATATATAAAAGCTGCACTGATGAAAATAATATTGAATGCTGGCAATATCTACTGCAGGAAAACTAGTTCTAAGTTCAGAGAGATCGACTTGTAAAAATATTAGCCTTACTTGCTGTAAGAACACCACAACCACGAGACAAGCCTGTTGTTTGAAAGTCTCTGTCACATCTAAAAACTGCAAAGTCATCAGAGAAAAGTTCAGCATTGGATACACTATTACTATATAACGTGCCGAAATCTCAGGGCGTTAGCAAACAAATAGAATTTATTTTAATATTTATTTAACAATAGAGTAGGCTATAATGTGGCACGCCATAAGCCGCGGCTAGCTATATTCAATTCTAGAAATAAAAAAGGAATATGCAAAAGGAAAAAAAACAGTGCCTTTCCAAGATTTTTAAGGCTAATTAATTATGAGATAGGGCGCCATGTGATTTGATTTAACTGTCCCTTCTGCTTGTCTGAGAACTCGAAAACCACAAAAGAGTTTCAAACAAAAAAAGGAACTACGGTTGAGTAATACTTGCAAATTATCAACTTTTCTTATTTCTGGTTTGTTATTTTGGAATCAGAGTTAGAAGAAAATATTTAAATAAATGTTGGTTGTGAGGAGAGAAAACAGTATATTACTAAAAATAAAAATTATAAGAATAAACTAGCGATCATATACACCAATAGATTAAGAATACAGGAGATTTTGTTCTTAAATTACAAACAGTAGTAATTAGGAATATTAATTATATAAATACGTTTATACCAATTAATGGATATCCACAATCTGGTTTACATAGAATATTAGTTGTATAATGTATGATTTAATTTGGATTTTTTTTGTTTGGTAATAATATATTATTTAATTTTTGTTTAGTAATTACAGGAAAAAAAAGATTAAATTTGCTTAATCTATGTAAAATGTAAATTTAAGTAATTTTTAAATATAATGTTTGTTGTATTCCTCACAATTAAAGGAGTAACTTATATAATACTTTAAAAAAGTATAGCTTATACCGAAAATGGTGGTTGAAAATGCTAATAATAAAAAAGAAATAACAGTAAATTGACATCCACTTATCTGACAAAAGTCAAGAGTGTAGTTTCCAGAGGAATCCAGCTGACTAAGGGTGGATGAAATTCAACGTAATCGGTGAAAGGTAAGTATTCTTCCACGTGGTGGAAGACAGCAGGTGAAAATGGCTGATTGAAATTACCAAGCGTTGGTATGATCCTCAAGGGAAGTTACGCAATCCTATTCTGATACGTTGCATAGGTGTAACTTTTCCGGGGAAAGCAGAGCCCCATAAAAAAAACCCTAGAGACACAAAAAGGCATTAAATAACGCCCAGACAAATGAAATATAGATACAAATATTATTAAAAGGTACATACCTCATTCATAGAGGGTTTTCTTATATCAGGAGAAGGTAAGATGGCGTGGATGGTAACACGCTGTAGAGGAAAAATCTCTCTATCTTGGAAATTTATTTTCCAGATGCTGGACAAGTTGTGTTGACGACACAAAATCCCAAAACGGCTATACTTTTAATAACACTATCACCAATAAAAGTATAAATATTTGACCAAAAGCACTTTAAATCCCAAATTAGGGTGGTTCCAATTTTCCACAAAAGGCTTTGGCCACGTGGTCGTGCACACCTTGCAAAGAGCTGACTTTTTTTCCAACTATCCAAAAACTATTTTAAAGAAATATATTGGAGGGAAAGAATAGAGATACCAACACAAAAGAAAATAATTATCTACAATTTCAGAGATACCAATCCACCAACAAAAACATTATCGGCACTCGAAGAATGGAATTAGGTAAATAATAATTATTATTATTGAATTATAAGAATATGTAGATATCTTGACGATAAGAATATAGCATTATAAAAACGGGACGAGCAATTTCAAAACTTAAGGAAACCTGCTGTATTTAGAATATCTTGACACTTTAGAATAATCAAACAACGGCTATGAAAGGTAAACTACGCGCGAGGAGGACAAATAGATTTGGTGATTTCTTTCACTTCCCGGATCGCGATAATATTCACATAGGCAACTCAAATTACTTAGGTACCAAGATTTTGCATATATGTTGAAGGTTAAAACCGTCACAACTAAGCCAAGTAACATTGACACTAGGGTAAAAGTAGTTTAATTTGGTGTTTAATCCACCTACATTCTGATAACAAAAATATAAGTTCGTAGCACTGTTGGACTGTTTCGGTTTAAAGAGATGATTTTTGGAATGCCACGAGTAACCCTAATATTTAAATTGTTTTCACCATTATTCTGTCGCCATCTCAATTCCGACATTACTTTCTTAAAATAGTGTTTAGGTGTACAATCAAAAGAGATAGAAATCTGTCGTAGCTTATTATTACTAGACTTTGCATTAAATTTACGAACCACTTCATGCACCATTTTTTTCTTTCCCCAAGTCAAGACGGATAGGACGATGTTTAACATTTGACACGTTATATCTTCCCAAACGGAAGACTCTAAGCTCATCTGAAAGATCAATGGTAGGATTAATTTGAGTAATCAGGTTAAAAGCGTCGTTTTTCTCATTATTTAAGTCTGAAAGTCTTGTTCAGTTGGGAGTTTTGCTCAGAATCACCAAATATTATAATGTTACATTTCCTAGATTGTCTCTTCAAATTCCTGTATGAACTCCTCAAAATCACACTGTGGTGAATTGCTTTGCTGATTTGCCTTAAATTCACGCAATTCTGCCTGTAGATTTAAAATAACAGCTTTAAAATCACTTATATCCCGTTGCAGAGCGCTGCAGTTTGAGCAATTCTAGTTTAGACCTCTCTTCTTCTCATTTATTTTCCTAACTTCAGACGAACTTAGGCCAGCACAAGTATCTTTAAACGGTTTCTTGTATACACTACCTGCCTCTCAACAGTATAATTACAACAGAAACAAGTAACGTTAGACATATCCAATGTACGCCACTGGCTCTACTGAGGTTCAAGCCATTACTACTAATTCTCAAGAAAATAAATGATTAGTGATTCGGGATGCAACAAAGCCTCCAATTATCCGCAAATAGTATCACTTGCACCATGAGACAATAGAAGAAAAATTAGTCGGATGTAAACCACGTTAAAACATTGAGCATCAGAGCAGCAAACAAAACACGGCCGACCGGCGATCAGTAAATACAAATATATCGTGTATTAACAGCACGTAACTTTATTACATATGATTTATTTACTATTAAAGAGAAAAGTTGTTTTAACTCACAAGCCTCCTCGTTTTCATTAATCATACCATTAATGTTTGCTAAAAATCTTAACTATAGTTGCCATAATGTTTTTTATACAGTAATAAACAAAACAGACCACCACACCGAACGACTTTGAAAATCTATTTAAAGCCACCAAATTATCTTGAAATTATCCCAATCTTGAAAATTAGTTCAACTGACCTTGAAGCCCATCCAAAGCCGTAGCAACTGTGTATGTAACACCCTTGAACTTTCTACTGTTTATTTATCATTATTTGTCTATAACTAAGTTAAAGTTGCTCAACAGTACTATTCTAGCCACTCTGTATTATATTTAGTCTTTATTGTTTATTCCTGATGAACAAGTTCCTGGGCTGAAGGCAGAAGGCTTATCATCTGTCTTCTCTTCTTTTTTTGCCGAGTCTTGTAACCCCCGGAGGTAGTCATGTTTAGTCACAGCGCGATCGTCTCTGCCCGAGTAAAGGTTTGGGTAAGAACGGATTAGCACTGTGGCTCTAGAGAGACGCTAGGATAAAGAACCTTGAAGGTCCTATCCTTCAGCTTCGCGGAAAGGATAGGATATCGGAGCTCGCCTAAGGGGGCTCCGTGGTAGGGTAAAGAAAAGTGAAAGTCTATTCTTGATCCTGGCGGTCCTGAAACCAAAGAAATATCTCAACTTACCCCGCGTCTAGGAGTTGAAACCTTAGCCACCTGTACCTGGCGACCGCAACGGGGCGGTAGTCTACCGCCGTCTGGATCAGCTGGTTGCTGTGACCTTCTGCGAGTGTGAAGGATGCCTCCGCTCGCGCTTTCATCATTTCCAGGGCTGGAGTGAATTCTGGCTGGGACCCCCGTCGCGCAACACAGAGCGACATTCTCGACGGTCTGCACTCTATTTCGGTGCGTCTTCGCTCCGTATCCCCACGCTGTTCCGGCATACGTCAATTGTGGCTGCAAGACAGTCTTGATTAACTTTACCTTGTTTCCAAGGCTCAGTTGGCAATCTCTATTGAGCAACTAGTAGAGTTTCACTCTCACAAACTTGCCCTTGCGAACCACTTCGTTGACGTGTGGCTTGCAGGCCAGCTTCCTATCTAGAGTCACCCCTAGATATTTGGCTTCGTTAGTCCACTGGATGTCCTTGTCGTTGAACGTCACGCGGTATCTCGACTCCGCTCTGTACCTATGAGAGAACATCATACCTATGCTTTTCCCGCGTTGATCACCACCTTCCAGCGGTTACAACAGTGCTCCAGTCTACCTAGCGCTCTCTGGAGTTGCCTCGTCGCCATCTTCTGATTTAAAGATCGGACCAAGATGGCGCTGTCATCGTTGCAGAGACACATGGAAGTGTCCTCCGTCCTGGATAGATCCGCGGTAAAGATGATGAATAGATGCGGAGACAGCACTGCTCCTTGGGGGACTCCGACTTCCATGGGCCGATAGGTGGATAGGACCCCTTCCACCTTCCCACGCAGCTCTCTGCCTCTTAGGAAGGATGCCACCAGCTTGATAAGGCCGACAGAGTAGCGAAAGTAGAACATCTTTGCGATAAGCTCATCGTGTCAAAGGCCAAGGCGTCCAAGAAGACTGCTCCAGTAGACTGTCTGGTGTTGAAACCTGCGCAGACCAGTTCTACTAATCTGAGAATCTGCGCGAACTGCTCGTCTGGGAGAACTTGCAGTTCTACACGCTGCCACTGCTCTTGATATTGTTCGTCGAGGGCGGCTTTAATTCGTCTATTAAGTTGGTTGGCGGCCTGCTTATCTCTCGGATGAACCGTCCTCGTGGCACGCCCAGGTGCCAGCGATTCTAGGTGTCTTTGCCATCGCTCCTGATAGAGCTCGTCCAGGGCGGCCTTGACTTTTCTGTTGAGTTGGTTTGCTATTTACTTGTCGCGTGGATAGCCCGTTCTCATGGCGGCCGCGTGTTTCTCCCTTATCTGCTACTGCAAAACAAGAGGTAACTCACCTGCGTGGTGCGCACGTCTCCTTTCCGCTTCGCTTCGTCGTGGATGACAGGAACGGGTTGACAGAGTCATTGCATTTCTGCATGAAACTGATCCTAGTCGGTCTGCCTCCTGACGACTTTAAAATAGGATATGAAACAGTCCAGCACAGCTTTTTACGATTAATTATAAGTAGTTAGTATGCAAGTTATAGATATTGTTTAGTAAGTAGTTTTCATTAAAGGTAATTTAAGTTCATTATTGTAATAGTGTAGTTGTCATGTAGACTTACTGGTAGAATAGATATTAGTTAGGAAAATTCGAATTTGGTTTGCTCTCTGCCTCCTGTCACCGAAGAACATGAGCTGTGGTAGCAGGGACATTACAGTGGAGGAACTGGCTTTGGAGGAGCAGGTGCCGCTAGAGCCTGCCGACAGGCGGTGCGGGCTTCCGCCACCACCTCGTAGGCTTTAACTGCTTCCTCCTGATTCTGCAGCTGTTTGATCAGCTTGGCAATGCATTACCTAAGCTGCTCATTTTCTTCTTTGAGCCGTTTTAGTTCGTCCTCGCTGCTGAGTGGAATCCGCCCAGCGTCAGATAGCGGGCTGCTACACCGCCTTAAGTCGGTGGTTTTTCCGGAATACGAATTTGAGGATGTTACAGACGTAGTCGTGGAATGATACAAGAGGAAACAGAATCTTAGCATTTGGAGTTTTGAAGCCGCCTATGAATACTAGTTACAACGAGGCTCTCTCACGATTACGCATAAGGCTTTGGAAACTATATTATCAGACTACAGGAATGATGAATTGAAGTTCCAACGCTTAGGGTGTGGGAAACAGGGTTGTAATATATATATATATATATATATATATATATATATATGAAAGTTATTCTACGCAATCAGTTTTCTAAAAAATGCCTCTTAGTTCCGTAATTTGGACAATTTTATGACAACATGTTTTTGTTTTCTCAGATAGACCTCTGCGTCAAATTCGGTTATACAGAAAGTTTAAAAACTTTGAAGAATTAAATGTTTGGAGAAATAAACTTTAAAACTTTGGTCCGTCAATGGTATACCCAAAATTATTAAAGATAATTTAAAGTAGACTCACCCAATTACAGATTAATCTTGTTATATCAAAATGTTAATGGCCTACGCTCTAAGGTTATTAAATCCTGCAAACAATAGTGTTCTTTCAAGTGATTATCATTTTATAGTGTTAGCCGAAAAATGATCTTCTACAACAACTCTAAATGATTGTTTCCTAATAATTGTATTGCATTTCGCAAAGATAGATGTTTGGTTTCTACAGGTCACTAAAAGAGGTGGAGGTCTTCTTACAGCTAGAAATTATTTTCATTGTACAGAACCTAATTTTTTTAGGATTTCTGACATTGTTACTATGATCAGTGTTATTGAACTGAAAGGTGATAATATTAATAATGGAAACTTGCTTGAGTGTTGCAAAATGATATTTATATATAGTCAACAGGTAGCACGAAAATTTTCGAAAATGCGCGCTTCACTATGCCGGTAGAAGTTTTGACACTCGCCATTCGCGACACTGACAGTGGTATTCATAGTTCGCCTCCGGTCGCCAGAGAGCGGTCTCTGTACCGAAATTATGCGAAATTCACAAAATTTAGAGAATAAGATATAAGATACTACTGTTACAGTACACTGTACTCATTGTCCGTTCGAAATTATTTGAATTTCATTATAAAATTCGCATAATTTCGAGACGGAGACCGCTCTCCGGCGACCGGAGACAGGCTATGAATACCACCGTGAGAGTTCCAGGAGGAACCTCAATAATTAAACCAATTAAAAAATGTCCATTTGTTAACGGATTTAGCTAATTTTACCGCAGAGTCCCAGTTGAATTTTATTTGATGAACCAATAAAATTTAGGGCATTATCTGACCAAATTTCCCTATTTATGCCACGATGTGCAGGAATTATTTTTAATGTATTAAAAAAACAGGTGTTGAAAGATCACCAACCATTTCTAAATGTATGACCTTAACTGAAAAGCATATAAAAACACAAAAATACACTTTTACTAATTTTCGACTTCTTAATGTGCCGTCTTTAATTGTGAAAGGTCCTGCTAAATCCATACCACATATTGAAAATGGGCGAGATGGATTTACTCGTGATGAAGGTAACTGTCCCATAATAGGTGCTATACTCAGATTTCACCCTGAAGCAAGTTATGTAGTCTCTCTCTAATTGCCCTTTTTATGGTATGCTTGGCATCGATAGGTCAGAATTTTAAACGAATCGTTGAATCGTAAACATATACACACTCCATGTGCAATTTGTGAAGCATCCGTAAAACCATGCAATTGTACTTGAATATATTTTGATAATAAGAAATGTTTGGAAACCGAAATTTTATCAATACATTCTGAAGTAATGGGCTTTAGTTTTCATAAATGTTGGAAAATAATTTTCGCTTTAATTATTACTGGTGTAAATGACTCTTCCTTCGGTGTTATTATTTTTAAAGAAAAAAAAGAAGTACAGTGGTTTCCCAATACTAGACGACAACCCGTCTAGTAATGAGATGTGGATGATGCGACTGGGAGTTTGGAGACGGTTGATGAACTGTAGGTAGGCTGGGAAAATTCACTTACGTAATATTGGGATTTTGGCGACGGAATGATGAAATTCGTGCGCGGAAGTAACAACAGCGAAGGCTGTGTCTGGAGGTAAATGGTGTCGTCACGATGGCGACGGTTGAATGCTCAAAGGAGCTGGTGAAGGCCAAAGGGTACAAGAACACAAAACACACATAGTAACGCCCACGAAATATATGCTGAGGTTGTCTGGCTACGACTGGTGCTGGTGGCGTGCCAATATTTTTGGCGATGTTGGTAGCCTAAATGATTTGGGACCGAGGAGAACTATTTCTCTTTGTTCTGCCTCATCGCTGTATGTCTGGGCAGTCTCGTGAAGGTGGACCTCATCCATAGTCTACCCTGACCACAATCGTAGCCGGTGTATGCGCTTTGTAGGACCTCCTCTTGTCCTGGCATGACTCCCGCCGATAGGGGGGCCTCTTCTGGCGCTTTTCTATCATCAGGTTTCTTTCTTCGTCGGCTGAATCTGACCCCCCGAGGGGTAGTCGTCATCGCAGGCGCGAGTAGCGAATCATTTGCACTTTGGGAGTGGGTTCTTTGTGGGGTGTAGCTTTGTAGCTAAGGACGCACCGGCCCTTCAGCTTTTGGCCCAGTAAGGCAAGGATAAAGGTACGTGAGGGTAAGGGTAGGGTTTTGTTTTGTCAGTGCCTCTTCTTGGTTTCTGGTCGTGACTGTACCTGAAAAAAAAGTTAACGGAGAAGGGGGGAGTGCTTAGTGTTGGGGCGGTCACCACGGGTCAGGTTTCACGTCAAGTACATAGTCAACGGCTAATCGAAGGAGGGAATTGTAGTGCGTCAAGTCGTTTTTGTGCTCTGCCTCGTATTGCCATGTTTGTATATTTTAGGTCTCGTAAGATGTCTGTGTTTCGTACGTACCAGGGCTTAGCGGTGTTCGTGCGGAAAGCTATGTTT
The DNA here is from genome assembly GCA_037114965.1 of Monochamus alternatus. Classification (NCBI taxonomy): domain Eukaryota; kingdom Metazoa; phylum Arthropoda; class Insecta; order Coleoptera; family Cerambycidae; genus Monochamus; species Monochamus alternatus. The sequence continues at coordinate 40,390,658 of CM073429.1, read as the reverse complement.
TCTATAGCCTGTAATGACTTGATGTGGCTCTTGGCCGCGTTGCCCCACGTTGTGGAGGCATAGGTTAGCTGCGCTTGTTTCATAAGCGTTCGCTTATTCCTTAGACTAAAAGTGTTTCCACCCTTGAATAAGGTATAGAGCTTCGCCCTGGTAATCGCCTGCGCCACCGTCTCCACGATGTGCGGCTTCCACATGAGACGCTGGTCCATCATTACGCCCAGGTATCGTGTCTTTCGCTTCCAGGAGATGGGCTCCTGAGATAGTGTGAGCTCGTCAAGGTCTAGCTCTCATAGCAGCCTGCGTCTAGTAAAGAGAAGGATGCACTTTTGTTTGGGTTAATTTTGACTGGATTAATTTTAACTTTCCACCTGTTGCACCAGGTTTCAAGTTAGTCTAAAGAGGTTAGTAAGAGTCGTGTGTCGTATATCGTAGATTAGTACTTAATGCAGTTATTGTCCTGTCGTCGACGTATAGGTAGGTGTTTGTATTAGGGGTGTGATGTATGTCACTATTGTAAAGAGTATAAAGATGCGGCGAGAGGACAGTACCTTGCAGTACGCCCACCACCATGGGACGGGTGATAAAGGTAAGATTTTATTAGTATGCTAAAGGGTATGGGATAGTGGGCATTTTTATCAGTAGGCCTTCATGCCAAACCGTATCGAAGGTCCGACATACAGACAGTTCCAGTAAATTGTCTCCTGTTGAAGACCACCGTAGTGTGCTTTGTTAGTCGGAGAATCTGGAGGTCGGTAGAGCGATCAGGACGACGGAAGGCGAACTGCTCGTGGGAAATAACTCGTAGTTCCTTGGAGTGGGTTTTGTGGCGGGAAAGGATGATTTTTTCTACCACTTTGCTCATAGCCGGGAGTAGGTTAATGGGCTGGCAGTTGGAGGAGAAGGTATGGTCTTTGTTGGGTTTGAGAATAAGGATAACGTTCGCTGTTTTCCAGCGAGCGGCGAAATGTCTAAGTCTAAGGATAGCGTTAGTTATGTTAAGTGAGATCGCGACGCCTTTAGGTGGTAGGTCGCGTCCAGAGGCTTTCCTGTTTTGTAGGTGTTTGATTATGTCTCTGAGTTTGTCAGTGGTGGCAGATTGTATTATGTCATTGTCAGGCTCTCTGTTGATACGTCTGTCGGCACGCCCGACCGCCCTATCGAACTCTTCGTCCTCATCAAGTAACTGAGGTAGTCTACACTGTAGTTCGAGGCTGTCGCCAAAGACTCGGCCTTTTCCAGATCCGAGTTAACCACCTCCGTGCTACCGTGGATTGTGGGAATTCTGCGGCGGGCGGACAAATGCAGCGCCTTCTGTACCTTCCAAAGTCGGTTGGCTTATAGATCGATCGACTCCAAGTATCTAACACATCTTTCTTGAGCCAGTTCGCTCAGAGTCACCTTCACCCGTCTGTTAAGTACGTTTAAGTCATGTCTGTGTCGGGGAGGTGTGTGCGTGTCGAAAGCCATTCTTGTCGTCGCTTGTCATGTATGAGTTGTTTAATGTCGTCGGGGAGTATATTCCTGGGGTTAGTAAGTAGAGGTTTTTTTAATACCAGTCTCGAGGATAAGGACTGCTGCCTCCAGGTCTTGGGTGATTTTAATGATTGGTAGAGCAGTCCTTCTTTGCATTTCTGCTCGGAAGCGGCAGTGAATCTCCTCGTGAAGGTGCCCAAATTTCCTTGCCGCCCTAAATCCAGCGTGACCGGATTATGAGCCGTAGACCCTTCGTGTTCGGCAAAAATCTGTACAGTCAGCGTGATAGATTTTAGTAGGGTAATATCAAGTACGTCAGCGAGGCCTGCGATCTCGTAAAAATTTAATTCAGTGGCCTCTAGTATCGTAATGTCGTCGTGAGCATCTAAGTAGTTCAGCACGATACGACCTCTTGCGGTGCTTTTCCTGTTTGGACTGACTTCGCATTGAAATCACCGATGGCAACTGTCTGGGGGAGGGATTTTTTGTGTGGTCATGTTTTTCTCGTCAGATTTGTTTTGTGTGTTTGTAGGTTGCATGGTGTGGCTCGAGGCAATTTGCACAGCTGATGTCTTTGGGTTTTTTGCACTTGTGCGTGCTGTGGTTTTCACCACACTTCATGCACTTAGGTGCCGCCGTGCGGCGCGACTGGCCATGCCGTGGCCGAAGCACTGGCAGCGGTAGCATTGAGTGGCAACATGTTGTTTTGTCTCTCTACTGTTATGACTTGAGAGCAGCAGCGGTTGATTTCCAGGATACCTTCCTAGTCTTAATTGACCTGGACTAAGTTTTGGCGACTGGCCATACATTGCACAATTACGCCGCAGCAGTCCTCTTATGCGAGGTCGAGTTGTACCTCACTTGACAGGACACTCGCTGAGGATGAAGCCTTAGTCTGTCAGAGTTTTTGTTAGTCGTCCATGGTCATGTGCAGTGTTTGGGTAGACGCCAACGCCATATTTTGTCAGTTTGACTTTTATATATTTAATGTCAAGTGTCGTTAGGAGTTTTTGTATTGTCATCCAGCGCTTCTGCTTTCGTAGAGTTACTGGGGGTACTTGTGTTTTGTGTGTTTGTATTTGTATGTTTCTTGTGTGTCGTATGTGTCACAGTAAATATTAATATATAGGTATAAGAATAGTCTATACTACTATACAAAGGGCGTATTTACTCTTTTGGCAGGGGTTGTGGAGCCTCCAATTAGTATGTCTGTACACGCCTCAAGGGGTTGTCACCAGGTCCTCGCTTCCAACGTAATCCACCGCCGCCTGGGTCAGCTGATTCTGTGTATGCGAAGCAGGCCTCCGCTTGCACTTTCATCGCTTCTAGAGCTGACGTGAATCCCAGATCCGAATGTCGCTGTTGCGGTCGTGCAAGGTGCGACTTTGCTGCGTATCCCCATACCGCTCAAGCCTACGTACGTTAACTGTGGTTGCAAGATGGTCTTGATCAGTGTTACTTTGTTCCCAAGGCTAAGACGAGTTTGGGGGTTGAGAAGCGGGTAGAACTTCGATCTGACCAGCCTGCCTCTGCGAGCCACGTAGTGGACGTGCGGCTTCCAAGTCAGCGTCCTATCTAGGGTTACCCCTAGATATTTGGCTGTGGTCGCCCATGTCTGCTCCGTTGAACTGCATGTGTCCTCTCGGGTTGTGACCTGTATCTACGGAAAAACAACGTACCTGTACTTTTCTCCTAAAACATAACATGGAATAGGCCTCTGACTCCAATATTCTCCCACCTGAGGCACGTTATATGTGACTCACAAAAGGAAGGGGCATAAATTTTACAAATTTAATTATCGTTCGAAACAGGTTAATGGTCGCGAATTGACCACACTTTCACACTCGCACAAAATCATCATGAAATCTTCATAAGACAAACTCGCACGTCCTTACACTTTTCGTAGAAGTCCTTTTACCACGCCAATTAAGCACTCCCAAAACCCTCCCCACCATGCTGCTGTAGGGGGATTAAAACGCCACTGAATTCTTCGCGCGAAACTAAAGTCTGCAATAGCTGTCTAGTCTGTCTTTACGCACGCTCGAATCCCACTAAATTCGTTCCATTATCACTATACATCGTGCTAGGTTGACCGCGCCTAGCAACGAATCGTCGAAGAGCCTGAATAAATGACGAAGTCGATAATGAGATTACCAGCTCTAAATGAATGACCCGATAAATTGCGCACGTGAATAAGCAAACCCACCTTTCAGGAGAAAGGGACCAGCAAAATCAACGCCGGTGGTTTCGAATGCAATAGCGTCGCGCACACGATCCAATGGCAATGTGGGGGGGCTCGACCTTCAATGTCTTGCTGGAATATCTTTTGCAAATACCGCACTGACGAACCTCAGCGTGCGTCGTCCTCCCAAGATCCAATACCTCTCTCTCACAAGGTTGAGTAGTCCCTAAGTGCCTACATGACACGATTCCTTGTGTATCTTCATGACTAACTTTCTCATCAAGGAGAAACAAAAGTCTTCAGTGTCAGGGCGTTGTGATACTTGTGCTCGTAACCGGATCAATCCAAAATCATCGTAGAATGATTTCAAAGAGCTAGACGAGTATCCCCTTTCATAAAAGACTCGGTTTGTAGCGTCTTTACCACAACCGTTTCTGCAGTGTCCAATTCTTCTACGCTTAATGCACCTCGTAACTTTCTGGAAGGGGTTCGAGCTTTAAAACAGAATCGTTTGACCCAGGCTATCATTCTTAATGTTTTAGTATACTACCCGAAATGATTCAAATTCCAGAAGTTTGAATCTGCACTGAACAAAGTCATTATCATTTTCTTATTTTCCAAATTAACTTGCTCCTCGTCCACCTCATAGTCTTCCCTAGACCGATTGAGAGGGTCCTTATACAACCAACTGGGTCCCTCCCACCATTTATTCCGGATCAGAAAACCAGCCTTGCAACCCCTAGAAGGTAAATCCACGGGGTTCATGTTACCAGGTACGTGATTCCATCTTTCGGAGAGTGCTCTCTGGCTGGCATCGCAAAAGGTGTGTAAACTCCAGTCAGAGGCGTCTTCCTTGCCCGCACAAATCCATCGTGGTATCCTTATCTTCTGCAGTTCAAGACTGTCTTCGGCCCACATTTTGAAACTCTTGACTACCTCATTGTCTAAAGGCGTATCCCAGCCTTGTCTACTCTTCTAAAGTTGCTGTAAAAGTAGCTTTAGTAACAAGATGACGGGGCAGCTTAGCCCTCTAGGATCAAAGACACTCTGTGCTACTGCCACTCTCTTTAAATTCCATACAAGACTCAGAACAAGAACACTTTTGTTGGCTGTCATATCCGCACCAGCAAACTCTCACATTCGAAGGTCCATCTTAGCTTCATTCATCAAGCAGCGGGCTTCTTTCATAAACCGGTGAAGAGTTTCTCGATCAGGCACACTTGTTATGCTATTACCCACATAAAAACTGCTAGCAAGCTGGTCAATGGTTTCCAAAGTATAGCCCTTCTGTTCTGTCAAATCCTCTTACATCTAGCCAAATGCAGCTCTATAGTGGCACCCAGAAGGAATGGGCTGTTACAAACTCCGAATACAACTCTTCTATGTCGAAAAACCTTAATCTGTCCATCCTTTGTCACCCATAAACATCTAAGATAATCTCTATCTTCTTCATTTATTACAATTTGCAGGAATGCCTTCGTGATATTTGCTCCTAACTCCTAATCTTTGTAACCTAAACATGAAGGAGCATTGTTGGAATACGATTGATAAGATTTGGCCCTACTTCTAGGTACTAATTCAGTAAAGCTTTGCTCCTTTCATGTGCGGAGGCATCAAAGACAGGCCTTATCTTGGTCGTCAAACTGTTTTCTTTAATAACCGGCCTATGCGGCAAATAGTGGACCCTATCACTTTTATCCGGTTGGGTTACTTCCTCAATAATGCCTACCTTCTGCCACTCATTAAAAATGCAATCATACTTTTCAAATATTTGGGACAATTGGCGCTTATTTATTGTTTGGTCAAACCTCTTTTTGCCAGGGAATAATTACTGTCGAGAGGGGGGTGATCATCCAGCCAAGGCAACTTCACAACGTATCGACCCTGCTCATCATCTTGCGTTGTTGCAATAAAACATTCCTGAATCTCTTTGGCCCGGTCTTCCTTACATCTTTTTTCCGCTGAATCAGTAATACCAGCCCTTAACTGATTCCCGCAGTTCTGCATTGATGCGGACCAGTTTTTTGTTTTCCTCAATGACCTCGTAATATTTCAAAGGCGACCCATCTCGGAGAGTGTCGCTGCCTATTGTTGACGCTGGGCTGTTTGGCCGGCTGTCCTCATCTTCTCTGCTACTGGCGAAGTCACTCTCTATTGGTGTTGAAGATTTCGCCATCGTCGACGTCGTCCTCCTCGACGTACTTACCTTAAACGCTAATATTTATGTCCTTGCAGCCTAAGCTGTTGTTACACAAACGGTTAGACGTTTTTACCGACTTCTTTAAAAAAAATAGTCTTACAAAAAGACTAACAAGGGTGTCGTAAAAGACAATTGTTTGTGGGGTCTCCACTTCACTGTGCTCGTTCACTATTTGCACTATTTTGCCACGGACTCGTCACTAGCAGGTATATCTGCTCACGTCGCTACTTGAGACTAAATAATGAATACCTGCTCACCCGCTGCTTGGGAATGTATAAGCAACGCTCGCGTTTCTGCGTCGATATCCATGGCTGGATAAATGACCTCCGAGGGCAGTCATGTTTAGCCACGGCGCGAACGCTTCCGACCGGGTGAGGGTGTGAGTGAAGACGGATTAGCACTGTGGCTCTAGGGACACTCTAGGACAAAGAACCTTAAAGGCCCTATCGCCCAGCGTCACGGAAAGGATAGGATAGGGAAAAAGTCAATGTCTCTTCGTAGTCCTATTCTTGATCTTAGCGGTCCTGAAACAGAAGGACTGTCTCAACTTACCCCGCATCCAGGATTTGAAATCTTGGCCGCCTGTACCTGGCGGCCGCATCGGGTCGGTAGTCCACCGTCGTCTGGATCAGCTGGTTGCTGTGAATTTCAGCGCGTGCCAAGAAGGTCTTCGCGCTTTCATCGCTTCCAGAGCTGTCGTGAATCTCAGATCCCGGCGAATGTCGCTGGCGAGGGCGACATTCTCGACGGTTTGAACTCTATTTCGGTGCGTCTTTGCTGCGTATCCCCACGCCGCTTTGGCATACGTCAGCTGTGGCTGTGAGACAATCTAATTTAACCTTACCTTGTTCCAAGGCTCAGTCTGCTATTTCTACTGAGCAACGGGTAGAGTTTTGCCCTCAGGAACTTACCCTTGCGAACCACGGTAAAGATGTTGAATAGGTGCGAGGACAGCACGGCTGCTGCTCCGTGGGGTTCCTCTGATACACTACGTATCCGAGCGACCCATACGTCCTCTAACTTGGTCTCTTGGATGGCGGCCACGTGTACGTATAGGCGTGGCAAGAGCTCAAGCAAGTCGTTTTTCTTACTGCGGAGCCCGTCGATGTTCCAGGAGGCGACACTCAGGGACTGCACCTGTCGAGAGACTGCCATTACTCCTGAACAGAGATGGCATTTTAATGAAGAAGGCGCGCATGGCGAAGTACATCTCCTCCATCCTCGCCAGCGCACTGACGAAGTCAGAGGGCGCACTCCGTGCCGTATGGGGCTATTGCTTCTTTGCCGTCCCCCCCCCTAGGCACCGCAATGGGAGCCTGCTTTTGCCTTGCGGCGTCAGCAAAGCTCTTCGTCTCTCCTGTCTTGGAGGGCTGCGTATACATAGTCTATTCATTTGCCATTGCTGGTTTTATTGCTCCCGCAGGTGGCCTTTTGTCAGCATACTTCTTTGGGGCCTGGAGGCAACCCCTGTAGCTTGTCGGATGAGGGCGCACTTCGCTGAGGCTTTCCTTAGTTTCTTGCATTCGGCCGAGTGGTGGCCTTCCCCGCACTTTACGCATTTCACTAGAGTGGTGCAGCGACTCTGGACGTGGCCGAATTTCTGGCATCTGCGGCATTGAAACGCCACAGCTGCCGGCTTCTTCTCTAGTGGGGACCGCAGGGGATACCTCGGATAACTTTCCTCAACACCTGTCTTCTTGGAAAGAGTACGTGGTGGTGGTGCTCGTCACAGGCGCAGGGGTTGGTGTCGCCTTTCTTGGCACCTTCAACGGCTCCTCGTCCGACGATCCTGACTCTCCCGCAACAGAAGAGACTGTTTATTTTTCTCTTATCTTTAATTTTTGTTGTCACATTTCCATTAATGTACAAGTCAGATTAAGACAGACGTTGAGGTTTGGAGAGTACAGAATGACTGGAGAGGGGATAGACTTGGTCAAGTGACTGCATTTTGTCTCTGCTTGCCATTGTTAATTGGTATTATCTTATTCTTTGCTGTTATATCAAAATTGCATTAGATTAGAAGTTCTTGGTGTAAAGAAAATCGCCGGATACGATTCCGTAAGTGTAGTAGTATGGTTTCTGAATATTTTTTTGGTACAACCTTTTTTAATCACAATTATAGGGCATTTAGTAAGAGATGGTCTTTTAACGCCATAGAGTACTTTGACTTAAGATGTGTGGAGGTTCCAGATGATTCCAGAGGCATACTCGCTAATGATGTAATTTATTATAAATCCACTACCAGACCAGGCCAGAAACCATTCTTATGCTTGCAGACGCCATCTTGCTGTTTGTGGGAACCATGTGGATAGAGCAGGTTTAATTTACACATTTACACCAATAAAATCCAAGTCCCAAAAATGCAATTTCCAACATTTTCATATTATGTCAGCATTTTTAATTAATTATTTAATATCACCCTTATATTATTAATTTTTTTATTTCACTTCATGGATTAATATTTCGTCAACAAAGTATTATTTTAGACAATAATATTTAAGTATACATAAATTTAGTTGAATATTTGTAATAGGTATACAATATTACCTATACACATTATTTGGACTTGGCCTGTCCTATATTTTTATACTCAGTTTTAATAATTTCTGATAAAAGTGTTTTTAAAAGTTACAAATTCTGTTTTCCTCTCATAAGTGGCGTAATTTATCTCATCTCCCAGTATATTGTATTCTATTTATAAAGTACATATTGATATTTTTACACTATAGTATAAAGTTTTGGCGCCCTTATAAATTTTCTTGTCATCTAAGGATATTTTTTATTATTAAGTAATATCTATTTAAATTAACGACCTAGCTCCTTAAGCAGCCTTCGCATATAGTATGTCATAACTTAATTTGTTGCTATGTTTTGATCATATATAATAAATATTCTGCTAAAAATATAATAGTTATAAATTATGCTGTAATAGGATAAACAGCAGAAATTTTGTCATATCACCCCCTTCTCATAGAGGCAGCTGTCTACCGAGATTTTCTCGCTCGCTCGGTCGCTTCAATACGGTGCTGACAGGCTGCTATATCGAATTTTGCAGTTTTTTTTCTCTAAAATTTTAGATGGTGGAAAGCAAGTTGACGTAATATTTATTGTTTTCCAAAGAGCCTCCGATCACACAAACCACCATGTTGTTACGGAAACTCACCTACCTTTTTAGTTTTTCAATTATGTTCCTGTTTACGTTTGAATTTATAATTTTTGTAATACCTTTATTTTGACGCTTTCTAGAACATTCCAGTCCATATTTGATTTGGTTCTAGGCACGTCCTCGAGACGGCAAAATTTCGAGAATCCTAAAAATATATGCAGGGTGTATCTAAATAACACCGAAAAATTGTAAGGGGCAATTTCTGCTGAACATTAATAAGGGGCTTGGGTATAAATTTGTTTGAAAAAACGCTTTCAGGAAAAGTTACGCCGCTCCAAAAATGTTTATTCTTTTTTATCTTTAATGTATATCCAGTTAAAGAAATCAAGCTTGATGAACATTATCTGTCAATAAAACTACACTTTTTGTGGTGTAATCAAGTAGTGGTAGTAAAGTTTGTTTTCCTACGTGACGTATTTCAAGGCTAAGTCAACGTAGAAATATATTGGTGTCTGAAGTGCGTCGTTCTACAAAGAAGGCGTTTGGAGTAGAAATGAATGCCAATGGCGAGATCAAGAGCGATGGAAATAAAACAATTAATGGAAATGATAAAATATATGAAGTAGAGTCAAGAAGATATAAAGAAGAGCCAAGGAGATATGAAGAACAGCTGAGAAGTTATGAAGGAAGACTTAAAGAAAGAAATGAAGAACAATAAAGAAGAAGTAAAGAACAGTTTAAAAGAAATGAAAAATAATCGAGAAGAGCGGAATTCCAAGAAACAGCTACTCTATGGGCTAATGTCCCGACCAGTATTGAATTGCACCTGGAAACCTATAACAAACAGCTAAAGCCACTCGTACGCAGCCCACAAGACAAAGACTGGTTTCTAGCTTATTAGCTCTCATCAGTATGCCATACGTGAGGTAATCGACGAATAACCTTAGCTGATTTAGGTCTGTCTCTAAAAAGTTACTGAACGGTACGGAATTCTTTAGTAGTCGAGAATGGCCTGTTAAAAAGAACCTGAGAGAGTCCCAATGGCATAGAAACGATTTATCAGAAGCCGAGGACAGATGAAGCATTGGAGCTCCATTCGAGAGAATAGCTATTGATATAGCTATACCTTTTCCTCACAGTGGCAGTGGAAATCGGTAGTTATAGACTATTACCGCTTTAATAAAGTCATTATTATTATTTTAATAAGTGGCCAGAGATATATCTCATACCTAATCAGGGAGCAGTCACTGTAGCAGAAATTCTATTTGAAAACTGAATATGCCGTTATGGGGTCTCTAGGGAAGTCCATTAAAACTAAGGTTGAAATTTCGAATCTGAAGTATTTCAGAACGCTTGTGAGTTGCTAGGCATTCACAAAATCAGGACTACACCTCTTCACCCGCAGGCAGATGGAATGGTGCAACCTGAGAACCACTGTCAATGAGAAATAGACCAATTGGGATACCTGCCTTCCTCTATTGTCATTGGCTTACCGAGCGGCAATGCATGAGACCAGGGTCTCGATTCTCCAATCCCTACTAACTGTCGTATGATTTAGAAAATATGTATTCCCGAAATGTCATAGAAATAATGTTACCATTCGCGAATTATATCGTGTAATAAGATTTAGCAACAATGTTAAATCCATGGTGATTTAGACAGTTTTCGAAAAGTATTTATATTTACACTATTTTTATTGCATAATGTCATTTTATGGATTTGGATTGCTTTGGGCAACAAAAAAATCGCTGGTTGAGCTGTTGCCTCTTCAGGTAAATTCACTTGTACAATGAATATTTATATTCTTATGTTACATTTAATATATTATTTAAATCTATTCTAAGCTTTTATATTAAATACTGATACATTTTGCACGTACGTATACCTACGTAACATATCTAAGGTAAAATAAAACGATATATTCCTAATTAAATGGATTTTTTATTTATATAAAAAACCTTCAAGTAAGCGCGTGCAATGTTATTAATAACCTGTGCTACATTCTTCTACCAGTAAGTAAATCTAGATTTACACATCCAACATTAAATTCAATAGGTTCCATAGTTCCCAAATGAAATTCCACCCCATCCATCTAAATTATTTTGTACACAAATATTATGCAAACCAACAAAACATATTTTTATAATTTTCATTGAGACCTAACACCCAGATTTATATTTATATTCATATCCACAGTAGTTGATAGCTTCAGGTGGCACAATAGTTTAAGGCAATTAATACCTAAAATACAATCACAAGCTTAGTGATTTTAACTGTATGTACTGCTGACATGAGATAATATTTCTGTCACAGATTTTTTATGATAAATAAATAACGAAAAACTACTGCTTACTTTGACTTTTACACTTAACGTTGAAGTGTGAGTTTTTTCTGCGGTAAAAACAGTAGGTAATTATCTCAAATAATTTACCAAGTCTTTAGACAACCTAACCATTTCTAGTCTCAATCAAACGCATGGCATTTTTTATAAAATATTTATTCTGTTGCGACCAATTTGTGCTTGAGTTTGGTTAAAACCACTCGCAAATTCTACTAAAAATTTTAGATTGCGACATTCGAGAATATCAGCTGGAAAATTTTAATAGATATTCGCAGATATTCGTATACGACATGCACTGCTAGAGATTCGAGGTACAACATCAGTTAGTATGATTTTTTGCACGGAATTACGTCTACCAATAGATCTAATTATGAACCGACCGCAACCCGAGAAAAACTTAAATGATTATCTCATCCATCTGAAAGATTAAATAAAGATGGTACACGAAGAAATAAGAGAGAAGGTAAAAATTGAAAACGAAGAATGAAGACCAGAACATACGCAGAACGGAGTAACATAATCGGGAGCTCACCTACCTTTTTAGTTTTTTTAATTAGCTTCCTGTTTGTGTTTGAAAAAAATTTTTTAATGTCTTTATTTTGACGTTTTGACTCTAAAACACTTCAGAATATATTCCATTTGGTTTGTTACCGCGTTATCATACGGGTGTGAAAACAGGAACGATTTGTCGGCAACGGTTTTTCAAAGTATGATATTTATTTATGTTGTCTAAAAAACATATTAATTTACTATTTTATATATTTGTAGACAAAACAATCGGCAGCCGCCCCAACAAAATTATATATACACCACCACATATCTCCGGCTCGTACTAAGGGCAGCAGCCGCCCCAGAACGAAAAATAAACATAAAGAATGATTTTGATGGTGTCTGTTAAATTTTTCATGGTGATTGTACTTATTAAGCGCTGCTTATTATAGCCTATACGAAAAAAATGATTCTGAAGGTGTCCGTGATTATACTATATATTAAGCGCTACCTATACACCACCACGTACCTCCGACCCGTGCTAAGGGCGGCAGCCATCCCGGAACGAAGAATACAGATGAAAAATGATTTTGAACGTGTCTGTTCAATTTTTCAACCTGATTATATTTATAAAGCGCTACTTATTACTATCTATACACCACCACGTATCTCTGGCCCGTACTAAAGGCGGCAGCCGCCCCGGAATGAAAAATAGTGATGAAAAAATGATTTTGAATGTGTCTGTTAAATTTTTCAGCGTGATTATATTTATTAAGCGCTACTTATTATTACTTATAAACCACTACGTATCTCCGGACCGTACTAAGGGCACCAACCGCCCCAGATAGTCATGAAGAATGATTTTGAAGGTGTCTGTTAAACTTTTCAGGGTGATTGTACTTATTAAGCGCTGCTTATTATAGCCTATATACTAGTATATATATCTCCGTCCCGTACTTAAGCCTAGTTTACATTAGTCGAGTAATTCGACCCAGCAACTGTGCCCAGTAACTGGGGTAAGTTACTCGACTCTCCTGATATATTTGTTGACTGTTTACACATACTTTTTCGATGGCACAGTAAGTCCGCGAGTCAATTTAGTTGCGCATAAAATGGCCGGCCCAATACATCGATGGCGTGAAATAAAATTATTTAAAAAACGGTGTTTACCAAGAATTTGCAATATTTTATTGGAAGAAGTTAATGATATTATTGAGATGGAAAAAAATAAGAAAAAAAGGTTATGGATACGTAAGTGGATAGCAAGAAGAGATAGATTGGGTGTATCCGCACTTCTTCTCAAAGAACTTGCAAATGAAGATATTAAGGAGTATGAGATGTGTTTATGAATGTCTCCTGAAAATTTTAAAACTCTTTTGGGTTTAGTTACTCCTAAAATTCAGAAACAAAATACTCAAATGAGAGATTCAATACCTCCCAAAGTGAAATTAGAAGTAACCTTAAATTTTCTGGCTACTGGAAACAACTATTGTTCTTTGCAACATTTTTTCAAAGTTTACAAACCAGCTATCTCGAACTTCATACTAGAAGTGTGTGATGCCATTTATGATAGTCTAAAAGAATTTATAAAGGTAAGTCTTTTTTCATTTTATTTACCAGACAATAAAAATGTTTTACGGGCAATGTACTAAATGTAGAGTAGGTATAATTCATACAACAAAGTTTAAATTTTATTTTTACTAGAACAACAATTATATTCATTATTGTAAGTCAACATTGGCGCGTTTCCATGCTTCTGATAATATGTGGGTTGTTTCTCCTAATTCTTGTTCTTCGGCATATTGAGGACTAAAGTTGAGGTTGATTGTGGTTCTGAATTAAGGGATACATGTGGCGACATATTATATCTGTGACTTGGTGGTGTGTGGATGGTTGGAGAAGGAAAAGGTGTTGGCATAGTATGCAACCTGTACCGTGTCAAAACATTTTGGATGTTACTTTGCGCCAGAATAGCTTGCTTTTGTGGTAATTTATGTAGCGCTAACGCAACATATCTTCCGAATGCTTCATTTTCGCTCAAAGTAGGTTCGCCTTAAGTAAGAACCTGATTCATAGTGCGTAATTCATTTACAGCTTCTGATAGGTGTTGAAGACGACGTTTGGTCCCCCTAGATTTCTCAGAGGTCAGACGGATTGGTGGTTGTTGTCCAGCTAGATTCTGAGATCGCTGTTCTACTAGATTCTGAGATCGTTGGTCCGCTAGATTCTGAGATCGCTGTTCAACTAGATTCTTAGATCGGTGTCCAGCTAGATTCTGAGATCGCTCTTCAGCTAGATTCTGACATCGCTGTTCAGCTAGATTCTCAGATTCTTATTGAGATTGTTCACCATCATTTTGAGATTCTTCTGCGGAATTGTCTTCGGTATTTGATTGACTATCAACTTGCGAACCCTGTAAGGAAGAAACTTAATTTTAGCGAACATGGTAGTTTTTCAGTACAAATGTCTAGAGATGAAGCTCTCCCACGATTCCGCATTCGTAAGTGACATACAGAGAGAGAGAGAGAGTCCTGGACCTAGATACTTCTGTTTTACAAGGTTGAAATAATTAAGGGATATACCATATCAAATCAACCAAAAAAATGTGCCAAAAATCGTCAAAGTCGAAGGTGGTCAAAATAATTGGCTGGTTGATTTGATATGGTTTATCCTATAAATATTTTGTAATTTTAGCAACACAATGAGAAATTAAAAAAAAATGTTTGGCCAATTCATTTATACTTCTTATTTTTTCAGATACCAGACCGCCATACAGAATGGAAAACAATTAGCAATGGGTTTCGTGATAGATGGAATTTTCCCCAATGTAGTGGAGCCATTGATGGAAAACACGTCCTTATTAATGCTCCAAACGAAGGAAGTGAATGTTATAACTATAAACGCAGTAATAGTGTTGTGCTGATGGCAGTTGCTGATTACAAATACTGTGTTTCTTACTTTGATGTTGGGAAGAAAGGCTCAGAATCAGATGGCAGGGTTTTCCAAAATTGTTCACTTTTCGAACCGCTAGAAAATGGTCTACTTCCTAGTGGTAACTATTTTGTTGGGGATGACGCCTTTCCCCTAAAACCCTACCTGATGAAGCCCTACACAAACTACAACAGACCTCTTACACAAGATGAGAGAATTTTTAATTATCGGTTAAATCGCGCGAGAAGAATTATCGAAAACGTCTTTGGTATTCTGGTCAGTAGATGTAGAGTCTTTGACCGAAAGTTGGCTGTCAAACTGAGCACTGTTAATAAAATTGTCGCTGCTGCCTGTGCTCTTCAAAATTGGCTTATTACTACTGCAAAGCAGAACTATGTCCCTAAAGGCTCTATTGATGAACAAGATAATGAAACAGGGGACATCATCCCTGGAAAGTGGAGGTCAGAAATTGGAGATCTGAGAAATCTGGAAAAAATGGAGGTCATCGAACAACGCAGCTGTCAAAATATTAAGGATCGCTTGAAAGAATATTTCAATGGTGAGGGGGCTGTTTCTTGGCAATATACTCTCACGGCTGGAACCTTATTAGAAAACTAGAAGTAAAACTGAAACACTGTAACTGCTGTATTCAATAAAGTTAATTATTGTTTTCTTTTACATCAAATGATTGATTTGATGTAAAAAATATTAAAAATAGTACTTACCAAGTTGCTTATTGTTTCTCCTGGGTCCTTTGCACCTTTCATTATCTGATCCATGATATCAAACCATTTCACAGTAGGTATGTACAAATCATCGGGGCATCCTCCTGATCTATAGCTTTTTTTAACTTTTTGTACCTCTTGATTGTAGGTAGATCGAATGTTTTTTATCCTTTGTTTAATTTCAGGCACTCCAAACCCCTCCCTAGACATTGCTGTCATTATTGCTTCGATAGCCCTCTGGCGCATATTTTTATTTCTGTAACTGGCTTTGGTCATGTTCCACAGACATTCGTGGTCACGATATAGTTCCACGAATTTTAGAGTATCATT
The DNA here is from genome assembly GCA_037114965.1 of Monochamus alternatus. Classification (NCBI taxonomy): domain Eukaryota; kingdom Metazoa; phylum Arthropoda; class Insecta; order Coleoptera; family Cerambycidae; genus Monochamus; species Monochamus alternatus. The sequence continues at coordinate 40,374,881 of CM073429.1, read as the reverse complement.
TTCAGTCCACTTTATTTTCACTATTTGTATATTGACGTGATAAGTACTAACTTTAACACAATGCGTTCATAAATATGCGAAATTTTTTGTGGTGCATCTTACACTAACATCAGTACCTGTTTAGACAGGCCGAGTAATTAGTCAAGTTCAACGTAGAGTCAAGTAGAGTAGTGGTGGGAGAAGGCGAGTGGGCGAGCTACTATGCTGGCCGCTTGACCACTCGACTCGCCCATTACTTACCTAATTACTTAACTCATTTACTCGACCAATCGTTTACATTAGTCGAGTGGACCTACTTTTCTTCGTTCGGCGTTCTCCTTGAGCATTTACTCGACTAATGTAAACTAGCCTTTAGAGCGGCAGCCGTCCAGGAATGGAAAAAGACATAAAAATGGTTTTGAAGGTATGTGTTATATTTTTCAGCGTGATTATATTTATTAAACGCTACTTATTACTACCTATACACCACCACATATTTCCGGCCGGTACTAAGGACTGCAGCCGCCCCGGAACGAAAAATAGACATGAAGAACAATTTTGAAGGTATCTGTTGAATTTTTCAAGGTCTTATACTTCTTAAGCGCTGCTTATTATAACTAATACACCATCTCCGGCTCGTACTAAGGGCGGCAACCTCCCAGAAATGCAAAAAAATGCATACACAATTATTTTAAATGGGTCTGTTAACTTTTTCAACGTGATTATACTTACTAGGTACTACTTATTACAACCTATACACCACCACATATCTCCGGGCGTCGCCCTTAGTACGGGCCAGAGATATATACTGATGTATGGATTATAATAAGTAAGTATAATCAAGTTGAAATATTTAAAAGATTCATTCAAAATAATTTGTATGCATTTTTTTGCATTCCTGGGAGGCTGCCCCCCTTGGATTAACCCGCAGATATATGTTGGTGTATTAATTATAATAAGCAGTGCTTAAGAAGTATTATCACCCTGAAAAATTCAACAGACACCTTTAAGTCTATTTTTCGCTCCGGGGCAGCTGCCACCCTTAGTACGGACCGGAGATACATGGTAGTGTATGTAGGGCTTAATAAATATAATCGCGCTGACAAATTTAACAGACACCTTCAAAATCATTTTTTATGTATTTTTCCATTCGTGGACGGCTGCACTCTTAGTACAGGTCGGAGATATGTAGTGGAATATCGGTAGTATTAAGTAGCGCTAATAAATATAAGCATGGTAAAAATTTTAACAGGCATCATCAAATGGGGTGTTATATGTGGTTGTAAAATTTCTTCCTTTCCGCGATGAATCTGCATGGTCTTCAGAAGAACCATTTGTTTGACAACGTTTCGGTAAAATCTCATTTACCATCTTCAGGTCTTCTTACTTCTACTTCGCGTTACTACGTTCGGCTTACTGAAAGGTGTTTGTCCACTTGGTAAGTTATATACTGTGCTTTCGTTCCGGTGTGTGGTTTTCTTCGCTTGGCTGCGTGTCACGGGTCTTGTGTTTAACGGTGCTATGGATTCTTGTGTTCTGCTTGGCCTACTCTCAGCGTTGCGTATCACTGGTTTATTGATCTTCTTGGTTTTCAGGGCAGGTTTCCAAGCTGTTGGTAATCTTTGGTTATCGTCACGTGTATTGAGATTTTGAGGATGTTTTTCAATTTCGATGGATTCTCTAATTTTTCTTTTTGCCTTATGCTCCATTCTTGATAGTACCTTGGTATTATCGAAATCAATCTGGTGGTCGGAGTCTTTTACATGTTGAGCTAATGACGAAGTTATTTCTTTTTTCTGGACAGCATTCCGATGTTCTTTTTTCCGGATTTGAATTCTTCTGTTAGTTTGTCCAATGTACGTCTTCTCACAGTCTCCGCAAGGAACTTCATATACTCCTTGGTCTTCTAGAGGAATGTTTGTTTTGGTTTTAGTACCAATCTTCCTGTCCGTGTTGAAGACGGTTTCTATTTTATATTTCTTTAAAACTCTGCTTATTTTGTCGGTAGTTCCCTTGACATATGGCAGGAGAGCTTTGCCTATTGGTTGTCAAACAAATGGTTCTTTTGAAGACCATATATGTGTATATAGAACCCGGATAAATTTTACAACCATATATATATATATATATATGGTTGTATATATATATATATATATATATATATATATATATATATATATATATATATATATATATATATATATAATTTTGTTAGTGCAACTGTCGCCCTTTGTTTTTGTCTACAATTATCTAAAAGAGTATATTAATATGTTTATTAAACATTTGAATATACAGGGTAAACCTTAAATAAGTACAAATATTTTAACCAGCAGTACAGTTCACTGTGTAGAACGCATAATTCATAGTCTTTTTACAAAAAAATCAAGAATAAAAAAGTCAAATTTTAAATAAATTTCGTGAATTTTTCAATACAAAACTTGAAATATGTTTATTTATGAAAATATTAATGGCCATCTCCTCCCCTTTGTCATTTCTATACCTCACCAATAAATTGAAAATATTAACCAGATTATCTACTCACAATCATAGTTATCCAGAATTTGTTCATTATCCATTTTTACTACACTCCAACTGATTTATCACAAATTAAATTTAATATCTTGTGTGAAAATCATAGTTTTTCGTTATTCTTCATAAAATAACTGAAGGAAATTGTGTCTTGTGTCTCTTTCTAACAGTGTTCAATGACATTTAACTTGTGAAATGTGGATTACTGATTAAATAGTTAATTTTTTAACAAACCAGGTAAGCTTGTGTGCACGTTTATGTATAATTTTTGAACATTGGACATAGTAATATCACGTAATATCTTCGTAAATACTTTATGGTAGTATTTAACTTGCGAAAATTAATTTTTAATCGTTTATAGTAAGGTCACTTAAGCAGTTAAAATTTATGTTAATATTGCTGCGTATCATAGTACATACCCAATTTTACTGTACTTATGCTTAAAACAAGTATTTTTAAAATAGAATTAACCGTATTACGTTAAAGGAAACGTAATATTTATATTAGAGGAGATATGGCAACCTCGCAACAAATCATATGGTTCATTAGGTTGGTTATAACAGATCTACCAGCACCAGCGATCCTCAAAATGTGGGTATTTTTTTAAAAAAATAATATCCGTAAACATTAGAAATTTTAAAAAATGGCTTTCACTAGACTGATCTATATGACGAATTACATCAGCAGTTAAAATATTTGTACTTATTTAAGGTTCACCCTGTATAGACGTTGGTAATTTAATGGGTTGTGCAGGATAAATAATTATCATACTCTGAAAAACAGTTGCTGAAAAATCGTTGCTGTTTTCACACCCGTCGTTATCATTTAGATTATTACGCTGTAATTTTGTAGAATGTTATAAGAAAAATTATAATATATGTTAATATAAAAATAAAACTAAAAAACTGTCATTGCTAATTTAGCAGTGACATTAGTTAATTTAGTATCTAGACATTAAAATTAATACACCAACCTCAAGTAAGAGGTAATCAAGAATATTGGTTCTTCGAACCGGATTATTTATTCAATACATCAGCCAACAGAGAATCCATTTACTGGGTAAGTAAAGACATTAGACAAGTTAAAAATAACATGAGAAATAAAAGCAACGTAAAATAAAAACAAAATATAAATACAGAAAACGAAAAAATCAGAAAAATTATCACTATGAAAAAAATTCATTTTTTATAGCACTGATATTGGTGTTAAATATGTCCAATCCATTCTGTAGGTTATCATAAGTGAAACGCATTCTGTGTAACGGTGAGAATTATAATAAATTCGTTTTAGGTCTATTATAACAAAAAGTACGAAAATTATGCGTTGACTAATTGGGTACCTGCAATAGTACTAAGTTCCTGTAGACTAAGTCATTCAATTGTGACACTACGGTGCAAGAGCCTTCCCACGATTTCTGCAGCTTCGGAGATTTACCCTTGCTTCTTTTTGGGTTATACAGCCACACTTTCTCAAGCTCTTTAAACCCGCTGCTGTTGGAACGCAAGTCGTATCTGGTCTTCATTCTGTCGCTTTCTATTTTTAGCTTCTCTCGTACTTCTTCATGTACTATCTTTACTCGATCTTTCAGATGGCTGAGATAATCATCTAAGTTTTCCTCGTGTTGCGGTCGATTCATAATTAAATCTATGGGTAGTCGCAATTCTGTGCCGAAAATCACGTTGGCTGGTGTTTTACCCGTGGTCTCATGAATTGCTGCTCGGTAAGCCAGTAAAAATGGAGGAAGGCAGGTATCCCAGTAGGTGTGTTTCTCGTTGACGGCCATCCTCAGGAAGTTTTCAATGGCACGATTGAATCTTTCCACCATTCCATCTGACTGTGGGTGATGGAATGGTATCGTTTTGGATTTTGGGTGAGAGGTGTGGATGCCTAGCAGCCCACAGACATTCTGAAATACTTCAGATTGGTTAAAGAATTCCATAGCGCCCAGTAGGTTTTTAGCGGCGGTGATTTATCAGAAATGTCCTGCCAGGAGGGTCTGTCCATGTTTTTTTGTCTTCCATTAGAAAATTGGTCCAAAATCGGGGTCTTCACTTTGTTCTTAAGCAATGGTTTTAATATCCCAATCATCTGGACCCTGGATGTTAATTCTTCGGCAAAGAAATCCATCTTCTCTAGTTTCTTATCACAAACAGTGCTTACAGTTTGGAGGACATGGTCTTCTGGATAGGGCATCAGCATTCCGATGGTTAGATCCTTTCCGGTATTCAATGTTGAAGTCGTACTCCTGCAACCGTTGAAGCCAACTTGCCACTTGGTCTTTCGGATTCTTGAACTGCAGTAGCCATTCAAAGAAGCATGATCGGTCCTCAAGACGAACGGGGACCATAGAGATACTTATGAAAATGCTCCACAGTTTTAACTATGGGAAGCAACTCTCTTCTGGTTACGCAGTAGTTTATTTGTTCCTTAGAGAGGACCTTGCTAAAGTAGGCAATCACTTTTTCATGCCCGTCTTCAATTTGTGATAATATCCCTTTAATTCCAGTGTTACTAGCATCCGTATCCACGATGAATGTAAATGAATCGGAAAAGAACACAAAGCTTCTTTTAATCTCTGAAAAGCTTGTTGATATTGCCCCGTCCAGTTAAATGGCTGATTGTTTTCTGTGAGTCGATGTAAGGGTTTCGCAATGTCGGCAAAATGTTTCACAAACTTGCGATAGTAAGTGCAAAGTCCTAAGACACTCCTTAATTCATATTTGTCTTTCGGTACTGGCTATTTCCAGATGGTTTCATTTTTCTCTGGGTCAATCTTCACTCCATCAGACGAAATAATGTGACGTAAATACTTGACTTCCTCTTGAAAGAGCATGCACTTCTTGGGACTTAGCTTGAGTCGCGCTTCCCTCAACTTTAGGAAAACTTCTTGGACATTCTTCAAATGATCTTCAAAGTCTTTTCTCAGTATTCAGTATTATGAAGTCATCAAGGTAAACGAGACAAGTTTTCCAGGTCATTCCTCGCAGAATGGTTTCCATAAGTCTTTCAAAGGTGGCTGGTGCATTGCAGAGCCCAAAGGGCATAACGTTGAAGTACCACAAACCCGTACCAATAGAAAAGGCGGTCTTCTCTTTATCGTCTGGATGAAGTTGCACTTGCCAATAGCCACTTTTCAGGTCTAATGTTGAAAACCATCGAGATCCAGGCAGTGTATATATGGTTCTATCGTTTAATTTTCTATAATCGACACAAAATCTGGTAGAACCATCCTCCTTCTTCACCAAAATAACCGGAGAAGTCCATGGACTCTGGGATGGTTCAGTGACTCCCTGCTGCTGCATGTCTCTCAACATCGTCGATATCTATTCTTGCTTCGCTAAAGGAATACATCGTGGAGCTTGTTTAATTGGAGTGGAGTCGCCGGTATTTATACGGTGCTGCACAAGATTAGTTATTCCGACATCATCTTCTGTCAATGAGACCACATCTTGATAGCGCCTCAATAAATCTTCCAATTTTTGGACTTCATCGGCTTGTAATGGGGACTTGAATCGGTTAACAAGGCTCTGAAGAACTTCTGGTAGCTTTTCAATATTTCGAGATGCTGTTGATGATTCTAAATTGCTGAACACCGATGCAACTGTTTGATAAACTCCCAACGGTTCACCTTTCTTGATCTGTTGTGGGTAGTCTTTCAGATTTAGCAATCTGACCAATACCAAATTGTTTTTCCTCTCTGTTAATATCTTTCCAGTTAATATGCCCTTCCTATAAAGACTGCTCTCTGGTTCTGGTTCTACAATTACAGTTTCTTTGGCTGCCGAAGAACTGCTACAAATAGCTTCAGTTAACACTTCTGAACCTGCTGGAAGTTCTATGTCTGCTGACGCTTACACAGTTCTAATAGGAATGTTACTGATTTCAGGAAATTGCATGATGATTTCTTCATCTTTGGTCTTCAATAGTCTTCGTGGAAGGCCCAATACCAAATTATGTTAAGTCATAACATCAAGTCCAAGAATGACATCATCATTTACATCTGCTACTAAGATATTGTGTTGGAAAGTGGTTACCCCCAGGGTTATTCTATCTAGATGGATGCCTTTCACTGATATGACTTCTCAATTTGCTATCTCCGGTATGGCTTTTGCATTCTGCAGTGAGCGACGATGTTCGATCTTACTATGGTGTGTCTAGAGCCTGTATCAATAACCATTTCACTATCCCGTCCGCATATACACCCTGGTACTGCCAAACTCGTTCCATTATTTTGCAGACGGGTTACCTTAATCTTAATAGTTGGTGGGGCTTGGTAGCACCTAGCCAGCTTTCGCCCCTCAAAGCTAACTAGTTGGCGTTTTCCTGGTCCTGACTAGATGTATTCTTAGGGCATCAATTCCTAAGATGCCCTTCAACTCCACAATTCCAACACTGAATGGGTTCTCTCCTGTTATATACAGTGGAATTAATACGATCGTGTTCTTGCTGGAAGTTATTCATTAAATCTTGCAAACTCTTCATAAGTCCATCCATGTTATTTTCACTTGCTCGTTGTTTGTTAGTTTGAAACCTAACTTACCTTGTTCTGCCTTGACTGTTTCTGAAGGCTTGTCGGGCGGCTTCAATTTCCAGTGCCTGGGCCAGAGCTTCAGATATGTTTTTATGTCTGGCTATCCTTAACGCTTGGCTTGGCATCAATGAAGCTACTCACTGCTAACTGTTCTTGGAATTTTGTCGGTGCGGTGGGGTAGACTAGCTTCACCATACGTGCTATATCTGCCTGAAATTGCTGCAGATTTTCTTCGAAGCGTTGTCTTCGGCCTTTTAGTTGTGCCTGGTAAACGTGTTGTAGATGAGCCTCGCCATACCTCATTTCTAAAACATTCTTCAGCGCTTGATAGTCTTTTTGTTTATCCTCAGCTAGCGTTCTTAATATCTCCATAGCTTCACCTCGTAGAGCCACTATTAATGAGGTAGCTTTTTCTCCTTCTGACCAGTTGTTTGCCAAGGCAGCTGCTTCAGACTGTTTAAGGTAAGTACTCCATAACACCTTTCCAACAAATGTCGGTGGCTTCACTCTTGACGACGGAAGAAAACTGCTCTCAGTCTTAATGGGCTCCTTTACCGACAACTGAAATTTCAGATTTGATACTTCACTTTGGAACTTAATCATATTTTCTTCTACGACGTGAACCTTATCTTGTGCCTCATTTCTTAATTGATTAATTTCCTCTTCCATAGTTTCCTCAAATTCATTGAGTTTAACTTTAATTGCTTCTTCTAACTTATGGTTTTCTTGTAAACTGGTTTTCATTTTGTTTCTTAACTCTTCCTGATTATTTTTCATTTCTTCTAAACTATTTTTCACCTCCTCTTGACTGTTCATCATTTCCTCTTGACTGTTTCTCATTTCTTTCATCATTTCGTCTTGGTTAGTCTTCATTCGACATTCATCATCCTGGCTGTTTTTATTTCTTTTTTTAAATTTTCTCCCATTTGGTCTTGACTTTTCTTTATTTCTTCCTTCATATCTTCTTGGCTCCTTTTCATATCTTTCATCATCTCCATGAACTGTTTGAATGTTTTCTCCATTTCCGTCGCTCTTGATCTCGTTACCGGCATTCACTTGTCTACTCCAAACGTCTTCTTTGTGGAACGTCTCACTTCTGACACCAATGTAACCTCGAAATTGGATTATCGTAGAAACACGTCACGTAGACAAACAACTTTATTGTCACTCTTGATTATTCAAAAAATATTCTGCAAACCATTTTCACAACTGTCAACGCTTTACTTTGACGTTTGTCACTCGCGTTTGGCTGCTCAATATAAACTAACTGTGATCCGCTTATATAGATTTTTAGACTTCTCGAAGTTTCTGCGATCTCGAGAAAACAAATAGAATATAACCTGGAATATTCCGGAAAACGTCAAAATAAAGGTATTACAAAAATGATAAATTCTAACGCAAACAGGAACATAATTAACAAACTAAAAAGGTAGGTGAGCTTCCGTAACAATATTATAACCAAGATTCCATACAACACTGGCATTCACGAGTTTAGATCTAACAAAAGCATTAAACAGTTTCATATATAGTTGAATATTGGAAAAGTTATAGATCATTCTTGTTAAAAAAAAACAGACTCTTGTATGCACATTGAACTGTTTTATCAATATGAAAATTAAAGCTTAATTTATGGTCAAAATAGCCTAGGTCTTTTACTGTATCAGGACGATACCGTTAAGATTATATTAAACAAAATACACATCCACACACAGACAGAGACACACTCACTCACATTCACACTCGCACACACACACACACACATACAATCTATTATGTATAAGGAAAGACCCTGCTTCTTCATCTGTATCCATCAATAATAATGAGTTGCAAGATGATATTGGGCTGCCAATTATAAATCTACCATTTTTTATGAAAGTTATAATCAATAGTTATATTTTAAAGCTACGTTTACATCAATTATTATTAATAATAATTCGTCAATTTCACAAATTCAAAAATTTCATTATCTTCGCTTATCTCTAACTGAAGCAGCTGATAGTTCAAAATCTAGACATTTGTTCGTCAAACTACTCAATTCCATGGAATTTACTTGATTAACGCTACAATAATGAAGTTTTACTTGTAAATAATCATATTGCAACTATTTTGCACATACTTTGATAGTTTATATTATTTCAAATATGCTCGATCCTATTACAAAACGCTATTAGAAATGTAAAAATACAAATTTAAAATTGCAGTCTACAGATGAATTAATACATTTTCTTAAAGAGAGATGTATTTTATTAGAGAATTTATACTCATCAGATTTAAAAACGAAACCATACGTTTCTCAAATAATTTCAAAGTGTAAACTTTGTAAAGGTAATCATTGTTTTACCGGATGTACCGTTAAGGTTGGTCAACGGCTGTATCTCAGAAACTACTGGTTCTACAGCTTCTGGAAAAAATATTGATAAAGTGACCCCGAGAAGTCTACTAAAATTATTTTCCTCTTTCAAATTGTACCGCTAGATGTCGATCTTTTAAATAAATCGAAAAGTGAGATTAAATGAGTATCGATGTCGGTATCGATATCGATAACGGTGTCGGTATCGGTATCGGTATTGGTATAGATATAGGTATCGGTATTGTTATCGTCATTGCCAACGTCATAGTTATGGTTATCGTTACGATTATCGTTATCGTTATCTTTGTCGACTGTTACTGTTATTGTTACTGTTACTGCCACTGTTACTGTCACTGCCATGAAATATGAGAATAATTCGAATGTGGGTGAGATATGCACCAAGTGTGTATACCTTAAACAGTTGCTGTTACTCTACGTCTGGGCCTTGAATATGAAATAGTTATTTTACATTTTTAGGTTGAAACTGTAGGTGATAAATACATGGCTGTAAGTGGTATTCCTGAACCGTGTATAACACATGCCAGAAATATTGCACGCTTGGCTTTAGATATGATGGACAGAAGTAGGAGCGTTATATTTGATGACGAATTTGTGGTAAGTAGATCTACTGTATAAATTTTTAAAAAATTGCTTTAGTTACAAATTATAAACACTTTTTTGATAAGATTTAAATATTCAGTAAGTTGTCCGTTCATATCAGCCTTAGTAAATTTACTTGAGGACATAAAAGTATGACATTTTTGTAAAACCATGAAATGTATAATGGAATATTTATGCGGCAGCCGCTCGTCCAAAATGAACCTCTTCCATAGAACAAAACGCCGAAACAAGTAAAATTAACTGTTTTTTATTTAAAACCACATTCGGCCAAATAATTGAAATTGGACCATTATTAAGTATAGGTCTTATGGGGGGTGGCTCGGTTTCAAGTAGGTCACAATTTATGTACTTATAGTGTTCCATGTACACGTAACTATCACATATTCTTGTTCTTTTTAAAAAATAAAATATGAGAAAATATTGTTAACTTTGTGGTACAACAAAAATTAATTTTTTTTATCTACCTTGGTAATTTTATCTTAATATTTTTATTTTGATTCCAAGAATCTATAATAGCTCAATGTCAGTGGTGAAACTATAACTTTTTAGAGCTTGATTCAGAAGCCCCTTGCATATTTTTTGTCGGTTGTCTAGGGATAAGGGCGAATTATAAACAAAATATGTAATAGGTAATAAACAAATTTATTTATATTCTATAAGATGCAAACCCAGAGCAAAACATTCATTGAAATTCCAAAGCGTAACACTTGGAAAATTATAAATACAACCATGTAAATAAATAACATAACCTCACAAATATGTCAGCGCTTCGCAAATTTTCTTGGCTTACAAAAATACTACGGCTAACAGTTAGCATTTAGTCAGCGTTTTATTCAGTTTGAATTTCTTACTTAGCGACTCGGCGGTCTGAATACGCCCAATATTAATAACACGGAATCCACTTAACTTCCCATATGCAATGGAGTACATTAGATCCAATGGCTTTTCTGGTTTACATCAGTGATTTATCAGTCAATATTCGTGATGTAGTACATGTGTCCTATTCACGAAAGATACCCCGAAGGCCGCGCCCTCACCGCACAAAATCTGCGGGATTATGTATCCTACCTTCGTCGCAGAGGCTATGAGAGGCGTCCTCATCTAAGGGTGAACGAAGTGGCTGAAGAGCCACGGAATGATCCCGCAGAGGCGCCGCGCTTCATTCCCCGAGAACAGGACGGCCTGAGCACCCGTCGGGGGTTGCCTTTTATAAAACCCCCGAGGCCCGCAGATCTGGCCCGAGTGGATACTGCGCTCCGTGAGGATCTCCCAGAAGAGGCTGACATCTGGCGCGTCAATTGCGCTGTGTACGAAGCCGCTGAACTGCTGACTCGGGTGGAGAGAGGGCGTGAAAATGCCGTTTCTCCACTGGAGAGAGCACGGCGGCGAGTGCACAAGATGGAGGCTAAGATCCGGTCGGCGAGGCAACACGCGTCCCGTATCCAATGTGTGATGGACTATGTGGAAGCCAATAGGGCTTTCACACCTAAGGTGAGACGCATCGCTACTTCCCTTAGGCGGGTCCATCATACCCTGAATCGGGTGGTGCTGCTCACCATCAAGCAGCATTCTCTCGACAGGATACGGGTGCTAGTGGCTGCGAAAAAGTCACTAATGAGGCGGTCGAGAAGGTTGGAGTAAAATAATTTGTTCCGTGTAAGGCCTTCTCGACTTTTTGAACAGCCTCAGCGTGTTGCGGACAATCCGCCGACTGTAGATCGGGTAGAAGCCTTCTGGAGAGATCTTTATGGCCGCAGGATTCCACTTGATAGAGATACTCCAGCCCTGGCACACTTCGAGGCCTTTTGTCAAAGGCTTCGAGAGCCACAAGAGGTGTGCCCACCGATAACCCCGGATGAAGTTCGGAGATCATTTATTAGATCGAAGAACTTCGTTGCTCCTGGTCCCGATGGGATCAGCAACTTCTGGTGGAAAAAATTCACCAGTGTCCACCGCCATTTGGCCAGAATTTCACGTTCTGGCTAAATGGAGAGCAGCAAATTCCGGCGTGGTTTGTCGAGGGGAGAACCGTGCTTATCCCTAAGAGCGGAGATTTGTCCCAGCCAAAGAACTACCGTCCAATAACCTGCCTGAATGCGTGTTACAAGGTGTTTACTCGCATCTTGTACGCGCGTGTGCTCCACGCAGTGAACCCGGTTTATCAACGGATGTACGAGCAGCGAGGGTCCAAGAGGGGTGTGGCTGGCTGTAAGGAGAACCTGCTCATCGACAGATGTATTACGCAGGACTCCGTGCAGTACAAGCGGAACCTCTCAATGGCCTGGATAGATTACCGCAAGGCATTTGATATGACATCACATGAGCTAATAATCCACTTGCTCCAATGCCTTGCGGTGGCCGACCCCATAGTGAGGTGTATTGAACAACTCATGCCGCTCTGGAGGACCCGCTTTACCATAACATCGGCTAATGCAAGGGTCCAGACAGAGCCGGTTTTGTTCAGGAGGGGAGTGTTCCAGGGAGATTCGCTGAGTCCCCTCTTGTTTTGCATCTCACTGCTGCCATTATCCGTTGCACTTCGTCGTACCCGGGGTTACAACTGCGGTACCCCAGGAGACCGGAGGCATAAGGTCACCCATTTGTTCTATATAGATGACCTTAAACTCTATGCCTCCGGAGAGAGGGATTTAAATCAGTCCCTCAGAGTGGTACAGGAGTACACGCAGGCGGTTGGGATGGAGTTCGGGCTGGACAAATGTGCACTGGTTCATCTCAAGAGAGGACGATGCGGTGCATACGGAGAGGACGCCCAGCTCATAGACGGAAGCATCTTCCACCATCTAGATGCCGGAGAGTCGTACACCTATTTGGGTGTCCCACAGCGGGGCACTCATGAGGTGGCAACGGTGAAAAACGCTCTCCGCGGCAGGTATCGGCACCGCCTCCGACAAATCTGGTCTTCGGAGCTGTCGGGTAAGAACAAGGTGAGTGTCACAAATATGCTTGCCGTTCCGATCCTTCTCTACTCCTTTGGAGAAGTGAAATGGACACAAGAAGAGCTGAGGCAACTCGATGTAGGGACCCGCAAAATAATGCATCTCCATCAGAGTTTGCATCCAAGATCGTCCGTTTCGCGGTTATACTTCCCAAGAAATCGGGGAGGCCGTGGACTCTTGAGTTTGGAGTGTCTCCAGGGCAGAGTGGTTTTGGAGGAAGCCTGTAAAATCATCAGGAGCTCGGATCCCCTTCTCTGCATGGTCCAAGACCATGAAGCAGCAGGGATAGGAGCGTTTGTATATAAGGCAGCGAGAAGAGCAGCCAATGAACTTGGTCTCGTGTTCGATACTGAGCGGGAAAATCCAGACTCTGTCACCGAGTGGGACCCTGCTCAGTTAAAAGCCCAAATTAAAGCTGCAGAGACGCGTCACCTTCTGCAGCTACATAAGGATAAGCCAATGCATGGTCTCTTCTACCGTCATCTAGAGGGGCTTGGCTTATCTGAAAAGCTGACCTTCGCTTTTTTGAGGTCAGCGGGGCTAAACTCTGAGACCGAGGGGTTCATAATGGCTTGCCAAGATGGTGTAATTAATACTCTCGTCTATCGTAGTCGTGTCTTGGGTATCGAGGTTCCTGATGCCAGATGCAGGGCCTGCCGCCAGGCGCCGGAGACGCTTATGCATCTCCTGTCGGCCTGTCCGGTATATGCAGCGTATATCCAAAGACACGATTCAGCCTTACGGGTGTTGTATTATCATTTACGACACTCGTATGAGATAGACAAGACGCCAGTGCTGCCTTATGCTCCGGGGGATATAGAATCCGTTCTGGGGAATGAGAAGTGCCGAATTTATTGGAACTATTCATTCCCCACCCTCAGGCAAATTCAAGCCAATAAGCCTGATGTAGTCCTCCTCGACCACCAACTTAGGACGATGTTTGTGATTGAGTTCTCGGCTCCCGCAGAGAACAACATCGTCCTAAAAGAGAAGGAAAAACAGAGGAAGTATCGAGATCTTCTCTCCGAGCTCCGCAGGCTGTATCCAGACCACTCTGTTAAGATTGTGGTGCTCATTATAGGCGTCCTGGGTGGAATGAGACATACGTTGCTTTCTGACTTAAAGATCATACCGGCTTGCCGAAATTCGGCAGAGATCTTAGCCGGCAGAATGCAGAAGGCAATCGTCCTTGGTTCGCTACGTCTACTCAGAACGCACGATTTACGGGCGCAATGATTACTGACTCCACGGAGTGGAGAGTGGTCATTGCTTGACTTTTCAGAACATCTCCGAATGTGTCGGAGCTTCGGAAGGTGTTACTGGAAAAAAATAAATAAAAAATAATAATAATAATAATAATAATAATAATAATAATAATAATAATAATAATAATAATAATAATAATAATAATAATAATAATAAAGCAGGAGGGGTCATCCATCATCTACGACCTTTGGTGAGTAGCGACACCACTTACTCTAGCTGGGGGTGTAAAATCGGACCGGCAGCACTGCGCACCCGGGAGGGATGAGCTAGTTTTTTCCTCTGGTGCCGGCCGTCGATGTGTCAGGCTAACCACCTGACACACTGAAACCTCCGGTTCCAAATGCCAGGAGAGAGGGCCTCCACAATCGACCCCATTCGGATGGGGGTCATGGGCAAGGTGGTGGGGCCCATCCGGACGGATTGCCCGTTGACGACCAAGGCCATGAAAATGGAAGTTTTGAGTGGACCGATGAGCTAAAGGACGATCTTCTGGTCTGTTATGAAAGCAGCGAGCCCGGGCGAAGAGGATACATGGCGCGGATGTATGCTCGGTAATCTGCGGGATTATGTATCCTACCTTCGTCGCAGAGACTATGAGAGGCGTCCTCATCTAAGGGTGAACGAAGTGGCTGAAGAGCCACGGAATGATCCCGCAGAGGCGCCGCGCTTCATTCCCCGAGAACAGGACGGCCTGAGCACCCGTCGGGGGTTGCCTTTTATAAAACCCCCGAGGCTCGCAGATCTGGCCCGAGTGGATACTGCGCTCCGTGAGGATCTCCCAGAAGAGGCTGACATCTGGCGCGTCAATTGCGCTGTGTACGAAGCCGCTGAACTGCTGACTCGGGTGGAGAGAGGGCGTGAAAATGCCGTTTCTCCACTGGAGAGAGCACGGCGGCGAGTGCACAAGATGGACGCTAAGATCCGGTCGGCGAGGCAACACGCGTCCCGTATCCAATGTGTGATGGACTATGTGGAAGCCAATAGGGCTTTCATACCTAAGGTGAGACGCATCGCTACTTCCCTTAGGCGGGTCCATCATACCCTGAATCGGGTGGTGCTGCTCACCATCAAGCAGCATTCTCTCGACAGGATACGGATGCTAGTGGCTGTGAAAAAGTCACTAGTGAGGCGGTCGCGAAGGTTGGAGCAAAATAATTTGTTCCGTGTAAGGCCTTCTCGACTTTTTGAACAGCCTCAGCGTGTTGCGGACAATCCGCCGACTGTAGATCGGGTAGAAGCCTTCTGGAGAGATCTTTATGGCCGCAGGATTCCACTTGATAGAGATACTCCAGCCCTGGCACACTTCGAGGCCTTTTGTCAAAGGCTTCGAGAGCCACAAGAGGTGTGCCCCGGATGAAGTTCGGAGATCATTTATTAGATCGAAGAACTTCGCTGCTCCTGGTCCCGATGGGATCAGCAACTTCTGGTGGAAAAAATTCACCAGTGTCCACCGCCATTTGGCCAGAATATTCACGTCACCAGATAGTAAAAGGACAAAGAATTACAATAATTCAACGTTCGTGAATGTCAACTCTTTGTTTGCTATTGTATTCAAAGAAGTCAAGAAATCCTGGCCAAGAAGAACTAGTCTCAGAAGTCCCCTCTGTCCAACGCCTTGGATTCTCTTCACCTAGACACCGTAGGGAACTCGTTTTGTTTACAAGTTGGTATCCTCTTGCACTTCAGAAGTGAAATGCAATCAACATTAATTTTGTGAGTACAATCCAATTTACCAATAATCCTTTACTATTATTGCAAACAATACTTGATTTAAGTAAATATTTATTTTGTGACCGTAATTGAATCGGAATCTGAATCTGCAAGCTCATCTTCTAAAGAATGCTAAGAGATTAATTACTCCGTGCAATTTTATAATTAATTTAAGATCAGCTAGATTAAATCCAAATATTAATAGTATAATGGCTCTTTCAGTCAATAACTTTCAAGTTAGGTTTAACTTAATAAAATAAACCGTACCTAAATATAATGGTTGATCTAAAGATCTAGCTTAGTTAATTTTGCAAACCGACAATTTTCTAACAAAATTAAATACCAACGACTCTTTTTCAAGAGTTTATCGTTTGAACATGTAAAAACCAAAGTCAAAGTAAAAGCGAGAAATATTTTAATTAATAGTAAATCGACAGAATAGAAAGTGTTAAAGGTACTTCTGTAGAGCAAGTAGTAAATACTTTAAATACTTGTTATCAGAAATCTAATAAAAATTTTGAAACTTATTATAACAATGTTAACTACAATTTACGAGTTCTATTAGAGTATGTAAGTATGTCAGATGTAAGCGAACCCTATAATACCTACCTTAGTTATCATAATACCCAAGACCTATCAGCTTGTTTACACTTTTGTAGAAATTATGACGACTGCAATAGTCAGAAGCAGTTCATAAATTTCTTAAGAAATAAAGAAAGGACAAATAAACCACAAAGTAGAAGACCCATCATGCATAATCACTTTAACAATCAACCCCCAACTCACAATCTATAAATTTGAACAATAAACCAATTACACCTAATTACCCGATGAACCAACAGGTATTTGGAAAACAGCAAACACCAGGCAGTAATGTATTCAGACCTAGACCCAATATGCCTCAACCACGACCAACGTCCATTCAATAAGCTCTAGACAAAAATTCCAGCCACGCACGGTCATTAACCAACCCACAAATCACTTTAAAGTCGACCCTAGTAAACGCAGTTTTATATCAAAAGAATTACCACCTGCTCCATGGCTAACTAGTAATTTGAAAAAAATCATGAAACTTATAAAAAGAGTTTTAATTAGATATAAACAAAATAAAACTGAACAAAACTGTACTGAATATAAAGTTATTCGCAATTTTGTGATCAGGTCTATTAAAGAAGAAAAAAGGTATATCTACAGTATAATTTTAAAACTGACGTTTTTGGGCCTCAATGAAGTATTTAAATCTTAAAAATCGTAGCTCTATGTCCCTTGAATTATACAAATATAACTAATCACTTTTTCATAAACACTATACCAATTCTACTCGACAGTTTAGATCTAACTATAAAGAATGTTCTAGAAAAATACAAAACGCGGCACACTAATATTGTTGAGTGTTTTGAATTTAGCTAAGTGGATAGTGTAATAGTAAACAGTATAATAAGAAAATTGAAGTCAAACGCTAGAGGCCTAAGTGGACGGTCTAAATGTAAAGATGTTAGAGTTATTTTTTCCGCATATATCTGATTATTTTACTTTTGTAATAAACAAATGTTTGTCGTCTGGTGAATTTCCTGACATCTGGAAGGATGTCAATATACATCCAATACCTAAAACATTGAACTCATCGGATTTAGTTAATTTCCGGTCAATCGGCATACTACCAACTCTGTCTAAAGTGTTAGAAAAAATTATATTTAAGCAATTAAATAATTTTCTTATAAGTAATAAATTAATACCACCACATCAGTCAAGGTTTCGTGAGAATCATAACACAGAAACAGCTCTATTAGATGTAACTAACAACATATTGTCACAAAATGTACAGAGTAGTTAATAAAGATAAGTGATTAATTAACGGATGGTTTTTCAAGTAAAATAAAAAGACGGGTTAGGAAATCCGTAACAATTTGGTGTCGGAAGTGAATTTAACTGAAAGTTTTAAAGAGCTTTCTGGAACTCTGTGCACAAAGTGGGATTTAAGTGAAAGTTTGAAGGACTTTCTGGAACCCTGTGCGTGGGTGAACCGTGTTACTCAAGAAGGACAATCTCGAACATTCCAGAACTTTATACGGGAGTAAGACAAAGACACAAGTGTGACATATCACCGCACTCATCGTTACGTAAGGAAGTGAACGGTGGTATTCTCCAAGGACAATCTCGAACATTCTAGAATTTTATACAGGAGTAAGACAAAGACCCAAGTGTTACATATCACCGCACTCGTCGTGACTTAAGGGAGTGAACGGTGGTATTTGCGAAGGACAAAATCGAACATTCTTGAACTTTATACGGGAGTGAGACAAAGACCCAAGTGTGACATATCACGGCACTCGTATCATTCTAAGGAAGTCAACGGTGATATTTACAAATACATTTGTGGACATTCTAGAACTTTCCAAAGAAAATAAAGTGAATGCCTGTAACTAGAAGTCAAGTCAATATGAATGCACAACTGGCGAAACTGTTAGAAGGTTTCCTGGAATGTCTATCTGCGTCAATTTGAAGCAGCAGCTGCAGCAAACGAATGGTCTGATTGTGAAAAGGCTACTGCTCTGATAGATGCTCTACGAGGGGAAGCTCTTGACATCTTACAAGGAGTTCCTGCTGGGCAGCAGAATAACTACGATATTCTAAAACAGAATATGGAAATGAGATATGGGGATAAGCACCTGCAGCAAGTGTACACAATTGAAAAATCGTCACAAACATAGTGGAGAGAATTTACAACATTTTGAGACCGATGTTGCCAGACTGGTTCGATTGGCTTATCCAACAGTCCCATCCGAATCTGTATATCAGCTCTCCATCCAAGTTTTTACCGACGGCCTAAGAGATTGTGAATCCCAGCAAGCACGCGCCAGACCAAGAACGCTGAACGACGCTCTTTCGCATGCACTGGAATTCGAGGCAGCAAAGACGGCATCCGGTAGACATGTTAAAGTTCGGGCCATCAGTGATAACAGCGACAATATGGGAAATAGAGACATAATCAAAACATTGAAGGTCATTGATAAGCTCAGTCTAACTACCAAGCCGAAGAGAGAACAACCTGGTCCTGGAATAAACGGAAAGATCGTCCTCTTCAATGCTGGAACTGTGGACAGACAGGACATCTAAAGAAACAGTGTAATGCCCCAGTCGTGGATCAGCAAAAACGCGACTCCCAGGCGGTAGCTGCACAGGGAAATTAGGGTCGGCCGGCTTGGCGGGGCAAAAGCCGGCTGCGTCCTCCTACCATGCTCCACGAGAAAAAATTACGTTGTCACGTCTCCAGGACTCTAACTCCTTGCTAATGGAAAGCATTATTTGTGGCCGTATGTTCCCTATGGTAATTGATACTAGACACAGACCACCTAAACTGAACTATAGGGCCAAGCCAGTGAAGCCTTCCGTCGGCCTAACCTCGGCCCAGCTGGCCTCATGCTCTCAGTCAATGTTAGACTTTCGTTGTGGTAACATTGTAATTATTTTGTGAAATATACGAGTTTTCTTTGTATAATTATGGAAAAGTGCATTGTTGACAATTGTAATAGCCGATCAGATCGGAATAGTGATGAAATTTAATTATTTAGGTAAGTAACAATTAGAAATAATGGAACACGTTTTATGGCATTAAACGGCTCTGCGCAGGCGTTGTGCTGACATTTCCAGTATCGGCTCTGTGTTTTTTAGTGCCCATATGTTTAAAATTTATTCTTAGCGAAGTAACAAGTATTTAATGGTTTATTAAATAATACCATGTGGAACATTTTGGTGATGCGTGTACTGGCATCTTGCAAACTATAAGGAAAATAGGTAGTTGGGGGAAAATTCTGTTGCTAACTTAATGACTCTTGCAACTAGATCTAGGTTTTTGAGTTATTTTGAAAAAAGTTAATATGGCGTTATTCGTCTGTAACTTTTTTATTTAGAGGACTTTAAAATCTGAAAACACTTTTCCGCAGCAAGTTTTTTTTGAGGAATTTCAATGTTATTTAGAGTTTTATTCTGATGTTACTGTTTATTTGTCACGATATTAATTTATCTTTTTTAAGAAATTTTAATTGCTCCTTGTGCTGCTGCACCTCATCTGTGAGCACATTAATGTACTCGTATAATTCTCGAAGGACCAGAAACAACCGCAAAAATTTGTTCCCAACAATGTATTTACAAACAATATTAGAATTTCGAACAGTTACGGTCTATTAACTTTTTTCAAAATAACTCAAAACCCTAGATTTAGTTGCAAGCATCATTAAGTTTTTTTTCCCAACTGCCTATTTTCGTATCGCTTATAGTTTCCAAGATGCCAGTACACGCATCACCAAAATGTTCTACATAGTATTATTTAATAAACAATTAAATAATTGTTACCTCGCTAACAATAATTGTTAAACATATGAGCACTTAAAAACACAGAGCCGATACTGGAAATGTCAGTACAACGTCTGTGCAGAGCCGTTTAATGCCATAAAAGGTGCTCCATTATTTCTGATTATTACTTACCTAAGAAATCGGCTATTACAATTCGACAATGCACTTCTCCATAATTACACAGTGATTAGAACTTATTAGAGCAATTTCTGAAAAATATGTAGTTGTAAGAATAAATCATAAAACAAATTCAATTCCTTAAAAGGCACAAAACAACAAGTGTTAAACAAAGTAACACTATTTAAAAGGCAATAAAGATTTTAATATAACTAGAATTTTATTTTAAACTCTTATTTAAAAATATTTCACAAAACTTCTCAAAATAATTAAATATTTTGTTAGTTTATTAAAAATATATTCCTTTCTTTTTCACATTACTTTTAAATAAAAATTATTAACTTTTTTAAAATTTCATCAAATATTATAATAATATACATTTTACTGAATCAGACTCTATCAAAAGAGGGCGGAGCCAAACTTCCGCACACACTCCACCGCTCTCCTGTCAAGGCTCCATTGGTATAGTTGTATTGAATAGCATGGGTACAGTCTAGGTGGTCTGTGAAAAGAATTATTGTACCGCCAGATATTATTGGTGCTTGGCGTATTATGAACTCTGCCAAACGTTATGTCCTTACAACAGCCAATGAACAACAACTGCCAGTCAAGAGGGAACGTGAGCTTGAAGTAGAATTGGGAGACGTCAATTTAAACACAGAGCCCTGATAGCAGATATATTGGACAATGTCATACTCGGACTAGACTTACTACGAGCCAAGGGGGTGAACTTAGATTTGAATGTTGGCACGCTACGGATAATGAGTGAGGATGTAGTGCTAACAAACACCACTGAGAATAACGCTGTACGGAGACTCGTTATTAAAGAAGATGTGGTATTACCTTCTCAGGCCGAAACCTTGGTTGCTACAGTTATGGATGGGGAAATGTCTTGAGATGGGGAAATGTCTTGAAGTGTAGAAGTGGTGGAACCCAGTAATCCAGATTTGTTTAGTAAGTCTATAGTCACCGGACGTACCCTGATTAAACCTGAGAAAACGATAGTAATACGGGTAGTTATTTTGAAAATCTTTCCGGAATAAGACGCTTGGGAATATACGGTAAGACTTCTATTAGCCCCACATGGCTAAACACGCGGGAACCTACGTCAAGAACTGCCTAGTATATGCCGTACAAATGACCCGGCAAATCCAGCCTGCTGCTTGTTCCCATGCTCATCTAGCCACGGGTACATTCCACACCGTGAGCCTCGATACCTTAGGACCTTACCCAGAAACCAGGACAAAAAACAAGTACATCCTAGTATGTGAGGACATATACTCAAAATGGTAGAGGTCAAATCGGTGTCAAACATTACGGCCATCGAGATAAATAACACCCGTTACCTACAACCAGGGAGACCAAGTACTTACCCGAGAGACGCAGGGTCGACAAAGATACTTCTTAGCTTCTTATTCCACCATCGACCCAAACTCGCTCACTTCTTCCACCGGAAGTCCCATCCTTGGAATCCGATAACGAAGCACCTCAACGTATCGTTACAGAAGCCATTGTTCATGCATCCACCATCTCAACCAGACCCAGACCAACCAGCAACCCAGCCGCGACGAAAGCGCCGGGTTGGTTATATACGACACACCACTTCCGGACACCCTCAACTCTCCGGCTACATAAAAGCCAAAACCAACACCAACAATCACCGTCGAACCAAATGCTGGAATCACCAACCGACCATCAGCCAGCGTGCAAGAAGCCTACAATCCACCATTGCACCTCTCACTCCCAGCAGACATTTCCTAAGAAAAATCGTGTCTCGAAAACCAGGGGGGGTGTATGTTGTTTCTACATAATTCTAACTATATTTGAAATAATTACTTTTTATTTAATTTCTTTTTACATAGTATCTTAATTAACCTATGCCCTCATTAATGACAAGTGAATGACAAGTGGGGAAGGTCCGATACCATTTTTAAGAGTAGCTGGCATTTAATTTTAAAACTGTCAAATTCCGTACATTTTTAAGGTTTTTCGGGTTTGGTTAAATTTGTTTCAACACCCTGTATTTAAAAATTAGATCTAGTCGTCTTTATTGGAAGCTGAAAGTTTCACCAAAATGAATTACTGATAAATTTTGAGCATTTTTAGAGACTGATTTGGTTTTTTAAACACCTTATATTTTTTCGTTTACTAAAGATCTAATAGGTTACACCATTTTTTTAAATTTCATTAATTTTGAAGGTTTTTAGAGATTGGTCCGGTTTTTTTGAACACCCT
Organism: Monochamus alternatus; assembly: GCA_037114965.1. NCBI lineage: Eukaryota > Metazoa > Arthropoda > Insecta > Coleoptera > Cerambycidae > Monochamus > Monochamus alternatus. The sequence goes on along the minus strand of CM073429.1, from coordinate 40,352,233 downwards.
GTAACAGACCCTTGCTATATCAACTATTTTTAAAAATCCCATGAACTTTGAAGATTTTTAAAGATTGGTTTAGTTTTTTTGAACACCCTGTATGAGATAAATAATAAGTACACTTATAAAACAACACATATAAAGCCTCGTATAAAACAAATCTAATAAAAACTTAGAAAAGAAATATAATCATTCTGCAACATAAATATTATATAGATACATATTTTTGTCATTAGTACTTACTTATATCTTTAATAAGCTTTACCAGATTGTAAAAAAAATATGTACAAGATATAATTTTCCAAGTATCCATAAAGAAAATGACATTTTTTAATATCGCGCTTTGGAATTCTGATTTCAGCAGTCTGTTGGCCTTCATTGGTGTATGATTTGTACTAAAAATAAATTAATTCCCATAAGTGGTTCAAAAGCTATACCAAAATTAAGTTTAGTGGCTGGAGACTCAAGTAATATTTACATAATTTTTTTTTACTCGCGATACGCCACTCTACTACTAATTTTAGCTAGAAATAAAAAAACAAATATTTATTTTCAGAAAATAACAATTGGAATCCACACGGGTGAAGTCGTAACTGGAGTGATAGGCCAAAGAATGCCTAGATTTTGTCTTTATGGAAATACAGTTAATTTAACTAGCCGTACGGAAACGACAGGTCAAAGCGGTAAAATAAATATTACAAAAGATGTTTACAAGTAAGTATATTCATAATATACGGATCCTCCACCTCAGCTCTCGATATCTGTAAAATTTTGACGTCTATTAATTACACATCAATGTTTATATTACTTTCAGATACATGAGGTGATGTATGAAAGCGTGAGAGTCATGTGCGAATTTATATCATCAAATAGAGGTGGTGGTGGGGGGGAGAGTGATTTATGAGAATATGGCTTTTAATTTCAGTTCTTAAGGCTTACGGTGAGCGCTCTATCAAACGATATATAATGTCTGTTCCAACAACCGTCGAGAACTGGTTCAGAACCGTGAAAAATGTTTGACCAACACCGTCTTACGTCGCATTCGCCGAGAGTACATTAACAACTGAACTGACTGACTAATTCTGGACGGTTCGGAATCGGTTCTTGCTGGAACATTGGAACAAACCCATAGTTTTCTCTCAATAACTCCTTAACGGATAATGATAAAAATATGCAGTTTTTTTAATAGACTATAAATATTATTTTACGTCGACGCTGTGTTTTGAAATTTTGAAGACGTGTAAAATTAATTTTTTTTAAATGAATTTTGCATATTTTCAAAATTTCAAAACACAGCGTCGACGTAAAATAATATTTGTAGTCTATTGAAAAAACCGCATATTTTTATCATTTTTCGTTGAGGAGTTACTGAGCGAAAACTATATCCCTTTGGATCGAGCGCTCACCGTAAGCCTTAAATGTATGTTGGATAATATTTATGAAATACCATAGACCTACAGAGTGGTCCATAAGTAATGGTCCATAGAGGTATATTAAATTTTTTACGTCAAAATGTTACGATTGGGGCCATCTTGCCTTAACACAATGTTGTAGGGAGTCAAAGTTGAAATTTAAAAATTGAATTTTTGTAATAATTATAAAGGTTTTGAATGTATGAACATAAACATTTGAGAGTACATGTTTTTGGATACGAGAAATCATAATCTGTTATCGATTTTCTAGAGGACACCACATAAGCCATGTTTATAAAGTAAATATGAGCGTAACTTATTTACCCGTAACTTTTTTTTGTTAAAAAAACTAAAACCTACATTATTTTAAGAAAAAAATTATATACTTGTCATTAACCCTAGAAATTACTCATTTTTGAGAAAATCGCATTTCAACAACATGCTGTATATTTATTTCATTACAGGAAATTTGATCGTAGTATACGTTAATGCCAAGACAGTTATCAATTAAAACCAGTCCTTTAAAAAAAGAGACATAACAATGTCTCAAATTTGGAAATGAGGGATATGATTGTTGCTTATTGTCTACAAAATTTCAATGGATGTGCTATGCAACGTGAATTCACCCAGGACCAGGAAAAGGAAATACTAGTTCGCATTGCGGATGATGCGCAAACTCAAGTCGTTTAATTGAAACCACAGAAATTAGTGAAACAACCATTTTAAAGACAATGCATGAAGAAAAATACCATCCATATAATTTTACACTTGTTCAAAATTTATTGTCTCCCGTCAAGATATAAACACTTCCAACATGAGCTTAAGATTAATGTTTGATATGAGATTATTGGCGACAATTTTATAATCCCATATGAGTTGTCAGGAAATTTAAATAGTATGAGTTATTTAAATTTTCTAGAAAATAACTTTATTAATCGATTGTATGGGTCACCACTGAATTGGAGGCAAAATACCGAACGTTGGATTGGCCGTTGGATGTTTTTTAGCCGCCTTCAACCTTTTAGATTTCAGTGTATGGGGAACAATGAAAAAAAATTATGATAAAAACAATATAAATACTCGCGTTCACCTTTGACAAGAAATTAATGATTCAATAACTTTTTTTGATTTAATGGTATTATTTCATATCAGGCGATATTTTTATGAATCGTATGGATAAGTACATCGAGGTGAATGGTGGACATATTGAAAATTTACAAGAAATATTTTATTTTTTATTTAATTAGATTTCCCTTTCTATTGGCTGTGTAAATAAAATATTTTGACTTGATAATTTGTATTTTAATATGTTCAAAATCTTAATGTTCATTTGTCAAAATTTATGTTTTCCTTAGCGCACGCTACAATAACATTTTTGTAATAAAATATGCAGCAGATTATTGAAATGCAAAAATGGTAAATTTCTAGGGCTAATCATAAAAATAATGTCAGATTTTTTAATAACAAAAACATTAACGTTACGAGTAAAAAAGTTATGTTCATATTAACGTCATAAACATGGCTTATGTGATGCCCTCTACACAATACATCGAAAAAGGTAACTGATAATATGGATGTGTGTGACATTTCTCGTATTCAAAACCGTCTACTCCTAAATTTTTACGTTTATACATACAAAAACTTTATAATTATGAGTACCAACACTATATATTTAAATTAGTAAGAATATATTTAATGAGCGCCAATGTTGTTTCTTTTTAAATAATTTCAGTAATAATTTACACAAAATACCCACTGTATACTTTAATATTCTCTTGTTCAATTGGGTATTTTGTGAATTAGAAATTTAAATTTTTTTAACATAATAAAATATGTAAATAAAGATTTTTTTTAATATTTAAAAATTGTTTACTTTTTTTTTAATCTATTAGAATTTTTTAAGCACTAGGCGCAAAAAAATTGTTGAGGTATATTAAGTTCACATTTTTAATAAAATTATTATTGAAAATGATTCAGTTCGTACATCAAAATGTTTATAGGTACCTACCTAAATTAAAATCATAGGTTGAACAGAGCATAGACTCCGATTTAAAGTACCTACTGTGAATCAAAATACCTATTTTGGCTCTCATTAAGTACACAAGATAACTATCTTGGACATCTAATAAATTTAAGTTAATTGTCGATTAGACTCAATATCTATATGAAATATATCTATGCCTATTCACATTCCAATCTAAAATGTTGGCTTAAAGATTTCCAAAAAAATAATTACACTGTAGGTACAATCGTTTGCATTATTAATGACATACTTTATAACGAATTTGGCTATTTATTTGGAACTGATGACGTATCTACTTTCAATATTCAACATTAAATACCCACTCACTCCCCAATAGAAATCTAATGAAATTTCTACTACAAATACTTTGTTGCTATTGACAATGAGCGTTTGATATCACTCGAGAAGCAATGAAGTGACCTCCTCAATAAACATCAGCATTTCGTTGTCACTGTCAAGCAAACAACTCTAATTCAATTAATGATTGTAGATAAAATATTGTTTTTAGTTTCATCGAAACACGTACGCACAGGCACGTCTCTGCATATCTGCCGTGCAAAGGCACAATGATGTACTCGTAATTTGGATGAAAATAAGATTTTTATATATATTTGATGTACAAACAAAACTATACATGTACATTTTTTTGCCCAGTCAAGATACTGTATAGTAATCGAGATATTTTTTGGATAAATAATGTACTCGCAGGATATTGTTAGGAAGAACAACGGTAAAAAGGTGTAATAAACGTATTTTCTTTACCTATACAATGTCAAAACAACGTACTAATCAGTACCGTTGTTTAATATATGTTATTCTTATATAATACAATGGTAGAAAAGTGTACATGTAAGTACATCATTTTTCCATTGCAATAGTCAAGGTGCCAATTAATTCAAACAACTGTATTTGCTAGTGTACATCAATTTGCCGTTGCTTAACCTCACTTTTATTAATATATTCAGTTAAAGCCGGGAGTTGTTTGGGTGTTGTTGTGTTTGAAACACGAGGAAAAATGTCTTCAAGATTAAAACTAATATTTAAAATGTTGGAGCTAGATAATGCATTATTAGAGGTAAGTACCTACTATTTAATTTATCCTCATTTTGTAAACATAAAACTAATATCTCTATCTTTCTTTAAATTTGTTAGAGCCCTAGGTCAGAGGAAGGTAAAGAAGTTCATGCAAAAAATAAAGAAGTGAATCAACTGATTGCCCAAGAAGCATATTCTTTCGTAAGATTTTTATTATTTTTATGTATGTAATAAATAAACCCATGTTTTTTTAGAGTAACAGTATACTTTTTGATCCTAATGACAACTGTTTTTATAAAATTCATTCAAACCCAAAGAGACACCAATGAACTAATAATTTGGATGGATAACTGTACAAGACAAAATAAAAACTGGGTTTTCTTTTCAGCATTTCTCATATATATTAACTCTTCATGTTGTACAATAAGTTCTATAATATTGAAGTATCTTTTGACTGGACATACGTACATGGCCGCAGACGGATTACATGGTAAAATTGAATAGTCAAAAAAAATGGGGAATGTTGAAGATTTTGATGACTTTAAGGAAGCTTGTAGAAAATCTGCATTAAGAAATGAAGTTATTTCTCTGAATATAAGTGACTTCATGAAGTTTCAGAATATTTGTAGAAATAGTTCAGTAAAAAAGAAAACGGCCGAGGATGCATTGCCGTTTCTTAGAGATATCGTAGAAATTAAATTTATTAAAGGAGAGCAGGATTTCTTTTATAAAACAAACTTTACAGAAGATAACTACAAAAAAACATTTAATGTACTAAAACGAAAAACTGAGTTAAAACTACCTGAAAGTATATCGACACTTCGTGGCATACCTCCTAAGAAAAAAGATGATATCTTAAAGAGTCTAGTTCCTGCAATGAAGCCATCTCGAAAACCATTCTGGGAAAATTTACCAACAAATGAGTTAGCACCAGATTTGTTAGAAGCAGAAGGATTTTAATTTTAGAATTAAAAGTTACCTAATTCCAGTACAGTATATGATTTAAAGTCTTTTTCTGTATATTTGTTACTATTTATTTTGATAGATAATAAAAATTAATAATCAAAACATTTTCTGTGTTTAATGTTGTAATACTAAACAAAACATAAATATGCATTGTATACAAAAAAAGATTCAAAGGACTCGATGTCTTTATCACTGTCATGATCACCATTTACTTTTTGTGCCTCTTGAACATTATTTAGTAACGGTTCTTCATTTTCATCGCTTGACATAATATTTCCATTCTCAACAACTGATAACTGTCTTACATCATTATAAACAAAATCATTGGTCTACACATCTTCTAAAACAACGGCAGGAAGATGTAATGTTTAGTACATTATTCTGCCACGGTTTGGTTTTAAAACAATTTTTGTCAAAATAATGTATTCGACATAAAAATAAAAAATATCTTAAATTATATAAATATGATGAATTTTTCTTAAAACTAACGCCCTTTCAAATATGTGGACGTAATTTGAAGTCGATAGGAGTTAACATTTAGAAATGGCAGGTTAAATAACTTAAATCCTAATTTTCTCAAAATGTAATTATTGCATGTACAGCATTCTGCCTTTGCACGGCAGATATCAGCGGCGGTCGGTGAGATTTCAGATAAGTCATATCTTAATAACCATACATGGGATCCAAACCAAAGTTTAGGATATATATGTACCGTGGCCATATAGACAACTTTTTTTTCAAAAAAGTTAAACAAATATTTAAAAATATTTATTTTTTAATTTTATTTAAAACTAACGAACTAATAAGTTTTTAATAAAATTTTAAATAACTCGAAAAAGTTGCATCTAATATGTGAAAAAATATATTTCAGAAAGATTAAAGACGCCAATCGGAAATTCCTAGATGAGGCAGCGAATTTTTTAAATTTTTTTCGCCAACTGTAAAAAGGTTCTCATTTTTAAGTTGTCTATATGGCCACAGTACATATATCTTAATGTTTGGTTTGGTTATTGAGATATGACATACCAGAAGTCTTGCCGGACGCCGCTGCTGGATATTTTTAAAGAAAAAAGGGTCAAACACTGATTTTTATTAAAATAGAAATTATTTTTTAATTCATTGTTTAATATAGAAGTGAAAAGTGTACTGCCATTAACCTCTATTTGCAACCATGCAATAAATGCAATAGCACAGGTTAAAGATCCTATACATCCGCTCGTCGTGAAATGGCAATTCATCTTCAGCAAATTTATTTATTTATATATATACCGGGTGTTCCCTCTAAGACTTTCAGTGCGAATATCTCAGAAACCATCATAGTCAGTGCGACGAAATTTGGTATACAGACACTAGATGGCGCGTAGAATCTGATGATAACATAAGTTATTATACAGGGTGTTCCATTTTACAAGAAATCGATTTAATTTTGATTTTTTGGTTGTCAGCTCTGCTAAAACTTATGTTTAAATTGAAATATACTTAATTATGAACACATTCTGATAAATAAACATTCACAAATTTAAAAATTTAACATAAAAAAACGCCTCCAAAAAGTATCCAAATTTTATTGTTTTGTCATGTAAAACGTGCATAGCCTTGAGCCAGATTTACACAGAAGAAACTAAATTCGCTATACGTCAAAACTATGAATTGTCAAATATTAATGGCATAACGTATTTTATTGAACATAAGGAACGCTAAATAATGTATTTAATGCAATTTAAGTATGCACAATGGTGTTATTGAAACTTGTCGATAAAAATTTAGACTTGAGTTAAGGCATTTGTAGCATTGGGGTCGCTGTGCCGGCGCAGTCTACTGCTACAGCTAGGGTTACAGCGTGAATATTGTGTAAAATATCTGGATATTTTTAAATTGTTCCATTATAATGTAATAAAACTTCAGTAAATTGTTTTTTTATGTTACATAATAATTAGGTACCCGTATTTTTTATCACAAAATAATTTACAAAAGTGTGTAAGTACCTAAAAAATATCCCTGTTTTCCAACGGCTGTAATAATTGTTGATTACTTATTTAGCACCAAATAAATTCAAACAAAACCATTTCTAAAACTTTTAATTATAATGTGAACGTGTTTGTCGTTGAAAGTCAGATCTGAACCTACCCCAGCCCCACAAAAGAAATGTTACGAAAGCATAACCTAGAAATGATTGATTCTTGTATCCACAAATTTCAGCACTTCTTTCTGATGGATAAAATATGGTCAAGTTATTCAATTTAGTTACTAATTAAAAAATAAGCCACAATGTAGGTACGTATTACTTTAATTAAAATTATGCTGATTACAACTGAATCATAGCTAAATATAATAAAATATAAAAAAAATCACTAGTCTTGTTTTTTGTTCTTGTAAAATACTCTCCAATGTGAGTTAGGGGACTTCTTTATATTATCCATCATTTCATGTATTAAATTAATTCTAACAAAATGTCTGTGTGATATTTTTCGTTCATTCTATTTGGTGTCCTATTTTACGAATCGTTTTGTTTCAATGTAATTTGTGGCACTACACACATACCTGAAAGATAAAAATAATAATTACAAATTACTGTCTAGCTTTAAATGACTATGTGATGCTTGATTAATTAACAATAAAATAAATTTACATTATTACATCTGATTTTATAGTAAACACTTGTTCTGTATTCTAATTTCTTTTACAGAGCAACGTTCAGTCTGAGAGATGGTCATGCATGTACGATTAGAAACAAATCTTGCCAATTAATTGTTCGATACCTACCTTACTACGTTATGTTGTTTAGCTTTCAACATTTTTAAGATATTCTAATGAGATATTTTCATACTGTACATAGATTATGAAATTAGTTTATTTTTCTTAATTTTATTCGCTTAGAAATTTTAAAACCCACGACAGACAACTTAATTTAATGTCTTATAACACATTATCTATCATTCCATGTTTAGAATTATTTCCAAGAAAATGTCCGTAATATTTTTCGGTTTTTCTTTCTGGTGTCTGTTTTAATGTAATTTGTGGCACTGCACACACATAACTGAAAGATAAAAACAATAATTACAAATTATTATCTAGCTTTTTTAAATGACTATTTGATAGGTACCTACCGGGTATGGTACATTTGCAGGTGATTCTTCCTAGCAAAAACTAGTTGCTTAATTTTAGTTCTATATCATGAAATAACGGAAATTGTAGTTCATTGTTTACTATTTTACAGATGTAGAGTTATTCTTAAACATATTTTATCCATCAGAAAGAAGTGCTGAAATTTGTGGATACAAGAATCAATCATTTCTAGGTTATGCTTTCGTAACATTTCTTTTGTGGGGCTGGGGTAGGTTCAGATCTGACTTTCAACGACAAACACGTTCACATTATAATAAAAAAGTTTTAGGAATCGTTTTGTTCGAATTAAGTAATCAATAAATACAGCAGTTGGAAAAGAGGGATATTCTTTAGGTATTTACACAATTTTGTAAATTGTTTTGTGATAAAAAAATACGGGTATCTAATTATTATGTACACTGTAGTAACATAAAAAAACAATTTACTGAAGTTTTATTACATTATAATGGAACAATTTAAAAATATCCAGATATTTTACACAATATTCACGCTGTAACCCTAGCTGTAGCAGTAGACTGCGCCGGCACAGCAACCCCAATGCTTCAAAAGGCTCAACTTAAGTCTAAATTTTTATCGCCAAGTCTCGATAACACCATTGTGCATACGTAAATTGCATTAAATACACTATTTAGAGTTATTTATGTAAAATAAAATACTTTATGCCATTAATATTTGACGTTCACCGATGTTAGTTTCTTCTGTGTAAGTCTGGCTCATGGCTATACACATTTTACATGACAAAACAATGAAATTTAGGTACTTTTTGGAGGCGTTTTTTTATATTAAATTTTGAAATTTGTGAATGTTTATTTATCAAAATGTGTTCATAATTAAGTATATTTCAATTTAAACATAAGTTTTAGCAGGGCTGACAACCAAAAAATCAAAATTAAATTGATTTCTTGTAAAATGGAACACCCTGTATAAGAACTGATGTTATCATCAGATTCTACGCGCCATCTAGTGTCTGTATACCAAATTTCGTCGCACTGGCTATGATGGTTTCTGAGATATTCGCACTGAAAGTCTTAGAGGGAACACCCGGTATATATATATATACAAGGGTAGTCACTACCAACTTGTTGAAAACCAAAATATACAAAAATAAAAGGGCTACGGCCCTTGACTCCAGGACTCCAGCAACTACTGTCAGGGTCTCAGCCTACTGTATTTGTCCTACCTGAGACCCTGGCAGTAGTTGCTGGATTCTCTTCCGCGGCGAATGTTGCTCTTGACCTCTAAACAGAGGCTGTGTGACACGAAACCACAAATAGAGATAGTCTTCCTACTTGTCATTCTCTTGTGTTTGTGTTTTTTGCCCTTCCTTCTTGTTTCATCTCTTGTTTTTAGACTGCACTGCGCTGATGAAGGGCAAAAACCAGCGTTATCCGCAGTTGCTTCGTTGTTCCTTCCATCTGTTTTCTCTGGATCCTCTAGCCATCAAAATCCACCTGTGTCTTGGCACAATGTCACAACTTCTTACATCACTTGTAATATTAAAAAAAAAAACTAATAAAAACTGGCCAAAAAGCCAGAATGAACACCGATTACTCAAACATATTACAAAAATTTTGGAAAAAAACTTCTCAGAGCCCAACAGGTGGTCAAAGAAGTAAAGTTAGGTTAGAACAAACAAAAACTCTTAAACCAATGAAAAGAGTTGAATCAGCTAAAGGCTGACCATCCCCAAAATAGAATAATTGAAAAATATACTAATGCCAACCTAACAATTTTGTTGACATTACTACCAACATTGAATAAGAAAAGAAAATAATTAAAGAGACCGTCCAAAACCCAATACCTTACATGAAAATCCACAAAAGGGATACTGGGAAAAAAATAAAACCCTACTGGGTGTCGGCAAAGGATTGGCCCATACCAACGTCAGTATTATTGTTAAAATTATTATTCAAAGTAAGCAAAAAAGTATAGATCACACTGAGGTCATCAACATCTTTTCTGGAATTAATAGAATTATTGTCGGTATAAATATCATCACATCTCTAAAAAACTTCTTTTGAACAAATTATCTCCTGACGTCATCGTAAGAAAAAGAATGCCCGTCATCAATTACATGTTTCGCTAGAGCACAAGAAGATTTACCAACTCTTATATCACTCTTGTGAGTAACAATCCTGTCTTTTAGACATCTACCTGACTGACCTATATATTTTTATTGCAATTGGAACATGGTATTGAATATACCACTGCTCTGTAACAATGCAGTTTTACGTACATATTAATATCATTCATTGTTTTATATTTTTGCTTGGAAATACTTCATTATTGATAAATTATTATTACACACATCATTAAATACGCGTTTATCTTGAAAATTGTAAAAAATATTAAAAAACAACGTATAGCTTGGAAAACACTTCTAATTTCTGAGTCCATTTCTGAGTATTTCCTATTATTTCAATATTCACACATGCGCGCGCCAATATCTTTGGTAGGATAAATGACCTCGGATGAGCGGGGTTGAGAGGGACTATCTCTCTTTACCCACTTCATCGCTGTAGGCCTGAACGCCTCGTAGAGGTGGGTTCCCTTATCCAGTTAGCCTCGACCGCAATTGCGGCCGATGCCGGTGGCTCGAGGAACCTCCTCCTATCCTGGCAAGCCCCGTCGGCAAGGGTTTATATTCTGGCGCTCTTCTGTCTTCGCCGACTTGTTAACCCCCGGGGGTAGTCATGTTTTAGCCGCGGCGCGAACGCCTCCGGCCAGGTAGGAATTTGGATTGTCAGGATTAGCACTGTGGTTCTAGGGAGACGCTAGGACAAAGAATCTTCAAAGCCCTATGGTCCAGCGTCGCGGAAAGGATAGGGTAACGGCACCCGCCTAGGTAGGCTCCGGGGTAGGGTGAGGAAAAGTCAAAGTCTCTTCATGGTCCTATTCTTGATCCTGGCTGACCTGAAACAGAAGAAACGTCTCAACTTACCCCGCGTCCAGGAGTTGAAACCTTGGCCACTTGTACCTGGCGGCCGCATCGGGTCGGTAGTCCACCGCAGCCTGGATCAGCTGATTGCTGTGGACTTCTGCGCGTGCGAAGGAAGCCTCCGTTCGCGCTTTCATCGCTTCCAGGGCTGGTGTGAATCCCAAATCAAGGCGAATATCGCTGTTAGGGACAAACCAAGGGGCCCCTGTCGCGCGATATCCTCGACGGCCTGCATCCTTTTCAGGTGAGAGGTTTAGTAATCTTTGCAAAATTTGTAATAAACTTTCTGTAAAATACTAATAAACCAAGAAAAGATTTAATTTCTCTGTGTTTTGGGAATGGGCAATTTCTTTATGGCTTCAATATTTTCTGGGTTTGGTCGGATTCCGTTGTAATAGGGATTTATATGCGTTTTATTTCTGAAGGATTTAAATTATAAGTAAGTTGAAATCATCTCTTGCATAAAAAGGAATGTGTTCATTTTCCAGTGTTTGGTTCGAAAAGTTGATATTTAATTTTGCATTTATCAGTTCTTGTAGAACTAAGTTCATCGAAATATCAGTAATTATGAAAGTCATATAAAATACAATTTATTGATTACATAAATACTTGTAATACCTGCCAAACCTGCAAATACGAAAGAAAACCTACCAATTGAAATTACCCCTATTCCATCAAAACCTTTGGAAATAATTCATATTGATCTATTCTTTATTAATAATAATACGTTCCTTACAATAATAGACCCTTTTTCAAAATTTGCTCAAGCAATCCCAGTCACTCAAAAATCGGCAATAGAAGTAATGGAAGCTCTAATAACCTTCATATCATTTGTTGGAATACCAAGAAAAATCATATGCGATAATGGCACAGAATTTAGAAATCACATAGTAACTGACTTTTGAAGATTACACAAAATTGAATTACATTACCTTACATAACTCCACTTCAAATTCTCCTGTCGAAAGATTACATTCCACTTTATTAGACCAAATACGATGCTTAATAAAAGGAAAACCCAACGAAAATATAAAATCTCTTATGAAACTTGCTATAATGGATTATAACAATACGCCACACAGTAGTACCAAATATACACCCTGTAAAATTCTATTTGGCCACTTAAATCAAACGCTACCTTTTGATGTAAACGAAGAAAACATACTTACCGACTATATAGATAATCATGCCAACAATTCACAACAACTTTATCAGAACATTAAAACCAAAGTCCAAACAGAAAAAGAAAAACGCGCAGAAAATATAAATAAAACAAAAACTGACTCAGAAAACCAGGAGATACAATTTATATCAAAAACGATCAGCTACGGAAAAAGACAAACCCGCGATTCATACAAACAAACGCAGAACAAAACCTAGATAGAAAAGTCCTCGAGGCACTTATCACAAGAAACGAGTTAAAAGAAAACGTAACCTTGTTACAGGTACACGACAACGTGGAAGACCTAGGAAAGGACCTGATAAAGACAATGTTAACACTGACACACTTGTTTATCTACTTACTAGTTAGACAACGCCCCTGTAAAATCCTCGTTAAATATTTATTAAATTGCAAATCCCGCACACAAAGTTTGGTTTTTGCATACTAAGTGGCGCTTTTCTTGACGTTGTTTCTCTGTCGCTGCGTTGTCAAATCGATTTCTTCTCTACAGTAAAATGAATCACTTTGCAGAAGAGTTAAGATATAATTTATTTTCTAACACATTCTGCAGGCAAACCTAATTTTTCTCTTCATGGAGATATTTTTTTTATTAAAGATACTCTCTAAAAAGTTTTGTGTGGGTACTTCACATGTATGTAAAAAGCAATTCAAATACAAAAGAATACGTGTGAAAATGAGAGAGACATATATTTTAAGCTTCATATATTAAAAGTAATAAAAATCAGTGACGGCTCGTGAATATAGTAATAGTGAAGCAGACGGATAAAAAATAGTTCGTGGTAAATTTGTCATATTATAGTAAAAATGTAGCATATTAATTCACCCATTTACTTTTTAAATATAAGATCTATTCTACTATTTTTTAAAGCTGCAAACTGATAATGGTTCTGCACTTATAAGATCAATTAATAACACTTTTACTAAATTTTTTGCTTCTCGTTTCCATCATTTGTTACGGGCTTATTTTTAATGTCATAGTAATATAGATTATTTTAAAAATAATCAAGAAATCCGTGACAAAATTAATAAATCTTCTAACCACAATTACTCTTAAAATTGGTTATGTTACCGCTAAAATTAATTTATTATAATAATGTAATAGTTATTATTTATTTGATTGTTAATTATGGTTCAGCCTGTACTATTTTTCTAAAAAAAATTCTATTGTAATTCATCATATGTTTATTCCATTGCACCTGGTATTTAAACCCGCTTTACCGGCAATCAGACTTTTCTTGCGACCTTTTTTGTTGAAATTTTTGCTTACCACGGCCGTCCTGCTTAGCGCGAGGCTAAGAAAATGTCGATTTCATTTTTAGCAGCGTGTGCTCTAGGCATGACGAAGTTATCGCAAAATTATTTGCGGATCTGGCTGATTTTGTGGACAAATTTAGTTTGGTAAATTTGTTTAATTTCGGTAATCCCAGTATCGACCTTCTTGGTTGGATTTATGCCCATAAATCTGTCGTAAAATAGCTATTAGCTCACCACGAGGTCGCCCTACAATTTAGGTAAGGTTTTGAGTTATTTTCCATGTTTCGTTGCCATATTTATACTCTATTATGGAACCTACTTATATGCATTTATCTTTTTAGGCCCCTATCATCAATATCATTATCTCCTCAATATCATCAATATTGTCATTATCGTCACTCCAATATTCTCCACATCGTTTTATGTACAATATTAGCTACACGTACACTACCTACCAACGTAGATCCAGTTAAGACAGGGTGACTCTCTGTAGCCAACGGTGGCTCACCGAACGCTCTTTTTTTCCTGTTACCGAAGACCTGCCTTGTATGTAGGATTTCTCTTCCTGCTGCTGCCTCGTTCGATACCATCTATAGAGGTTCCTGCATGTATCTTTGGTATCTGTCTGCGATGGATATATAGCTGTCTACCTTATCCCTGGAACCTGCCGCTTGTGCTGCATAATACACCAGATAAGCCTAATTTTAAGATTTGCATATCGCTAATCATATTTAGACATTTCTTGATTTTCCTTGCTTGCATCTTATTATTGTTTATTTTATTTGGCTAGTTTAGCGTGTTGCTGCAGTAATCATTTCAGCCTATTTCGCTTATTTAATTTTACTACTTTAGTAATTACGTTACTCACCTTGATATGCCTGTCATATGAGCATAATATTAGTGTTTGATTTATTCCTGCTTTGCTTGTTTAGTATAATTTATTAGCTTAATTATTAATAGTGCAAATTCACTTTATCTAGAAATTTTGCTGTTTTCTTGTTTTTTTTTAAAGTTTAAATTAGTTCACTATAGTATTTATAAACCTTTGGCTTCTTGCTAAGACTATAAATGGTACTTATTGTTTACTTAGCGTTGCTTGTAGTAATTCATGCTTAAATTGCTTTTGCTAAGTTACCCTTCTTTATTTAATAGTATAACGAATAAACACTACTTTGTTATAAATACCCAAACTCTTCGAGATCATAAATTCATCATATATAACATATTTATTACCTACTGTTAACATATACCTACGTGTCTACTACCTGTTATATTTTGTACTTCCTTGTTGTAACAGAACTTGTACACCGAACCATAGCGCTATCGGGGAAGGTTATTCTATAATTATTATTTATTTCTTGCCTAGACACTATTTAAGTATATATACTTTTGGCTAAATTTTATTTAAATATTTATATAACAGAGTATTTGTTTATATACCTAACCTAAATAATACGCTTTATAACCATATTGGTTAACCAACAACCGTTTTTGGATCAGATATGTTGCTATGCACTGCAACTTGAGAAACTATTATTAAAGGTACCACTTATTACTATAGAGATTATCAGAGCTTTTATTTGTACCTTTTTCCCGTTTTTTTGTTGCCTTTTGTCCTTGTAAGGTATTAGAATCAGTAGCTTCTCTCCAGCTCACATGTGTTTTGTCCAACGGGTTATAAAACGGGTGGCGCCTTTATAAAAGTTATTTAACATATCAACCCACTCCCGTCTCCTCTGAGCTAGGACCAACCCTGTCGTTGGAGAGAACTGATAGCTCTTAAACAATTTATTTTATTTAACCACCCATAAGCACGTGGCACATTAAGGTACGCAAATAAGTTTTCATTCTTTTTAAGCAAGAAAAATTGTTTTCTATAGAAGCAAGAAAACTTTTTTCAGTCATTAATAGGGAGAAACGTCACAATTACACGATAATATAGTGCCATAAAAAATTTGAATATCGCATTTTCAATATTTCATTTGTTTATAACTTTTGACGTTTTCGTAAAATTTATATTGCTAAGGTGAATAATAGAAAACAATTTTATTCTCAAAATTCTTGTTATGTATACCTAACCCATCAGCAAACTCATCATTTTGTATACAGAATAACATTTCAAATGGCGCTATCAAAACATGTTATTGTAAGAAAAAAAACGAAGTGGACATCATGTTCGAGACAATAATGACGTCACAAAAAATGTTTGTCTTTGCGCATTAAAAACTAAGGTTGAATTATATTGTAAATACCGTTCCTTTCAAAACTTCCGCACATTTTGTTTTTCATTGTCCTTTTTTGACAATTTCAAGTGAAGGCACAGGTCTCATTGAATTTAAAAGTATCCTCATTTTTTCATGTAGAAAATAGTATTTCCAAGACAAACGATAGGTAAGTACTATAAATTAAATATATTTCGATAAATTTCAATATTTATAATCGAATACATAGGTACATATAAAACACTACTGGCACATAAAAGCTTTATTGAAACAGGTGAAGCGACTCTACACTTCCGCGGCACCCGCGAATTCTAGTAACTATGCGTTTCGCCGTTGTCTTGACAACCGCCGTAAATAAGGCTGATGATTTATAGCTTGCAGCTGATTTTTACTGGTGCCGGTTTCGCAGACGTTGATTCTGCATTATATGAAATCGTAGTCGCGCCCAACGAAAAAGCACTGTTACTGTGAGAAGGCGTTCGGCGCCCTACGTTTTAAAATTGTTATTACTGATTTTGATAAATTTTGCAGTAAATATAAATCATGTATTTTAGTCTAAAACACAAATTACAAAATTTATATTAGATTAAAAATAACTGAGTGGTACGCACAATCCAAATTGAATTTCAGTGGCAAGGTAGATAGACATTCTGTACCCAAAATTGTATTGTATTTTATTAATTGATTAATTGTATTAGTAGCCAAAAAAAACAGCATCGGGTTGACTTGAATTACTTGATCCGCAGAACATAATGCAAAAGACTTACGCGATCCTAATTAATAGCTGGGTAAACATTTATGAAATTATCATTCCTATGGCTCGCGGTACCCTTTTTGTACTATATATATATACTATATATATATATATATATATATATATATATATATATATATTTGCTTATATTCTATTTCTTTGCTGTAACATATGGTTACCACATTAGTCATTTTATCTTATGCTGAGACTTGCATTTATTTCCATATATATAGAGTTCCAGATCTAGCTTAGCTTTAGTGTGAACTATACCTCTGTACCGCTTACTTTGAATAAACGTCGACTGGTTCCAAATTATCAAAAACGCTCGTCCAACTACTTCCTGCACGATGTTTACTAAAAACAAATACATAATTTTTCTGGTCGAATATTTCTGACAGTTTGCTTGAACAGACCTAATAATATTGTCGAAATGTAGGTCACACATAAGTGACAGAGAAACCACATTCTTTAATCCTGCTGTAGCACAACATCAGTGGAATTACAAAATAAATTACCCGAATAGTTTATTTGCAACGAAAAATGTACATAACACCGATATTTTATGTTAAATTTAATGATTATCAAAGACTGTAGGGGAAAAAACAAAATGTAGAATTGCCAGTTTTGCAAAGTATATACAATATATTTTGTCATTTATCTGTATTTTTTTCCTTTAGGCTAATATTACAGACAACTCTACTACCATCTCTACGTGTTACATAGACTGTTTTTATCACCGTATGCCTAATTAATTTTAACAGAAGGTAGTTTATAAAAAGTTACCTCATTTTTCTTTATTCAATTTTTTCTTAAACGAAAACATTTAATACCGGATTGAGCCAGATCGGCTGCACGCTCGCCACTAACCGCTGTGTGTTGTGAATTTCGCAGATTAGGTTAATTGAACAAGCCGCTACCGGTCCGGTGTATGTTGAAATTTAATGAAATAGAGGGATTATCACCATTTAAAATTAAGAGTACGATCTACAACAGAAAGTTTATGCAAAAAGTTGTCCCTCTTCCAATAAAAACGACCCTGTATATACGTATATTACAAATTTTCTTATATTATATGATTTACATCAAATGTTTTTACATGATGTTCCCTGTTTGGTGTTGAGAAAATATATTTTTAGTTATTTTATTAATATTATTATTATTTTTAGGTTATATATATGTTTTATTAAACTATCTATAATATTTGTATACCCAATAAAATTTTTCAGTTTCGTTGAGGACGGACACGAAGTCGTGATTTGCCACAGGCGCCAGTAAGAATAATAACAGCTCTGACACAATTTTAAACCTTATATAAGAAGTTTTTTTTATTAACATATGTATTTCGAAATACAATAACAATTATTGTAGGAAATTCAGCAACTTATGAACTGATTTTTCTTTCTAATTCCTTTTTGCTACTTTCGACAAATATTTTAATAATAATTTATATGTAATTTTACATTTTCACGTTTACAATTATTATTTTCAACGGAATGAGTATAAAATAATACGGTTCCGTGATTATTTTGTGATCTAATCCGAAAATTAACATTTTAAGAACAATTTTGATTTCTCAAAACATTGAAAATAAATGTCGGGAAACGATAAAATTTCAAATTGTTCCTTTTTTGGGCCCCTGTACCGTCAAAATCGTTATGAATATGTTACCGCATTATATTTTTATTTTCAATAGCACAAAATAAAACATTATTGAAAAATACTCGAAAATAATTTAATCACTGATTATTTGTCAAAATAAAGAGAATATTATAGGTATCGGTCAGTGGTCACGCGGTTTAAGGCGTCAGTACTTGAATCGAGGTGACTAGATCGGAGTTGGTTCGAGCCCAGCTGCCGGTAGACCGTATATAAGCTATATTCGTGGAGAGGATTGGCACCCTTTCTGCGGGTATGGTAGGGTGGAATAATGTTAGCTTGGGTCAATGTGAGAGATTGATACCGGTTGATATTTGACTACCCCCCTAATTAATGAGGTTTTCTAGGTTTCCCTCATTCCTGCACTGAATAATGGTTAGGGCCTACCAACGTAAGTCGTTCCTGGGCGCAAATGCGGCCTGCTTAATAATAATATTCCGCCCCCTCTCCCGCACAAGTCTCCGACTTCTGGGCTAATCCCTGTGATTAGAATGAGGGGTAGAGATATTATTATTATTATTATTATTATACTGTTTTATAAAATGTAGACTTGTCGGTTGCCTGCACATAAACTTCTTTGTGGTTGTCTGCCAAAGAATGTTTTGCAAACTAGTATTATAAAAACTAGGTATCTAACAATTTGCCGTATTATTTTATATTTTCAATAGTAACACAAAATAACCACTAAAAATATTCCAGTGTACATTGACTCTTGAGTCATTGGTTATTTGTCGAAATAAAGTAAATATTTATTCTTTGTAAAATTCAAACTCGTCCGTGAAATTTTTTTTTGCACGTAAATAACGGTTCAAGTATTCTATATCCTCCTTATTCAATTTTAAAAATAATTATTAGAATATGCAACATTGAATTTATACCTATGTTGAATTTACATAAAGCTTATTGCTGCATTGAAAGCATTGTTAAATGCTTGTAAAAACTACACTATAATACAGTGGCGGCTCGTCGTATGAAGCAACTGAGGCCGGGCCTCACTGTCAAATTTGACTTTCACTGTATATTTTAATACCCCATGATTTCCAATCCGATTGCCTACTACATTTATCAAAAATAAATGTAACGAAATAAAATAATTGCTTCAATCTTAGCCCTCGTATGTTATAACGTACCTCTAGTTTACATTTCAATATCCCGCCGTTTTTGTTTCTACCCGCGTGGGGAGTCCGGGTCACCCACCAATCCCACTACAGTGAAGCCGAATTTGTGAACCTCAAATTGCGTCGCACATGTCTATACGTTATGATTTCTTCCACCACGCGAGACGGTTAAAATCGATGTTTTACGCTCCATGTCCGCTCGAGACTGAGGCCAGATTTCTGGTGCCTCAAGTTTTTAGTTCAGCGGCAAATGAACGATGTGATAATGGCTAGTGACCGTAGGTAACTTGTGAACTGTAGATTATTTATGTGTGTGACGCGATTAATCGATTGTTCAAGTGTTAATACTTTTATTTATGTGATGTAATTTCCAGTGGTTAGTGTTAGTGGTTGATTAGTTGACTTCTTAAATATTCTGAAGATTAGTTGGTAAGCGCGGTGGTAAAGTTTTAAGGACAAGGCAGCTAGTATTAATTTAAAGAAATAAAAAACAACTTCCTTACAAGGTAAGACTAAATTTAACATAGAATAGGATATATATTATCGATAGGCTCGTCGATAGTTATTTATAATAATGAACTCCTCTCACGATATTGTTTTAATCTCTATTTGAAACGCCTTTTTCAATACGTAATGAAGTAGAGAAACGATAAATTTTGAATAGTCGGCCAACGCTTTCAAATATCCCGAATATGAAAACAAATTTCCGGAAATATTGTTTGATTGTTTACTACAAATGTGTCCAAACATATTTGACTTAGATAAGTTGAAAAACGAACTTTATGTTTTCTACAGAGACGAACAATTTTATAAATTAGAAATTTAGAAGTTCAGAAAACGGTAGGAATATTATATAAACATACAAATTATTTTGCTTAGTTTTAACAATTCCTAATAAGTGTTTCAATAGAATGAAACTTTTCGTGCCTTAAGTACTTAAACAACTTATCGATGATGGCTATAGAAAAAGAACTATTGCAAAGTCTTAGCGCCGATTCCCAATTTTATGACATTATAAATAAATTTGCGAATTTAAAAGCGACGAATAGACTTGTTTTATAAGAAGTGAAAGTATTAAAACATTTTTGGTAAAAGTGGCTTTGTTTTGTATGTAAATAGATAAGTAGGTGAAAATTGGTTTTATATTTTTTCATATTTTTTAGTGTTTTAAACACATAGGAACAATTTTTTAAATTATTAGATGCTGAAACATATATTTTTTTCTATTATTTATATTGTAAATAAAAATCGAAGTCCTGATGTTATTTAGTTTTTTTCTCCGTAATAAAAAATGGTCAACGCGTCAAGGAATATTACCTCAGGGGAGACGTGTAAATTTATTCCTATTTAGGTATTATTTGGGCCTCACCTCTTGCAGCTACCACGAGCCGCCACTGCTATAATAATAATATGAAATTGACATTGACTTAAGAACCGTATATTACGAATAAAAAGTATTAAATTTGGCAACGCAGTTTAGTAGTAAATGGTACAGATTACTGATTCTCATCTGCTTTATTTATTGCATTAAGCTTCTCACCGTCAGAGAGCAGCGCTTCCTTGGACCTTATTTTATCACGTGCGAAATTCGGTTGACTAACTAGTAAGTAGATAAACAAGGCTGACACTAATCCTGTCAATATCCTTGACGATAACCCTTTGCCAAATTAAAATCGAGAATGGGCTACTCGTATTAAAATTAGGACCAATACGATCCATGTAAACTCATCATAAATTCATTCACTATATACATTTGAATCCAATACAAATCGAACTAAATAATACAAAAATGCAATTATTAGAACTAAATAATAAAGTTCAAGATATGAATAGAAAAACAACTGTTACCGGATTTTAAACATCAATCACACAGGCACTATAATTAGTCTCTGAAACAAAAGTAAAATTAGAAAACCACACCACCACAAAAAATACGTATCGAACGAGGTTTATTAAATATAATAGGTACCGGACAAATATGATTATTTGGAACAATGGATAATAATGATCGGAAATCAATAAACAAAGCCATCACAAAATTAAATCAAAATAATAACCGCATTGAATATCAACTGAAAAACCAAATTAGTCTGACAAGCAAATTAATCGAAGACTATAACAGAACAGTAACAACTTTATCCCAAAATCAAAAAGCTATTAAAAAATGTCTAACTCAAATTATTACGGAATTTAATGAAAAATTTACACAAGTGTTATCCTTGATTTCAATTCAAAATATTCTATTTCAATTATTTGTAAATTTAATTTATATTAATGAATTTTTAGATGAATTGGAAAATGCTATCATATTTGCATCATGGAACTTAACTCATAATTCAATTTTTCCACAACAAAGTTTTTTCTATATTTTAAATAAAGCAAAAGCATTTAGATTATGTTCAAAATTACTATTCATATTTAGGTATTCAGTATACTATACTGGATAATTCAATTGTATTTGTAATCAATTTACCAATCTTGACAAATGAGATTTACTCCTACTATCATACAATCCCGGTTCCTGTACCTAACTATTATTCCAAAAATCCCATATATTGGAATCAGCACTAAAACTTATATCACAACGGTATAGACCTGTCCAAATATTGAGGAAACATCCATCTGCAACTCACCAAGCCAACCGAATGATAACAGCTGCATAGTTCAGTTAATATCCAAGGCTGACCATAGTTCCTGCCATGTACATCATGTAACAGCCACTAAACCATTAGTCAACATGATAGAAGAAAACCAAATATTAGTTGTCCCAACTAATAATGCAAATTTCGGATTGCCGAGAAAGAATTCAATTATTAAGATAACCAGCAGTCCTTACTCTACTCAATGGTTATACTACAACTATAGCCAATCAGAGATTCACTTTGACAAACACAAAAACAGTAACTCCAATATGCCAGTTACCAAAAATCAAACAACCACAACTATGGAATCTCACCATAAATAAAAATGTGCCACTTAACCTTGAAAGAAATTGACACAACCGGAATTGACACTCTAATGAAGCTGTCAAGAACTACCAAAGCAGACCAGTCATTCATGAAACCTGCTAACACTCTAGACTCTTCGAATTATTGGCTAATCACCCTAATTATAGTGATATGCCTAATCATCATTGCCAAAATTTATAAGAAATACAGAAAACGATGTCCAGTCCCAATCAGTTGCTGTCCAAACCATTCCAGGAATAGAAATTCCCCAACAATCCGATTCAACCCATCATCAGGAGACGATGCTCAAACTTCGACGGGAGGAGTAATATTGGTTTCTAGATAAGACCCTGTATTTATTTTTAACTCGCTTATGTATTCTCTATATAATAATAACATTATAATAACTTAGTTGATTGCGTATGTAAAATTAAAACGCTGAAATAGCAAAATAGTACAGGGTGTTCCTAAATAAGTGTGGCAACGGAAAGCTGTAAATTCCTCTTGAAAAAAGAAACAGTTTTTTCCTCTTCTATTTTTCTCTCGGCGCTTTCGTTTTCAAGATACACAGTATCAAAACTTTAATTTTTTTTAGTTTTTTTCCAATATCTTAGGAACCGTTTGAACTACAAGACTGAGCTTTTGTAAACACATTACCACTATTAATAGCTACTTTTTCGCACCCTTCTCAAATTCATTGAACGTACCAGTGGTGGAGATTTTAAGGTATCGGGTTTTTCCCCCATAACTTTTACACCACTGGTGTTGACGCACTAGTTGCAAAACTTAATGTTATGGTTAGAGTGGACTGTAGTTTTTATCGTTCTTTTGGGATTGCCTAGGTTCTTGTATTAAAAGTAATCTTGCAGTATTGTATTATATTAGACTTGTACATACAACGTAACATATACATGCTCTCGCTCTGGCCTTCTACATACAACTAAACAACTCAACTTCTTCCCAGAGGGAGCCACTAATAACTAGTGTTGCCAACATTGGCTATCAAATATTTATTAAAATATTACTGGCCTTAACATGCCGGCCGCCTTGAAATGTGTTTAAACACTTTCAAAATGAAATTAACCAATATAAGTTAACATAATAGTTAAATGGTCACATTATATATTTAGTCATTAATTAGTCAGAGATTGGCAATAAACATAACTTATTCACTGCACGTTTCACAATATTATCGTTTAACCTTAAACTCACAACCCGCACAACACCATCTGCTCCTGGGTGAAGTTGAACTACTCGCCCTAGATTCCATTTCAATGGTGGTGTGTTTTCTTGTTTAACGATGACTAACGAACCAATTTTTAACAATGTGTCTGACTGTTGTCGCCACTTGACACGTGTCTGTAACTCCGCGATGTATTCTCTATTCCATCGGGACCAAAAGTGTTGCAATAATTGTTGCAACCTCTCGTATCTGTTTAAACGATTTTCTGAAACTTCCTTTAAATCTCGTTCTGGGATAGACGTCAGCGATCTCCCAACCAAAAAATGAGCCGGTGTAAGAGGACTTGGATCATCTGGATTGGTAGTGAGTGGGCACAAAGGACGAGAGTTTAGGATAGATTCGATCTGGGTCAACACCATAGTTAACTCTTCGTAAGTGAGATGAGCGTTACCAATGACCCTTTTCATATGAAATTTAGTACTTTTGATTCCTGCCTCGTAAATACCTCCGAAGTTAGGGGACCGTGGTGGAATAAATTTCCATTCAATATTATCGATCGACATAGAATTAATAATTTTGTCACTGTTTTGCTTAAAAAATGCAGAAATTTCCTTTAATTTTGAGTTAGCTCCGGTGAAATTTGTCCCATTGTCGGATAGAATAGTAACGGGTTTGCCCCTTCTGGCGATAAATCTCTTTAAACATGCCAAAAAACAATCGGTACTCAAGTCGGAAACCAGTTCAATATGTATAGCCTTTGTGGCTAAGCAAATGTATAAACAAACATAAGCCTTACTTAATTTGGAACCTCGCCCTTTCCTGTCCTTTACAAGAAATGGGCCAGCATAATCGACCCCACAATTCAAAAATGGTACAGTCTGTGTCAGGCGTGAAGCAGGAAGATCACCCATTATATATTGAATATTGCTCGGTTTTGTTCTGAAACAAACAATGCACTTGCGCACTATGTCCTTTGCTAAGTTTCTGCCTGATATAGGCCAATACCTTTCTCTGAAGGAGGAAAGGAGCATAGATGGACCACAATGAAATAGATTATTATGCTATACGTTGTTCTGGTAGATTATCTGATTCTAAAGTAGGAATTTCTGATTTAACATTTGTGTCATCTTGCAACAGAAATAATGGACCTTTCCACCACAGCTCGGATTTTAATAACGTGTCCGAATCGACACCTCGCGATATTAAATCAGCTGGGTTTTCATGTGATCTGACGTGATACCAATCGTCGGTTTTAGTTGACTGCTGAATCTCGCTCGTGCGATTGGCTACAAATGTCTTCCACCTGGTGGATGAACTCTTAATCCAACATAATGCAATTGTAGAATCGCTATAGTAATAGAATTTATCAAACGTTACATTTAATGCCGACTTGACGCTTTCAACTAATTGAACCAATAGTACTGCACTGCATAGTTCAAGCCTAGGCAACGAAACTTGCTTTATTGGTGCCACACGCGACTTTGCGCACAATAAATTTGAAGAATAATTGCCTGATTTGTTTTTGCATTTAATGTATACGCATGAGCCATAGGCTTGTTGTGATGCGTCACAGAACCCATGCAGTTCTATTTTTTCATAATCGCTTAACAATATATGTCTAGGTATTTTAATCGAATTTAAGTTTGGTAAATCGTTTATGAATCGATGCCATTGTGAATGCAAACCTTGGGGTATTGTTTCATCCCAACTTACTTTAGCTAACCATAATTGCTGCATAAGTATCTTGGCTATAATTACTATAGGTCCTAATAGTCCAAGAGGATCATATATTTGAGACGTTATTGATAGAATGCTGCGCTTAGTTATGCTACTTTGACTACACTGCGTAATTGAGTATTGTATGGTATCTAAATTTGCATTCCAATATATGCCTAGTGTTTTGTTTTGTTGATCTTTACCTAACTCGACAATATTAACAGCTAAATCGCGATTTATTTGAAACTGATTGATTAATTCGGGCTTATTGCATAACCACTTGCGTAGTTCAAATCCTGCACATTTTAATATTGTAGATATTTCACCCTGTAATTTTACTAACTCTGATTTTGAACTCGTACCAGTTAGCAAATCGTCGACGTAGAAGTCGCATTTTATTATTTCACTTGCTCGTGGATATATTGTTTTGTACTCGTCCGCAATTTGATGCAAGCATCTTATCGCTAAAAAGGGCGCCGAGGCTGTACCATACGTGACGGTATTTAATTTGTAGCACTGAAGTTCGTTACTAGAGTCAGCTCTCCAAAATATTCTCTGCAAGTTTCGCTGGTCGGGATTAATCAACACTTGCCGGTACATCTTGGAAATATCTGCTGTCATAACATACTCATGCATCCGAAATCGTAAAATGATTGATAATAGATTAGACTGTATAGTAGGACCGCTGTATTGAATGTCATTAAGAGAAACACCGTTGTCAGTTTTCATTGACGCATCGAAAACTACCCTAATCTTACTAGTACTACTTTGTTCTCTTATAATCGGATGGTGCGGTAAATAATAGTTTGTTTTATTATTGTCCGTTTCGCTTACAGGTGACATATGACCGAAACTCTCGTACTCTTGCATAAATGTTACGTATTCTTCACGTAATTTTTCATTTTTACTTAATCGTTTCTCAATGGACAAAAATCGATCTAACGCCGCTTGCCTTGAATCGCCTAATTGTTGTGGATTTGTTTTTAATGGAATGCGTACAATGAAACGCCCCTCGTGGTCGCGCTCAATATTATTTAAAAGTGAGATTCACAATACTTGTCATCGTCCGATAAAACTGATTTATTGTCATATTGTTCTAATTTCCAAAATTTTGTTAATTGTTCATCTAATTGTGAATTGTTTAATTTAATGTTAAGACAGCTAATAGATTTATTTACTTGTGATTGATTAACATTTAGATTACCAGCAATTACCCAGCCGAATAATGTTTTGTGTAAAATAGGCATATCTGAGCTTAACCGAACCTGACCTACACATAAAACCTCCCAAAATACGTTGGAACCTAATAGCATGTCAATAGAACCGGTCGTATTAAATGTAGGATCTGCTAGTTTTAAATGGTCTGGTATCTGTAATTGTTTACTAGAGAATGAAACTAATGGCAATTCATCTGTAATTTTTGATAAGACCAACGCTGTAATAATTTTATTGTATGAGTTATTCCGAGATGATATTTTAATTGTCGTTTGCTCCTTTACATCAGACATGGCCTGACCAACACCCGAAATTGTGAAATTTATGGGTTTTGTCTGTAGCCCTAGCCGTTTGCAAAAGGCATTTGTAACGAAATTACTCTGGGAGCCACTATCGAGTAGCGCTCTACACTTGTGAATTTTTCCTTGTTTGTCCTCAACACTTATTAGTGCGGTTGAAAGCAGTACTTGTGATTGTTGCTTATTGTTACTAGAATGACCCACGATCGCTACTTCTTTCGCATCATTTTCTTTTTTCTCCACCGTCTGTGCGTCTGACGTAGGCTGGTTTGTTGTAGTATTGCTCTTTTCTAGGTGTAGCAGTGTATTGTGCCGCTTTCCGCATTTACGACAATTGCTATTCATTACGCATGTCTGTGTTGTATGCGAAGGTTTAAAACAATTGATACATAATTGTAGTCTTTTTATTTCCTGAATTCTAGACGCTATAGGTAATTTTAAAAATGCTTGACAGGTAAAAATAGTGTGCGCTTTTTCGCAAAAGTAACAATTAAAATTAGTGCTTGCATAAGAACTTGAGAAACCCTTGGCTTTAAATTGACCTTTGTTTAACTTATTGTCGTGTTTATTGGCTTCTATACGCGTTTCTAATTTTTCTAGAATCTCGCATCTTTTCTTTAAAAACTTTGTGATATCATTAATTGTAGGCAGTTCACCTTCCAAATTCCACGACTCCCATTCTCGCATAGTGGTGTTGTCGAATTTTGAAGTTAACAAATATACGACTAATGTATCCCACGCATCGGTTGGTTGTCCTAGTGTTTTTAGAGCGCGTAAATTTTGTATAATTATATCGTATAAATTCCTCAAATCTGCGCGATTTTCTCGTTTTAATGGAGGAAAATCAAACATTGCCCTTACGTGATTGTGTACGACGAGTCGCTTGTTTTCATAACGTTCTTGCAGTAAATCCCATGCAATACAGTAATTAGCTTCAGAAATTTGTATAGAATGAACAACCTGCTCCGCCTCACCTTTCAGACTTGAACGTAAATAGTAGAATTTTTGAATCCTAGTTATAGACTGATTATTGTGTATTAAAGAACTAAAAGCATCTCTGAACTCGAACCATTGACCTGAGTTACCATCAAATGTTGGCAAATTTATTATAGGTAACTTTAATTGTTGATTTTGAAAGTTATTACCGCCAGAAGTGACATTGTTAACTTGAACAGCTGACGCATTATTACCTTCAAATCGTGATATTATTTCATCGCTTTTTGAATTTAGCTCATAATAAATTGTTTCAAAATAGTTTCTTTCTTGAGGCTCCTCACATTCGAGAGCAAATTCTATTTCGTCTTGAACATTATTAAACTCCTCTAAAACATTTTTAAAGTTCGTTGCTCGCAGTTTTAATTGAGAAATTGTATTATTGTCTAAATTGTCCGCGTTTAAACTTGTTAAATGATTTTGAAATCTTGTGACTTTGGATTTTATTAATCCCCTAGTAAATTTTAATTTCGATATATCTGCCATGTTTTATTGTAATAGATATTATCGAGTATTGACCCAGATAAAATAAAGGATAAATGATGTAAAATATAAACAAATTGGAACGGACTTACAGGACACAGGTGGCTGTGTTCGCTTGCTAACGTTGCGCCGTGTTTTTGCTGCGCTCTCAATCTTTGCAGCTGGGCAGTGGCACTGCCACGTCACGATGCTGAACAAACCGCCTAGCCTTCTTTACTTAACTGGACAACTGGATACCTGGACACTCGTGCGATGGTGATAGAATTGTATTTGCAATAATTGTTTATTGTAACTCAATGAACACGTAGATTGTTTAAATAATCCCTTG
This sequence comes from Monochamus alternatus, assembly GCA_037114965.1. Classification (NCBI taxonomy): domain Eukaryota; kingdom Metazoa; phylum Arthropoda; class Insecta; order Coleoptera; family Cerambycidae; genus Monochamus; species Monochamus alternatus. The sequence continues at coordinate 40,323,390 of CM073429.1, read as the reverse complement.
ACTTGTAACTTGAACTTGTATCACTTTATTGAATTGTTATTGCTTCCAAACTTGTAAAATAGTCACTGAATCGTAGGTTAGGCAAATCCGTCTCGATGGAACCATTAATGTTGACGCACTAGTTGCAAAACTTAATGTTATGGTTAGAGTGGACTGTAGTTTTTATCGTTCTTTTGGGATTGCCTAGGTTCTTGTATTAAAAGTAATCTTGCAGTATTGTATTATATTAGACTTGTACATACAACGTAACATATACATGCTCTCGCTCTGGCCTTCTACATACAACTAAACAACTCAACTTCTTCCCAGAGGGAGCCACTAATAACTAGTGTTGCCAACATTGGCTATCAAATATTTATTAAAATATTACTGGCCTTAACAACTGGAAAAACTGATATTTGACAGCAAATTCTGAACCACCAATGAATTTTGCACAAAAATAGTTCTCTTGCTTCATTGTTCTAAAGTCAACCGTTTTCAATAAAAAAATGACTTTCTATGAACAAAAACAAACATTTTGCTAACGTTTCGAAAATCTTTTGTAATTCAAAAAATAGGTAGTAATAATTAACAATTTTAACGAGATTTAACAGCAGATAGGATTTTAACTTTTTTTATCAATTTGACATCTTCGAATTATGTTTCTTTCTGCCGCTGCGGCTTCACCCCTATCGGTCAACTCTTCGATATTATTGACATGGATTTCATAAACGATGCATTTCAGATGTCCCCATCCAGCGGTTCGATTCGTCATTCTCCGAATGTTCTCTTGAGGTCTTGAACTTGCAAAATGTGAGGGTATCTCATCATATTGTTATTTTTTGAATTACTAAAGATTTTCGAAACGTTAGCAAAATGTTTGTTTTTGTTCATAGAAAGTCATTTTTATTGAAAATGGTTGACTTTAGAGCAATGAAGCAAGAGAACTATTTTTGTGCAAAATTCATTGCCTCTTCAGAATTTGCTGTCAAATGTCAATTTTTCCAAAGGCGTAAAAGTTATGGGGGAAAAACCCTTCCGACACCTTAAAATCTCCACCACTGGCACGTCCAATGAATTCGAGAAGGGTGCGAAAAAGTAGCTATTAATAGTGGTAATATGTTTACAAAAGGTAAGTCCTGTAGTTCAAACGGTTCCTAAGATATTGGAAAAAAACTGGAAAAAAAATTAAGTTTTGACAGCGTGTATCTCGAAAACGAAAGCCCAGAGAGAAAAATGGAAAAGAAAAAAAATGTTTCCTTTTTCAAGAGGAATTTACAGTTTTCCGTTGCGACACTTATTTAGGAACACCTTGTATAAATTAGTATTGTAACAAACCAGATTTAGATTTAAGTAATAAAGAGTCAAGTGTACATCAAGTGAGTCTTGTGAAATCTCTGTGCACGTTCCCACTTCACTAGAGTGTAATAACCTGGAGAACAACAGTGGAGAATAATTATATGTATATTACATAATATAACGATAACTGATATCAATTTTAATTGAATAATAAATATTAAATGAATAAAGTGGCGTAGTGAATTTGTCAGTTAGTATTACCTTAGTTGCTACCTTTTATTTTGGCAGACACATATAATAATAATAATATCAATTTTTTAATTAAAATTACTACTTATTACCTGAAATATATTTTTATTTTTTACTTTAGGAAAAATAAATTTTCTTAATTCTTCCTAATAAATGTCAGATAAACTATTAAACTACAATACGTAATCACTTCTCTCAGTGTGAGAAAATTTGTATTTAACATGATCTTTTCTGTTTATGAAAAATACCGACTACCGCAGTGGGACAGTATTTCGCTTTTACAATTAATTATTTCAGGTTTTCAGGTCATCGGTCAGTGGTCGCGCGGTTTAAGGAGTCAGTACTTGAATCGAGGTGACTAGATCGCTGTGGGTTCGACCCCCGCAGCCGATAGATCGTATATAAGCTATACTCGTGAAGAGGATTGGCACCCTCTCTGCGGGTATGGTAGGGTGGAAGAATGTTGGCTTGAATCAATGTGAGAGATTGATACCGGTTGACATTTGACTACCCCCCTAATTAATGAGGTTTTCCAGGTTTTCCTCATTCCTGCACTGAATGGTGATTAGGGCCTACCAACGTAAGTCGCTCCTGGGCGCAAATGCGGCCTGCTTAATAATAATATGCCGTCCTCTCTATATATGCCGACCCGCACAAGTCTTCGACTTCTGGGCTAATTCTCGTGATTAGAATGAGGGGTAGAGATATTATTATTATTATTTTGGCTCAATAATTCCTCAACGGAGCATAATAAAAATATGCATTTTTTAATAGACTACAATTACTATTTACATCGATGCTGTTTTTTTAAATTTTTAAGAAGCCACTATTCAAAATTTCAAAAAACTGCGTTGGTATAAAATGATATTTGTATCCTATTAAAAAAAACGAATAATTTTATCATGTTCTACTGAGGAGTTATTAAATGTAAACGATAGAGCTCTCATCGCCAGCCTTAAGGGTTGTTCAAAAAACATACCCAAGTAAACGCAATGCAAACCTGCCACATACATATCTGTCTTTTGAGGTTGTAATAACGATGTCAGTATAAAGTTTACGGATTTCCTGCAGCATCAAGTTCTATAATTTTGACTGATTGATTTAATAAATAAATACAAATACATTTCATTACATAAATTTAGAAGTAGGTCGCTGCAGTATTCCACCGTTGATTGTAGTTGCAGTAGTTATATCATCACAATATTTTATAATTATTTCTATTTATTGGCTTTTAATACTTATTGTCTTTTTCAGAATATTATGCGATGAATACAATTATGATGAACAGTTTAATTTTGAATATAGAGGTCCAGTAAAAATGAAGGGGAAGTCCGAGCCTATGGATATATATATATTGTCAAGATCTTTATTGAAATAAACTGATAAAAAATAATAAAATTAATGTTCGCAAAAGTATCACTAAACAAAATTAAAATTGTTTTGTGAATTGTAGGTATCTTTCCACATTAAAATAAATATATAAGTTTGTATCTACAGTATAACGACGATGTCATTAGATTTAAGTCAAAGTTATTTAAAAAAAAGAAGTATTTACCTTTATGGTATCTACATAATGTTAATTTAATTTAGTCTGAAGGCTTCCGTCGCAGTTGTCAATGGTTGAATAATTTCTTCCAAACCAAAACCGATGACATGGCACCCCGGAAATTATTTAACCATCTTAATTTTAATATATACCTTATTCTGTGACTTGATATAAGATATAAGATGTTGGTTTTCAAGCATAGAAATGTTTTGATACAAGGCGAATTTGTACTCGCGGTATCGTCAATTGATATATAAAAAGAATTAAGAAAGTTTTCCAATTAGCTCAATTGCTTTCTGAGAGCTCATCCCTCTTGTTCAATATTTGACATAAATGCCGTGCGAACAAATCCACCCTTTAAGTGATTACCATAAATGTAAATAAAGTCCTACTCCTCACTCCTCATGGACGCCAATTTTGCAGTTTTGCAGAAAAGGACTTTAGGTTGTTCTCATGATAAGAATTTTTAGTTATTTTTTGCGAATTTTTTTTTAATACTTTTCTCACTTTTATGCAGTGGCGGCTTGTGAGGTTTTCAGTAAAGGAGGCTTGTAGTGAAAAACCTCAACTATCGTTCTATAATCACATTGGTTCATTTCCTCATCACTCTTGAGGTAGTACCATAGGCGCGTTACATTTTTTTATGAGGGTTGTTCGTTGGTAGCCCTAGAAGAATCCGCTTTTTCATCATGACCGCGAAAAGAAATTTCTAAAATAAAAAAATAAAAATATTACTACATCCATTAATCTATGTAAAATATCTCTATTTTCACGGACCTTCTCATTATAATTTTATATTTCTATTTAGTGAAAAGAATCTAAAGCCAATATTAGGTTTACCCAGCATTTCAAATTTAATACGTAATGAAATATGTTCCTGAGATTTTTCATGCCTTTCGAAACCCCGCGTTATATTTTGCAAATTATTAAAACCCACCCTACCACAAACTGATAAAATATCATTAGTAAATAACAAATATTGCCAGCAGAATAATCTATTTCTAATAGTTGATGCGATTAATCAGTCGTTTTTTTATAATTATTATTGTTAAATCCCCTATTTTATTTCTCGCCTACTACAACTATAGACGGCAAAGAAGGTGTTGGTCTAGATTTTTATTTAGTCATCAGCTTTTCATCGTAACTTAGTGTATGAAATCCTTTTAATAGTAAATAATTTACAATGTCCAAGCAACTAGAGAAGCTGTTGACGTTATTGTCATTTTGAGCACTCATTTTTTAAATAAAGTTTTAAATGCGTACAGTAAAATGTAATAGATTGCTTGTCAAACACAAATTCTTAAGAAACACTTTTAAATTACACAAAAAACATCCGTTAATCACAGAAACCCGGCGCAATTACAAATCATAGATGATAAATAATAAATGAAAAATGGGCAATGTTTTTGTTTTGTTTGAATTGCCCTATTTCCGATTACTGCCGAGGCTTCACGACGGGCGATCGCATGGTGGTAGAAGACGGATAGCTATATTAAAAAACTTACATATTAAAAAGAGATAGTTGATGGCAACTAGTTGCCTGTGCTGAGATTTATTTGAGGGTGTAATGACGCTATCCCCAGACGTTCAAGGTCGCGCACTGTCAGATACACAGATGAATGCGCTGGAGGCTTACTGAGCTTAGCTGCGAGCAGCTCCGTTGGCATGGGCTACGTATTCGGAGAGCGCGAAATTTAAAGCACAGTCAAAAATCACGTATTTATTTGCTCACTCAAGATCTCAGTTAATAATTAGTTGCATGTAAAAATAGATTTATAACAAAATAAATATAAAAATATGATACAGGTAGATACTTATGTAATGTATAATGAAAATAAATAAAAGACATTTTTTTAGCAATGCTACAAACACCGCAGAGGAGGCTTAGCCTCCCCTGCCTTCTCTAACAAGCCGCCACTGCTTTTATGTTAATTGCATTTTCACATCTTTACCTTTACCAACTAACCAACCAACTTACCAACTTTAATTTATTTTGATGTCGTCATTTTGTCAAATGATAAAATTTATTGAGTGTATGAAAAAATAAAATGAATATTAATCTAAACAGTAATGACAAACTAAAATACCAAAGTATAAAATTTGTTCTTGTTTAAAACAATCATAATATATTAAAATTTAAAGAAAATTATGGATAATAGGCATATTTTTAAATAGCTTTTGTGCATTTGTATGGTAACAGTTACAAATTATGTAACAAAAATGAAAAATCTCTTTGTAACAGCATTGCGTAAAATATGTAATATTTACAAATTATTACACAACTGCAACATTTTCCTCGATTTTCACTATAAAACTGTCATTGACTTACATGTCAGATTACCAGAAGCTATTAGTTATATAATAGTTATAAGCTTCGTGTAATCTATGTATATAATTTTTTGTATGACCATTTTATTTCCAATTGTTTACCATGCTTAGTTTTAGAACAGTATGTTATATTTACTGGTTGCCAAGCAAAAATGTGTCGTTACGTAATTACTTAATGTTCTTTTTTTTCACAGGACTGAACGGTAAATAAATTCTATTATTTGTTGTGACAAAATATGAAACGCCTAATGTCATTGCGACCTACAAATGTTTAGGAATTGGATTTAAGTTTTTACTAATAAAAATTAATACCTAGTAACGTACCTTATGAATCAGAAATGTTTAGTCTGGTGCTTCCATTAAAAATATGCCAACAAGAATTTTTCATTTATGCTCTTTCCATGAAACCATTATATGTCTTTTCGTAACGTTCTTTAGATTTTTTCAGGAGTCACTGAAGAACATATATCCCAGACCTCTTCAGTATCTGAATTATTTTTCTGATTCACTCATGCCCATACTGACTCGTTTGACAGATATGAAACATACTTGTATGTCTCGCAGCGAGTAGACGTGAACTAGGTGTGCTCCGGCTTATAAGTTTCTCAATTACCCTAATCTTTATAAAAATTTACTATAGTCTGAAAATGCCAGATAGTGATCAAATTACCCGTGCTGGGAAAGATAGACAAGTAAAGAATCCAGAAGTTTCTGATGCAATTATGGCTTCAATTTCCCAGGCATTAATTTCAAAGGAATTCGTTGAGAACATTACAGCTGTCGTTATGAAAGCAGTAAGTACGAAACTTGATGATTTCATTAAACAACAACATGTCACAATTAATAAATTAATTGAGAAAAACTCAAAGCTGAGACTAGAAAATGAACTGCTCGAACTGGTAATACAGAGCAGTACTGGCTCAGAAATAATATCCAACTATTTGGTGTTCGTGAAGACGATACTGATCCATTAAGTAGTGTTTTACCGGATATATTCAATAGATATTTGGGTCTAAGGTTATTTCATGATGATTTTGAATCATGTCATAGAGTTGGAAGACAGATGAACAATCGAATATATATATATATATATATATATATATATATATATATATATATATATATATATACAGGGTGGGCCAATAGTGTGTGGACGGAAGATTGTGGTTATACTGATATATATTTTTAAAATCTGCTATTGGTGGGGGGTGGGGGGTAGTTAGAGCTACAAACTAAAAATATTTTTACTGGAATTCCTAGACATATACAGGGTGATTCATATCAAAGTTACATTTTTTTAAATGCAACCCCCTGTATATTATTGCATATCTGGATTCCTCGGTCAATTCTAGTGTGATTTCATGTACCATACTTGGTGCCTAAAACGTACCGTTTGGACGTTATTCGATATTTTGTCAAAAAATTGATGTCTAGAAACAGTTGAATATCAGAGGTGAGCGGCAACATAGGAGGCTGTGATTGGGGGAAATTATTGACCACCCTCCATGCTACCAAGAGGTACAAAGTCAATTATGAACTCTGTTTGTTATGGCTGATATCGTCGCTCTAATTTTGAAAACTTCAATCATGGATAACTTGATTTTTTTAAATGGAACCCACATATTTTTCTCACGTCACCAGATAACACATTTCATTACTTTTCACCCGATATAAAGTTATCTGTATTTATCTCTAATCCTTTTCTTCTAATCAGCAATTACTTTTTACTATGATGGATTTATGCAAACCAATTAATGTAAACTAAATTCAAAAATAAGTAAATAAATATTATGGCTGCATTTATTCATACAAATTAATAATAAATGATTTTTTATTAAAAATGACTTTGTTTATTTAGTTCAATTGTCCATAATTTCACATTTAGTTTTTTAAAACACTCGGGAGTAAAGTTGGCCATGGAAAACAAACAGTAGGTTTCATTATAATTATTTATTAAATAGTAACACAAATAAATGAACAAGAATTACAAACAACTTCACAAAAACTACAGTGGTTTAGTAAATAAACAATAAATGACAACATAACTTCAAAGTAAATGTTCAAAGTGACGACCTTCTTGTTGAATACAAATGTGAATGCTTCGGCGAAAAGAATCTTGAACTCTCATTAACATTTCTGGGGTGATAGTTGTAAAAACATTTCTAATTCTGATTTTCATATTTTCAGCTGTCGTTGGTTGTTCAATATACACTTTTTCCTTAACATACCCCCAAAAAAAAATCAAGGGGAGTTATGTCCGGAGATCTCGCTGGCCAACGTATTGGCCCATCCCTTCCTATCCAGTTTTGATGAAATACATCAGTAAGCCATGTAGTCACAACACAGGCACGGTGAGGAGGTGCCCCATCTTGCTGAAAGTACATATCTCTAATTTGAGCTAGCGGTACATCTTCTACAAGATCAAATAAATGGTTTAAAAAATTGACGTACATGTTGGAATTTAGAACACCATAAAAAAAAATGGGCCAACAATGCGTGTGTCTAATATTCCTGTCCAAACATTAACTGTCCATCTCTCCTGAGAATGTACGTTGAAATGGTGTGGATTTTCGTCCGAGTAATAATGAAAATTGTGTCTGTTTACGAATCCGTTGCGATGAAAAGTACACTCGTCGGTAAACAAAATTTTATGTGAAAAATTCAAATTTTCATTCAAGTTTTGCTCTACCCAATTGCAAAAATTCATTCTATTTAGGAAATCTGCCTCTTTAAGCTCTTGATGCATTTGGATATGATAGGGATGGAATTTATATTTTGATATTATTCTCCTAACAGAAGTTCTACTTATTTCAAAATCTTTTTCAAGTTGTCGGATACTCACATGGGGATTTTCTACTAAAGCGGCCAAAATATTAAATTCGTTATCTGGAGTTATCACAGATTTCCTTCTATTTTGGTTTTGAGTGTAGCAAACACTTCCTGTAGCATTAAACCTTTCCAAAAGCTTTTTAAAAGTTTCTTCTCTTGGATGGCGCTCACGATCAGGATATCTTGCTTTGTATTCTCGACTTGCCAATAACGGATTTTTGAAGCATTCTCCAAGGATAAAAACCATATCGATCATTTCATTTTGACTATAATTTGCCATTGTTAGTAACTTAATTTAACAACAAGAACCAAAAAGTATAGAGAAGAAATAATTACTGTCAAAGTGAAGTTAAGGTGACAGAACTTTATTGTTTGTTTTTCATGGCCAACTTTACTTCCGAGTGTTTGAAAAAACTAAATGTGAAATTATGGAGACCATTTGAATTAAACCAAATAAACAGTCATTTTTAATAAAAAATCACTTTAATTATTAATTCGTATGAATAAATGCTGCCATAATATTTATTTATTTATTTTTGAATTTAGTTTACATTAATTGGTTTGCATAAATCCATCATAGTAAAAAGTAATTGCGGATTAGAAGAAAAGGATTAGAGATAAATACAGATAATTTTATATCGGGTGAAAGGTAATGAAATGTGTTATCTGGTGACGTAAAAAAAATATGTGGGTTCCATTTAAAAAAATCAAGTTATCCATGATTGAAATTTTCAAAATTAGAGCGACGATATCAGCCATAACAAACAGAGTTCAAAATTGACTTTCTAGCTCTTGGTAGTATGGAGGGTGGTCAATAATTTCCCCCAATCACAGCCTCCTATGTTGCCGCTCACCTCTGATATTCAACTGTTTCTAGACATCAACTTTTTGACAAAATATCGAATAACGTCCAAACGGTACGTTTTAGGCACCAAGTATGGTACATGAAATCACACTAGAATTGACCGAGGAATCCAAATATGCAATAATATACAGGGGGTTCCATTAAAAAAAATGTAACTTTGATATGAATCACCCTGTATATGCCTAGAAATTCCAGTAAAAATATTTTTAGTTTGTAGCTCTTACTACCCCCCACCCCCCACTAACAACAGATTTTAAAAATATATATCAGTATAACCACAAACTTCCGTCCACACACTATTGGCCCACCCTGTATATATATATATATATATATATATATATATATATATATATATATATATATATATATATATATATATATATATATATATTGTCTTTCACTGTAATTGTAGAAATTGGAAATAAAGGCATTTATTATCCTATCCTTAGGTAACGATAAAATCTGCTTAGTTTGGTGGATATACGAGACAAAAATAATTTTAATATTTTCTAGATATTTTGTTAGTTAACACCTTTGAATTCATATGATGGTCGTACAAAAATAGTATACGCATCTCGAACATTAAAGAGTTTACCAATCTCCTCCAATATTGACGGCTGAGCGAAGCGAAACATTGTCGTCGATCGGTAAACTCTCCTTACTGTTCTTGATACTTAATATACTATAAACCAAATACTGTAGAAATCTAGACGATGGGAAGTCTGCCTGATTGTAATGACTCAGATTTGATTAGTGGTAAAAGAGATGTTTCAATAAATAGTATTATATGGTGTGTTTTATTGATTAATACACAAATTCCTCATATTTCATTTCTGGGCGTGAAAGTAATATAATGAAAGAAATATGCTGTTTTTAAAGATTAGGAAAATGTGTATTAAGTACTATTTTGTTTCGAAGTAAATTGAATCTGTTCGGAAATAATATTTTTGTTCTCGTTATTGTGTATCTAATTAAAATTGCATATTATTGCTTATACATAAGTTAAATACATGCAAATGCTTTTTTTTCTATTTCCCATTAACGTATCCACTAACTGTGTCAAATAACTAGCGTTTTTCCGTTCATCAAATAAAACAAATTTCACCTATAAGGACTCTTACTTGTGAAATAATATAATGAATAGGTAAGTACCTACTTTTTTCGTTGATTCACAAGTCTTCAACTTTATATAAACTAATTTTTAGAAGCAAAGAAGAGACAAGCAAGAAGCATAAATTAATATATCTAAAAAATTTGCACAAAATTAAAAAATAGTGATCCGAAAGTTTTTTATTTAACTGTTGGTCTGAAATATTTTAAAACTAGACAAAATTCTTGAGCACGTGCAAAGTTAAAAAATGTTCAGTAATTTCTGTATATATTTTCAATGTGTGATTGTGTTTTAATTGTTTATTAACAACTGTACTATATGGACTGTATTTTACAATATAATAATAATATTTTCTACTCGTGGCTACTCAATGCTCACAGAACTGCTGTCGCTATAGATCTCTGTCGATACGTTTGCACTTACGGATGATCATGCATATAGACACGCCCCCTCTCGTCGTAGTACTGGTTGCCTGGCTGTATAACAATTAATTCTTTGGCTATTTCTTCACACACATCGTTTATAAATTATGTATTCACGTATTTTGGCAGTTAAAATAATATACAATAGATAAATTTAAAGTTTAATGCATTTTCAAAATATGTAAATATGAAACTGTTGAAGAACAAAGAAGTGCAAAAAAATAAATTATAAAATATTAGAAACAAAACTGTTTACCCTACATATAGTTTCAACTTTTTTTTCATATTCTGTGTAAGTAATAATTTTGTCTCATTTTGTAAATTGCTGGCAATGCTGACTTTAACTTTATCAGTCAAGTTCAAGAATAGCGATGGTTGCTATTCTCGGGTTGATAATGACGAGTTAAGAAAAGACTAGATATATTCATGCATATTCACGTCATGGTACGCCAAACGTCAAATTCGCCATATTGGTATAAATTATCTTCATATTTAATTTTTTAGTAGATAACGTAATTTCAGAGATATGGAGTAGAGAGAATGAACTTCGACGATTGCGCAGCCACTTGTCGTCTGACGCTATGGGCGCAGCCATTTTTTACTACAAACGTCAAATTATTTTAGTTTGTTTCGGTTTGTTCTGTTATTTGTGGTTATGTGTTTTTGATTATTTTGTGTGTCTTCCAGTTTTATATGTAATTTATTAATAATGACTTTAAGTGCGAATTTAGTTAGTATTTATCATGGCGTGTTTTTTTGTAAAAGACTGTTTAAATAGAAAAAAATTATTACCAAAAGGCATTCATTTTAATTTTAAGTATTTCATTAAATCTTATGTAGGATTTGAAGAGGGAGTATATTTTTCTCCAAAAATTTCCTAAAAATGAAGTATAATAGACCATTTCACACACTGTAGAACCTTCCATATCTACAAGATTCAACATCATCAGCAGATGCAAGTATAATTAAAAAACAAAAGAGAAGAAAACGCAAGTCGGTAATAAGGTATATAAATATATTTTAATTATTTATAATTAAGAATTGGTAATTTCTAGTGCTCAAATATCCAAATATATGTTGGCCACAAATACATATAGCAGTTCAAAAAATTGATGTAGAATTATAGAAAAGGCAAACAGCATATTGAAAAAGGAAATTTTGCATATGAATCTTTTAACTTGTAATGGACTACATAAGAAAAAATCAAATTTTATCTAAAAATACTGTCGATCATCTGGCAAAGAGATACAACACTGTACCTCATTTATTAATGACTAGATACTTGAAGAATATAAAGATTGAGACAATATCTCGTGAATCTTATCTCCCTGTACTTAAACAATTTGCAGCAACATTACAGTTCCACTCTTGCAAAGTCTATGAAGAAATCGGAAGAGAATTTGCCTTATCGCATAAATGGTACCAGAATGTAAATTGTGAAAGTCGAAGAAGCACATCAAGCTAATGAAAAAGTTGAATGTTCGCTCTTATTAGATAAAATCTTAACAGGAAATTAAAAATAAAAATTATTAGTTGGTCATACACGCAAGAAAAATAATTTCTCCATTTATTTACTTAAAAAAAGATCAATATATTTTTGTGATATTGCACTATGTTATTCATATATTTTGTATCTATGTATAAATGTATGTGTGTGTGTATTTATATGTTTGTATATTTTATAATATTATGTATGTATATAGACATATGGTGTATATACTTCTGAAACAAGTATTTTTGCGTGATATGTTTTTGTATATTTAAAAATTTACGCCTCTGTTGTCCCAATTTAAATAAAAGGTGTACCACTATTCACTACTATGCATAATACTTACTTTGTGATATGTTAACTAATCCGTAGCACTGAAAAGTATTGTTTTTGAATATAAATAGTAAATATACAATAGGAAACGCAAGGAACTAGAGGCCGAAGTTAAGCGATTTTTAGACAGGTACAATTCTGGGTGTAACTTTTGGCGCAAATATGGACGTAAATAAACAGCCTAACTAGCAGCGCATTTTTCGTGAATAGCTCTACACGGGCGCAAAGCTGGTTAGTCCGACTAACGCTACGGCCGTTTCATGAATCCGGCTGTAAGTCTTTTCATCCGTTTTACGTGTATACCGTTTTATAATTCAGTTTGTCATCCGTCTTGAAATTGTTCAGAAGCGATATGTCTAAAATTGAAGTTTAAGCAGCAATTACTATAGCTGTAATTACAAGAAAGAAAAAGTATATAGATTAAGTAAGCTTGTACGCGTTGCAAAAATCTGGTTGATTGTGATGTCATTCAAGTCAAGCAATTGACTACGCAATGCATAAATCCAAAGATTTATATATTTACACGCTCTGTCTTACTTGATGACATAACTGTAGGTACATGTAAAACGGATAAAAATAATGGAGCGTCTACGGTGCCCTTTATGGTTGGTTACATAGAAAAGCAGCATAGTTGAATGGCGCCACCACAATGCCTAATTATTCTGAATTTAATTTTTTGTAACTTGAAATAAAGCCATTTATTATTATTATTTTTTAAGTGCATTTTTTTAAAATTTCTTGTTGAACTTTTTAAGAAGGTAATCTAATATAAATGTTTAAATTTTCTTTAGTTTGTTGTTAATCCTATTATTACCACTGATATATTAATAATAATCACAATTATGCTTTAAATTCCTTCTTTTTAAATGCATAGTTCCTTAAAACAGTAGGTATTTATTTTAATATTTAAAAAGCATTAAGATTTGGAAAATAAATGATTTAAATTATATATAGTTCTGGTAAATATCAAGGTACATAAAATATTGATTACTTCCTGTAGAAAATTTGACGTTTCTAGTAGACAATGGCGTTGCCTTATATTAGGAAGTCTGCACATATTGACGCGTCTTGTCCCTACTCCATATCTCTGCATAATTTATATTCCCTCTAGTAGGGAATGAGCATGATACGCCTGCGTCAAATGATCCAATCCCCCATATTGGATCACTTTGTTTATGTTAAATTTTCTAGCAAAGAGGCGTAATGTAAATTCTCTCTAGTCTTTTCTTAACTCGGTAGTTGAGAACAAGTTACCAGTGAATTTAACTCAAGTAATTTAAGACTATTCATTGACTACTGCTGTAAGGTCCTTGGAGTTGGGGGCTTGCAATAGTACTTGCAGTAGGGCAAGTCGCTTGATGTTATGACCGCTCAGGTCGTGTTACATCTTACGTATTCAGGTTGCCCACTGTATCCCTGAGATACACAAACAGGTAAGGTTAGTCGTCGGTTATCTCAACTATATGGCATACTGATAACAAGTTTACAACCTGTATATACCTAGTGGCGGCACTAACAAGTGACTAGGTACTTTTTTATAGGTTTTTCAGGTGTAAATCAATGCTAGTAGGGGCATCAGCCTGCAGATTAGTTGTTTCATGAACTTCCGCGTTTACCTGAAAATAGTTTAAATATGGAAGAGAAATTTAATTTAAGAAATGCGACATGAAGATGTTACCAAACAATCAATTGATTCAATTAGAAAATGAATTCTTATAGCGCTTTCACACTATTACGCGAAAACGCTACTTTTGTGGCGTTGTCAATGATGATTGGTCAACTTTTTTAAATCGACGTAATCAAGGTCATTGCTATGAAAGTTGATTAAACTTTATACCGTAAACGTCAAAAAATAAGCGTCATATGTCTTTTCATGTTTGTGTAAGTGGGTTTGTTTTGAATGTATTTTTCTAGAATTATTTAGAAATTTTAGATTTATAAATTAACAATGATGCAGAATTTGCACTACTGTAATTTTACGTAACCTCAAACGTACGTAATTAATATACGTGAACTTAGCCCCCATTTTTTGATAAACTAAAAAATAAAGTTTGTACTTAATTGTGCCGGATTTGTGCTGCATTGTGCCATAAAATTTTGAGGAAAAATAATAGCCATTTTCCTAGAAAATTAAAAAATCGTGTTTTCCCACTTCGCGAAATGTGCTATCTTCCTGCCTCCGTTCTCCGAAAAATCCGGAATTTTCTAGCCCCCCATTTTATCACAATCCAATTTTTTTATGTGCTGAATTGTACTCGATGTTCTGAACATTGTGCCGTTTAAAATAATTTGATATGTCTCCGTTTTCCGGAAAATGGAAAAAATCGAAAATTTTGACGTGACCTTACTGTGCCCCCTCCTTTGCGAAAATCGTGATTTTTTTTATGTGCTGATTTGTGCCAGTTGTTCCGAATTTTGTGTCATTTAAAGGAATTTGATATCTGGCTCCGTTCCCCGGAAAATCTGGAAAAACCGGAAATTTGGATGTGAACTTAGCCCCCCATTTTTCTCGGAAATAAAAAAACAGGATTGTGCTGAATTGTGCTAGTTTAAAGAAATTCGATACCTATCCGTTCTCTGAAAAATCCGGAATAACTGGACATTTTGACACGACGTTACTGCGCCCTCCATTTTACCCGAAAATTGAAGAACGTGGTTGTGCTGAATTGTGGTAGTTGTGTCGAACGTTGTGCCGTTTAAAAAAATTTTATATCTGCCTCAGTTCTCCGGAAACGCCGGAAATTTGGGCGTGAACTTAGCCCCCTATTCTTCTCGAAAATTGAAAAACGGGATTGTGTGCTAGTTGTCCTGAACATTGTGCCGTTTAAAGAAATTCGATACCTATCTCTGAAAAATACGGAAATTTTGACACGACGTTACTGCGCCTTCCATGTTACCCGAAAATTGAAAAACGTGGTTGTGCTGAATCTGGAATTAAGGGGAGGATAGCAAAAAGGCTACAGCACTTAGGTCCCATTGGGCCCCTTGTACCTCCTCCCATTAGGAGATCAGTCCATCTGAGCCGCCAGTCAGCCTAATAAGGAGAAAAGGGTAGTGATGTTGGTCAGGGGGATCTCTCTAATGTAGGTCATAGAAGGCCATCGCTCTCCCAACACGGATTCTCTTATTGACGAAATGGCAGTGCACTCACAGAGTGCATGGAGTACTGTCTCGTCTTCCTGTTCGCAACCCCTACAAAGAGGTGTATCATACTTCCTCATGTTATAGAGGTGCTTTCTTAGCCAGCAGTGTCCAGTTTGAATACCTGTCACCAGACGAAGGTTTGTTCTAGACATAGCCAGGTACTTTTTGGCTGTATCCGTGCAGGGGTACTCTAGGAACTCCTTAGCAAAATTACAGCCGTTTGTTTCATGCCAACGTTTCATAAACTCTTTGTGGGTGTCTCCTTTGATAATTTCAACAAATGCTGACAATGGAAGCATACTGGAGGGACCAGGTCCAAAAATATTCAGACCCGATGCACTCCTAGCCAGCTCGTCAGCTACTTTATTGCCATTGCACCGGTCGTGTCCCTTTACCCAGCATACAGATACGCTGTTGTTAGATGAGGCCACTACTAGTGCCTGATAGCATTCCCATGCTGATCTAGTTGTTATCTTATGATTACGTAAGATCAGTGGTGATTGTCTACTATCTGTGTAGATTCTAATGATTTTGCCCGTTGTATGTCTACGGGCATTTTCTTTGGCGGCTATGGTTATACCTGCTAATTCTGTTTGTACTACGGTAGTATGCCTATCCATTGCCCACTGATAACGAATATGCAAGGATCTGGAATAAATCCCACATCCTGCACCTTCCTTCTTTTTTGACCCGTCTGTGTAGATGTTGATAACATCTTCACTGGCGGTTTCTTCATTCCTGATAAGTACCCTGTAGGGTCTGTCAAACACAAACTTGGGAGAAATGCTATCAGTGTCTGCCTGCAAAAGGGGCATCTTCCTGACGATCCCACTCCACAGGCGACTCCTAGCTTCTCCACATTCTACATCAGGTGTAATACCAGTATTTTTGAGGTGAAGCATAGTTGTCGCAGCCACTTCTCTTAGATGAATATCCAGGTGGAAAGGTGGTAGACATAGCATTACCTCCATTGCCATGGTAGGTGTCGTACGCATAGCTCCAGTTATGCTTAAGCAGGCAATCCTTTGCACCTGGCTGAGCTTTTGTTTAGCTGTCGTCTGTTGGACTTTCGGCCACCAGACGACAGCTCCATAGGCTAACATTGGTCTCAAAATGGTAGTGTATATCCACATGACCACCCTTGGTTTCATTCCCCAGGTTTTACCAACGGTTCTGCGGCACTGCTCATAAGATATGTACGGTTTTTTTAGTCTTCTCTCTAAGTGAAGATTCCATGTTAGCTTCGAATCAAGTGTGACTCCTAGGTATTTCACATCCGATTCGAAGCTTAACGTAGTGTTTAGGAGAGTTGGTGCCTTTATGGACCCCATTTTCCTCTTCCTCGTGAAGAGAACCATTTCTGTCTTCCTGGGGTTGACAGACAGAGTATGATCCTCACACTCACACTCTTCAACGGCTCTTAGGGCTGTTTGCATTCTTTGGCAAAGAATCCCTTCAAACTTTCCACTAATCAACATGGTAAGATTATCGGGATAAGCGATGGTATCGATGCCAATTTCCGAGTTGAGGTGATGCAGGAAACTGTCCAGAACCAAGTTCCATAGCAGTGGTGATAAAACTCCTCCCTGCGGGCAGTCCTTTGTAACAATGCCTCTTACGGAGGCATCCGCCACGTATGGCTCTTTTAGTGAGCACATTTGATATCCAACCACAAATGGTAGGAGAAACTCCTCTTTCTACAAGGGCTGAATTAATTTTTGGGCAAGGTTGTTTTATCAAATGCTCCCTCTATATCTATGAATACTCCCAGGGTGGACTCTTTATTGTCCAGTGATTTTTCGATCCTGCCCACAACTTGGTGAAGGGCAGTGTCGGTGGATTGCCCTGGAGTGTATGCATGTTGATAAGGGTGTGACTGTCTACCCGTCAGTACACTGTCCCTTATGTATCGTTCACACAGCTTCTCCATCGTTTTTAACAGAAACGAGTACAGGCTGATAGGTCGATACGCCTTTGGAGTGGTGTAGTCCAACCTACCTGTTTTGGGAAAAAATACAACCCTTACTTCCCTCCAAATCTTCGAAATGTAAAGGTGTGCAAAGCACAGCCTAAACATCCGTTCCAGGTGCGGCATTCAAGCCTCCAAGCCCCATTGTAAAAGGGCTGCCGTCAATGCCTGGTGATTTGAATGGTGAAAAGGTTTGCACTGCCCATCTTTATTAACAGTCTGGTTGGCAATCTGCCATTCCATGACTGAAGGTTGATTCTCAGTTTCGTGTGACCATTCTTCCCGTTCCATCGGTGTGGATCCTGGGAAGTGGGTCCGCATCAGCAGTTCCAGACTTTCATTTAGATTAGTGGTTTTTTCACCATCTTCTCTAGTTAGTAAACCCAAATCATGGTCTTTTTCTTTTGCAAAGATTTTACATAGCCTAACAGTCTGCGAGTGGTCTTCAATCTCCTCACAGTAGGCTCTCCAAGCATCCCTTTGTCTTTTCCTGACTAGTTTTTTGAAAAGTCTCAAGTGGGTTTTGTACAGTTCCCAGTCTGAGTCTTGTCTAGTCATTTTTGCCTTATTAAATGATATCCTGGCCTTCTTCCTCAGTTTGCTCAGCTCCCGGTTCCACCAACAAGCGGTTGCACCAGACTGCTGGGCTGATCTGAGGGGGCAGGATGCTATAAAGGTTCTCTTTATGACAGATTGTACAGTATCCACAAATAGGTTCCTGATCTTGTACCGCTACCAGGTTCTTCCGGAGGTGACATAGATATCTATCCTTGTCAATTCCTCGAGGGTCCCGGAACAGTTTTAAAGGAGTTTTAGTTAGATTAATCTCAAAATTTATCCAGCGATGATCTGACATAGAGGCAATAACTGCAACATGCCAGTTCCCGATTGCCTTAGATATACACACCGTAGTTAAAGTGACGTCTATTAATGTCTGACTTCTAGAGTTAACAAATGTCGGTACGCAGCCTTTATTGCTTATATAAAGGTTGCTTGCGTTAATATAATCATATAAAGACTTACCTCTTGTGTTGTTGTCTTCACTACCCCAGGCTACATGGTGTGAATTAGTGTCACAGGCCATGATAAGTTCCTATTTCTGGGCGCGGCAGTGTGCCACCAGTTCCTCCATCTCCCTTGTTGGTGGTGGGGTGACCGAATTCTCTGGGAGGTACACTGATGCCATGACAGCCACAGTTTGTTTACCCTTGACTACACAGTCTACTTTCACGGCAGTCAGATCAGATGTTGAAAGGTGTTGTAGTGGTTAGGTTTTGATGTTGCGAGGGGTGTATATCGCCGTCCTCGGTCTCTCTGTATTGGGTGTGCTGAAAATACGCCAAGTTAGTTTGGTTAGACCCGTATTAGTGCCAGTGTATCCTGCTCCACATCAAGACGGCGGCATAACGCAGCCGTGGCCGCTCGACTGTGTTGCAGGTTACACTGTACAATACTTACCTTAATATCACCAACCATCTTGATATGGTGGCTGTTCTTATCCTCTCGAACCTCCTAGGAGGAGGAGAGGATTTCCTGGTTGTGCTGAATTGTGGTAGTTGTGTCGAACGTTGAGCCGTTTAAAGAAATTTGATATCTGTCTCCGTTCTCCGAAAAATCCGGAAAAACCGGAAACTTTGGCGTGAACTTAGTCCCCATTTTTCTCGAAAATTAAAAAACGGGATTGTGGTGAATTGTGCTTGCTAATTGTCCTAAACATTATGCCGTTCAAAGAAATTTGATATCTGCCTCCGTTCTCCAGAAAATCCGGAAAAACCAGAAATTTTGGCGTGAACTTAGCCACACATTTTTCTCGAAAATTAAAAATTGGGATTGTGTCGAAATGTGCTAGTTGTCCTGAATATTGGGCCGTTTAAACAAATTCGATATTTTTTTCCATTCTCCGGAAAAACCGGTAATTTATGCGACAACACAATTTATATTGTATGTATTTCATTAGTCACATATATCAAAGAGTTAGACGTATTTATTTTTTTCTTTCATTATTTAATTGTGAATAATAATAATAATAATAATAATAATAATAATAATAATAATAATAATAATAATAACAATAACAATAACAATAACAATAACAATAACAATAACAATAACAATAACAATAACAATAACAATAACAATAACAATAACAATAACAATAACAATAACAATAACAATAACAATAACAATAACAATAACAATAACAATAACAATAACAATAACAATAACAATAACAATAACAATAACAATAACAATAACAATAACAATAACAATAACAATAACAATAACAATAACAATAACAATAACAATAACAATAACAATAACAATAACAATAACAATAACAATAACAATAACAATAACAATAACAATAACAATAACAATAACAATAACAATAACAATAACAATAACAATAACAATAACAATAACAATAACAATAACAATAACAATAACAATAACAATAACAATAACAATAACAATAACAATAACAATAACAATAACAATAACAATAACAATAACAATAACAATAACAATAACAATAACAATAACAATAACAATAACAATAACAATAACAATAACAATAACAATAACAATAACAATAACAATAACAATAACAATAACAATAACAATAACAATAACAATAACAATAACAATAACAATAACAATAACAATAACAATAACAATAACAATAACAATAACAATAACAATAACAATAACAATAACAATAACAATAACAATAACAATAACAATAACAATAACAATAACAATAACAATAACAATAACAATAACAATAACAATAACAATAACAATAACAATAACAATAACAATAACAATAACAATAACAATAACAATAACAATAACAATAACAATAACAATAACAATAACAATAACAATAACAATAACAATAACAATAACAATAACAATAACAATAACAATAACAATAACAATAACAATAACAATAACAATAACAATAACAATAACAATAACAATAACAATAACAATAACAATAACAATAACAATAACAATAACAATAACAATAACAATAACAATAACAATAACAATAACAATAACAATAACAATAACAATAACAATAACAATAACAATAACAATAACAATAACAATAACAATAACAATAACAATAACAATAACAATAACAATAACAATAACAATAACAATAACAATAACAATAACAATAACAATAACAATAACAATAACAATAACAATAACAATAACAATAACAATAACAATAACAATAACAATAACAATAACAATAACAATAACAATAACAATAACAATAACAATAACAATAACAATAACAATAACAATAACAATAACAATAACAATAACAATAACAATAACAATAACAATAACAATAACAATAACAATAATAATAATAAGTGGGACCCTGCTCAGTTAAAAGCCCAAATTAAAGCTGCAGAGACGCGTCACCTTCTGCAGCTACATAAGGATAAGCCAATGCATGGTCTCTTCTACCGTCATCTAGAGGGGCTTGGCTTATCTGAAAAGCTGACCTTCGCTTTTTTGAGGTCAGCGAGGCTGAACTCTGAGACCGAGGGGTTCATAATGGCTTGCCAAGATGGTGTAATTAATACTCTCGTCTATCGTAGTCGTGTCTTGGGTATCGAGGTTCCTGATACCAGATGCAGGGCCTGCCGCCAGGCGCCGGAAACGCTTATGCATCTCCTGTCGGCCTGTCCGGTATATGCGGCCACAGCGTATATCCAAAGACACGATTCAGCCTTACGGATGTTGTATTATCATTTACGACACTCGTATGAGATAGACGAGACGCCAGTGCTGCCTTATGCTCCGGGGGATATAGAATCCGTTGTGGGGAATGAGAAGTGCCGAATTTATTGGAACTATTCATTCCCCACCCTCAGGCAAATTCAAGCCAATAAGCCTGATGTAGTCCTCCTCGACCACCAACTTAGGACGATGTTTGTGATTGAGTTCTCGGCTCCCGCAGAGAACAACATCGTCCTAAAAGAGGAGGAAAAACGGAGGAAGTATCGAGATCTTCTCTCCGAGCTCCGCAGGCTGTATCCAGACCACTCTGTTAAGATTGTGGTGCTCATTATAGGCGTCCTGGGTGGAATGAGACATACGTTGCTTTCTGACTTAAAGATCATACCGGCTTGCCGAAATTCGGCAGAGATCTTAGCCGGCAGAATGCAGAAGGCAATCGTCCTTGGTTCGCTACGTCTACTCAGAACGCACGATTTACGGGCGCAATGATTACTGACTCAACGGAGTGGAGAGTGGTCATTGCTTGACTCTTCAGAACATCTCCGAATGTGTCGGAGCTTCGGAAGGTGTTACTGGAAAAAAAAAAAATAAAATAATAATAATAATAATAATAATAATAATAATAATAATAATAATAATAATAATAATAATAATAATAGTAATAATAATAATAATAATAATAATAATAATAATAATAATAATAATAATAATAATAATAATAATAATAATAATAATAATAATAATAATAATGATCATGATCATGATGATGATTGATGATTGATGATGATTCATGATGATTGATGATGATTGATGACTGATGACTGATGACTGATGATTGATGAAAGATGATTGAGGATTGACGATTGACGATTGACGATGACGATGACGATGACGATGACGATGAAGATGAAGATGAAGATGAAGATGAAGATGAAGATGAAGATGATGGATGATGGATGATGGATTATGGATGATGGATGATGGATGATGGATGATGGATGATGGATGATGGATGATGGATGATGGATGATGGATGATGGATGATGGATGATGGATGATGGATGATGGATGATGGATGATGGATGATGGATGATGGATGATGGATGATGGATGATGGATGATGGATGATGGATGATGGATGATGGATGATGGATGATGGATGATGGATGATGGATGATGGATGATGGATGATGGATGATGGATGATGGATGATGGATGATGGATGATGGATGATGGATGATGGATGATGGATGATGGATGATGGATGATGGATGATGGATGATGGATGATGGATGATGGATGATGGATGATGGATGATGGATGATGGATGATGGATGATGGATGATGGATGATGGATGATGGATGATGGATGATGGATGATGGATGATGGATGATGGATGATGGATGATGGATGATGGATGATGGATGATGGATGATGGATGATGGATGATGGATGATGGATGATGGATGATGGATGATGGATGATGGATGATGGATGATGGATGATGGATGATGGATGATGGATGATGATGAACAGCCCAGGTTGTTAGCCCATGATAACCAAGGTAGGAGACGGTTTAAGTTAAGTGGACTGCAGTAATTAACGAATACTTATACCGATCTTATCTATCAATCATCCTGGGAAAACCACGCAATACTAAATATAGCAGAGAACTCCATAGAAAAGTTACAGAGAAATTTCCTGAAATAAGAAGGAAGTCAATACAGAACACAGTTGATCAACGCCGACAAATAGAAGTAAGGAACATTATCTCACCAGCGCACCAGCGTATAATATACGAGTCGACATCTACAGCATTGGACCTACTATTACAAAACCATTTAAAGCTAGAATAGAAACAGAAATAACTTACCCTGAAATATATCCTAAAAGACTTACCACTGATCCTTCTTGACTATTCTCAGTCCCAGTAACGCATCTGGAGTGCACCTGTTTTGACAAAAAAAATACAAACCCAAACATTTTAAAAACTCATTTTTATAATATTCTAAGTAATTATCCAAATTCCGAAAAAATATATACCGACGGTTCAAAGACAGAAAATGGAGTGGGTAGTGCCTTTGTAATTGAAGAAGTTATTTACTCATGGTCTTTACCAAAGTTATCCAGTGTATACACAGCTGAACTGTATGCCATATGGCAAGCTCTCCTTTTCTGTGAATTCTCAGCTAAAAATAATAAATAATTTTCTTATCTGTACGCACTCTCTTAGTTCAATTCTAGCAATTAGTAATGCCTTCAATTCAGATTCACTTGTTCAAAACATACTTGAAACTATATTTTCACTGAAAAAGTTAAATAAAAATATTATTTTTGTATTTACACCAAGTCATGTAGGCATTACTGAAAACGACAGAGCGGACAGAGCTGCACGTTTATCTGCTAACAGTCCTGAAATAAATGATGGAATACCCGTAAGACATAAAGACATCATTGCAGACATCAAACGTACTATTAATATAAAATGGCAGGAAAGGTGGAACCAAGTACAGACAGCATATAAAGTAATTTGTCCTAACATTAGTACCCTTATAAGTACTTCTACAAAAAATATATCCAGAAAAGAGCAAGTACTACTAACGCGTCTAAGAATAGGGCATACTCATATAACATTATGTCACCTACTAAGAAGTCAAAGAGCACCTGAATGCCCTAAATGTAGAGTCACAATTACAGTGAAACACTTCCTAATAGAATGTCCATTATATCGGCCACATCGGGTCTAAGAGGGGTATAGCTGGCTGTAAGGAGAACCTGCTCATCGACAGATGTATTACGCAGGACTCCGTGCAGTACAAGTGAAACCTCTCAATGGTCTGGATAGATTACAGCAAGGCATTCGATATGACACCGCATGAGCTAATAATTCACTTGCTCCAATGCCTTACGGTGGCCGATTCCATAGTGAGATGTATTGAACAACTCATGTCGCTCTGGAGGACCCGCTTTACCATGACATCGGTTAATGCAAGGATCCAGACAGAACCGGTTTTATTCAGGAGGGAAGTGTTCCAGGGAGATTCCCTGAATCCCCTCTTGTTTTGCATCTCACTGCTGCTATTATCCGTTGCACTTTGTCGTACCCGGGGTTACAACTGCGGTACCCCAGGAGACCGAAGGCATAAGGTCACCCATTTGTTCCATATGGATGACCTTAAACTCTATGCCTCCGGAGAGAGGGATTTAAATCAGTCCCTCAGAGTGGTACAGGAGTACACGCAGTTGGAATGGAGTACGGGCTGGACAAATGTGCACTGGTTTATCTCAAGAGAGGACGATGCGGTCCATACGGAGAGGACGCCCAGCTCATAGACGGAAGCATCTTCCATCATCTAGATGCCGGAGAATCGTACACCTATTTGGGTGTCCCACAGCGGGGCACTCATGAGGTGGCTACGGCAAAAAACGCTGTCCGCGGCAGGTATCGGCACCGTCTCCGACAGATCTGATCTTCGGAGCTGTCGGGTAAGAACGAGGTGAATGCCACAAATATGATTGCCGTTCCGATCCTTCTCTACTCCTTTGTAGTAGTGAAATGGACACAAGAAGAGCTAAGGCAACTCGATGTAGGGACCCGCAAAATGATACATCTCCATCGGAGTTTGCATCCAAGATCGTCCGTTCCGCGGTTATACTTCCCAATAAATCGGGGAGGCCGTGGACTCTTGAGTTTGGAGTTTCTCCAGAGCAGAGTGGTTTTGGAGGAAGCCTGTAAAGTCATCAGGAGCTCGGATCCTCTTCTCTGCATGGTCCAAGACCATGAAACAGCATGGATAGGAGCGTTTGTATATAAGAGCAGCCGATAAATCCAGACTCTGTCACCGAGTCGGATCCTGCTCAGTTAAAAGCCCAAATTAAAGCTGCAGAAATGCGTCATCTTCTGCAGCTACATAAGGATAAGCCAATGCATGGTCTCTTCTACCGTCACCTAGAGAGGCTTGGCTTATCTGAAAAGCTGACCTTCGCTTTTTTGAGGTCAGCGGGGCTGAACTCTGAGACCAAGGGGTTCATAATGGCTTGCCAAGATGGTGTAATTAACACTCTTGTCTATCGTAGTCGTGTCTTGGGTATCAAGGTTCCTGATACCAGCTGCAGGGCTTGCCGCCAAGCGCTGGAGACGCTTATGCATCTCCTGTCGGCCTGTCTGGTATATAAGGCCACAGCGTATATCCAAAGACACGATTCAGCCTCCGGGGGATATAGAATCCGTTGTGGGGAATGAGAAGTGCCGAATTTATTGGAACTATTCATTCCCCACCCTCACGCAAATTCAAGCCAATAAACCTGATGTAGTCCTCCTCGACCACCAACTTAGGACGATGTTTATGATTGAGTTCTCGGCTCCCACAGAGAACAACATCGTCCTAAAAGAGGAGGAGAAACGGAGGAAGTATCGAGATCTTCTCTCCAAGCTCCGCAGGCTATATCCAGACCACTCTGTTAAGATTGTGGTGCTCATTATAGGCGTCCTGGGTGGAATGAGACATACGCTACTTTCTGAATTAAAGATCATACCGGCTTGCCGAAATTCGGCAGTGATCTTAGCGGGCAGAATGCAGAAGGCAATCGTTCTTGACTCGCTACGTCTGCTCAGAACACACGATTTACGGGCGCAATGATTACTGACTCAACGGAGTGGAGAGTGGTCATTGTTTCACTCTCCGAAAGTGTTGGAGCTTCGGAAGGTGGGACTGGAAAAAAAATAATAATCATGATGATGATGATGGTGATGGTGATGGTGATGGTGATGATGATGATGATATAATATAAAATATAAAAGTTTAGCAATCGAAATCCAGTGAATGTGGCGGACTAAAGTAATTATAGTACCTGTCATAATTGGGACTACGGGATATGTTAGCCAAGAATTTAAAATATGTGTCGAGCAACTTCCTGGAGATCATCGCCCAGAGCAGATCCAGCAAACTGCAATATTAGGCACTGCTCACATACTGCGGCTCACATAGGTATTGTCGTAAACCTGAAAAGAGAAAACAATATAAGAACCACCCTCTACATTTACACTTACCTTACCTTAAATGCATGGATTGCATTAGGTGAGAGTAATGATTCCAACCTAAACTTAACTACTACAAAGGATTAACAGCAGTCCGCGCCACACCCTGACGAAGAACTCCAGGGTGCAAAATACCCAACTAAGAGTTGAGGTTGTATGACAAGGCATAATAATAATAATTGTTCCGTTTTTATTAGGTTTATTTTATTGTTAATTATTATACCAGGTTAACTGTTTAAAGTTTAATTTGGTCCTATTTTCAAGTTCTATTTTAACTTTATTTAAAACACTGAAAACGCTCCCAATTTTTTGTTCATACTTTTTTTATATACAAAAAATGAGATAGCTAACGCTTAGCGATATACCGGTACACGTGAAGACGAGCTAGACGCATATCGTTAAATATCCCTCCGCCTAAATTTATTGTAAATTTGCAAATCGTTGATTTTTGTATTATAACCGCTGCAGTGTGTGTTTTTTGGATAGAGGCGTCTCTCCCGAAGAACAAGAAGCCAACGTAGGGTAAGTCGTCAGCCGGCTATCTCATTGTTTTAAAGTCATTTTTGCTGGAGGTATTTTTTTTACCTCAATTATACGCTCCCGAAAAATTATGCAATAATAGTCCATTTTTCTCTCTAATAACGAGCGCTTCGCTAACAGTTTTTGGTTCTTCGAGGCGCCAGATTTTTTGCATAATTTTTCGCATATCGCATGGTTTTCAGTGTTTCGAGAGACTTTTTAGAAATTTTAATAAACCTTTCAAGCGCTATATTGCTTTTCCTAAAATATTTCCGTTCCGTCAGTCAATCTTCGCGACCTCTTGTCCCTTTGAGAGCGGAAGGTATGGCCTAGCTACGCGCATACGCTAATTAAATTTTGGACGCTTACCAATATTTTCTAATTGACATCGACTTCAGGTGACTATATCACGTGGTTAGGAACTGATTCATTTATTAACTTCATACATTTCATACCATTTGCTACGCACATATCGCACTCATTTACTCACTTCATGTTTATTCGCACGCTTCCTTCGTATCCGTCCTTTAGTAATATGGCTGAGAAAATTAAAAAAGTAAAGACTGCGACAAATAGACGTCAGAAAAATTAATGATATGTTAGCCATAGCTGAACAGGCTCGCACAGAACCAAAAGAAAGGCCTGTGTTTAAATCTATATATCAGGATATTTTGGATATTAAAAAGTCATTTCGGGTTCAACATGATGCATTAATTAGTCTTGTTTTTAACGATGAAGATGAATTTGAGTCCGCACTTTGAATAATGTCTAAGTTTGATAAAACTTCACATCAAATAAAATTAATTTTTGAAAATTTGTTTGGTACATCCAATGCTACCGTAAAAATGTTAAATTGCCTAAAATAGAACTAATTAAATTTATAGGAGATATTAAATCTTTTCCTACATTTTTAGATATGTACGATTCTTTAGTACACAATAATTCATCTTTATCGGTCACTGAAAAGTTTAATTACTTAATTTCATCACTTGAAGGTCTTAGTATAGTAAAATAAGAGACTGCTTTCTCTGGTACATTGGTCTGCCACAGAAACCGCTCCTAAATTAAATTCCGAGGATCCTCAAGCTTTACGTAATTTACTTGATATATTTGCTGAAAATTTAGAGGCTCTTAGAGTTTTACAGCATCCAGTAAATATGTGGGACTTTATACTCGCTAATATGTTACTTAAAAAAATTGATAACGCTACTGCAACTCGATTTGAGTTGAACCATAATACTTCCGGGGATATGCCCAAATATCAAGATATTTTCAAATTTTTGGAAAATAATTGTAACGCTCTTTTCACTTTGAATTCGAGCAATACCGAAATTTAAGAAAAATGATTTTGTAAAATCTTCCAATGTTTCTCCTCGTGCACACGCTTCCACATCTTTTAGGAAGTAATAATTCGCCTGATCGCTTATGTGTATTATGTTACCAAAATCATGATTTGTATAAATGCCCAGAATTTATTAATAAAATTTCGCAGGAACGCTTTCGCTTCGCTAAAAGTAAAAACTTATGTATTAATTGCTTAAGTAACTTTCATAAAACTTTAAAATGCAATTCTACAATAACATGCCGACACTGTAAAAAGATGCATCATTCTCTTTTACATTTGGGCCGCTTTGAGGAATCTTTTTCTTCAAATAATACAAGTTCGCATGATATATATATATATATATATATATATATATATATATATATATATATATGTTAGTTCGTAGACTTCCGCGGGTGTTATATGTGTTTGTAAAATTTCTCCGGGTTCCTTTCCGCGATGAGTCTGCATGGTCTTCAAAAGAACCATTTGTTTGACAACGTTTCGGTAAAATCTCATTTACCATCTTCAGGTCTTCTTACTTCTGCTTCGCGTTACTTCGTTTGGCTTACTGGAAGATGTTTGTCCACTTGGTAAGTTATATACTGTGCTTTCGTTCCGGTCTGTGGTTTTCTTTGCATGGCTGCGCGTCACGGTTCTTGCGTTTGGTCTACTCTCAGCGTTACGTATCACTGGTTTATTGATCTTCTTGATTTCCAGGACAGGTTTCCAAGCTGTTGGTAATCTTTGGGTATCGTCACGTTTATTGAGATTTTGAGGATGTTTTTCAATTTCGATGGCTTCTCTAATTATTCTTTTTGCCTTATGCTCCATAATTAGATCAATAAACCAGTGATACGCAACGCTGAGAGTAGGCCAAGCAGAACACAAGAACCCACAGCACCGTTAAACGCAAGACCCGTGACGCGCAGCCATGCGGAGAAAACCACACACCGGAACGAAAGCACAGTATATAACTCACCAAGTGAACAAACATCTTCCAGTAAGCCGAACGTAGTAACGCGAAGCAGAAGTAAGAAGACCTGAAGATGGTAAATGAGATTTTACCGAAACGTTGTCAAACAAATGGTTCTTTTGTATATATATATATATATATATATATATATATATATATATATATATATATATATATAAGAAATTTTACAACCATATATATATATATATATATATATATATATATATATATATATAATATATATATAAGAAATTTTACAACCATATATATATATATATATATATATATATATATATATATATATGTACAGGGTGTCTCGCTTAAAAGTGGAATAAGCCTGTAACATGTCTACCGTGTGACCAATTTCAATAAACTTTTTTTGTTGGATACACCTTCGGAAAGTCTATCTTTGACATACTTGATGTTCTCTAAAATTCGAAACCGTGGCCGACTACGATACAATTTATGTGGCCTAAAAACGGAAAATCATATTAGGGATTTTTTTGCTCGAAAAATTTCCACGAATTCTTAATCAGAACCCCATCAAACCTTACCAACCAAATTTTCGTTGCCATAGTATACAGGATAGGTAGTTGTTCTTGGTATTGAAATAAAAACTACATTTTGAAATTAAGAAATTGTCGCTTTTGAATATAATTCGTTTACTTTTTCAAAATGATTTGGGTAATTGATCTATTTCCTATTTATCAAAGTTAAGTTTTTGTATGGAGCATGTGACTCAATTCCTAAGTACAATATTAATTATTATTTTCAGAAGGCGAACACTGTATAGATATCGATGTAGATGGTCATATTTAATTTTGACTTGTCTATTTTAATGTATTAGTAAACCATTATAATAGATTACAGTATTATATTGAATAGAACTGAAATAAAAGACAATAAATACTATTTTTGATTTTTTATAAACATAAATAAATTATACATAAAACTATAACAAAAGAAGTGGTGGAAGCAAAATGAGGTAGGTACTTAGCTTTCAACCAGTATTAATAAACTGCAGCTAGTAAAATCTAATTTATCTTATGTCTGCAGTATAATTCATAAATAAGGCAAAAACTGGAAAGCCGATGGGTTATCAAAATTTTAATAGTTTTTTCAAACTGCATTATTTTGGAAATACAAGAAATTTAAGTTGTTAAAGTTTCAGATATTACAGTATATTACAGTGCCTCTCAAATTTGTAGTAATGTAATAATAATTTTTGTTATTGAGAAAAATATATCTGTAAATTAACAGCTTCACCATTATGTATCTTAAAAATGAAGCATTTTATGAAAAATGTTGATATGCACACCAATTTTTAATAACTTAAAGCCGAAAAAAATTGTTCCAAAGTCAATACCAGTAAATTTGTGCATTAAAAACTTTACTATGCGGAGAGCTACATTAATTATTGAAAATAGAACTATAGTTATATCGAGACAAATCGACTACATTTGTCTCGATATAACTATAACAAAATTTACTTGATAATAAAAATTGTTCAATATTTATAATTAAGTGTATAAAAATAATGGTTAAATGTGGGGTTAGAATAGCTACAAATGCGTGTCTTACAGACGCTTTTCAAAATTATTATTTTATTTGAGTAAAATTTAAACAGTAACTGTAAATAAACACAACGTCAATAAGTTACCTTTGTTGTATATGTTATACTTTTTGAGATTTCAATAGTTAAAAACACAATTTTCACTTTCTTAATTTTTATTTCTGTTAAAAACTTTTTTCATAAAGTTGTGTGAAGATCGAAGTACTTACTACTTAAACATGTAGTTTCAAAGGAACGAACAAAATCTATTTTTAATTGTTATGCTACTTTTTCCATAAATACTCAAGTAGTTAATTTATATTTACAATCTTATCAAGTATACTATAGAAATTAATAAAATCTTAAAATAATGCATTGCATGTTTTACTGAAAAAATATATTTTTTGTGCTATTTATTTTATTAAATTCTTTTGTACTTTTCGAAAAATAATAGTAGGTAATGATATTTTGGTACATAAGGAATTTCACACATATTTTTATTGTTGATTTTTTTGTAAAACATAATTCCTGATAGTTAATTTTATTTATAAAAATTCATAAAATAGAAAAATGAACAGAATGCTTTGTATATGCTTGTAAACAGTGATTTTTTATTTTTCTTCGGTTTTGGGATAACTATGTTGATTGACATTGACAAAAAATAAAGATGAAAAATTTGAACATTGTTTACATTCGAACACCATATTTTATCATAAGTTGGACTACAGTTTGTAATATCTCAAGACAAGCAACATTTTTTTTAAATCAAGAATGATCGTTTATTAAATAATCGACATTAAAATAGTTGACCAGAATGCGTTACCACATCTGGAACGGCACTTTCTAACAAAAAAATATCACTTTTAACGGTAGGATCCAAAATAGTTCCACTAATTGCGGTGCTTAATTTTTTGTTTGTTCCTTTAATACTAAAATATAAATACTTTCACTTGACATTGGGCTCATCTTAAATCAGAAAATATGGAATAAAGAGATAATTTCATTTGTAGAATAAAATGCTTTTGACACATTTTTTCTTTCTATGTGTATTTCTACTAAGTTTGGATTTGCAAGAAATAGTATATTATTATTTACTGAAGTGCTGAGAAGCAAACCATCGATGCCATGTAAAAAAATACTGTGCGACAAAAATAAAATTAGATAAACAAAATCATATTTCAATAACATTTTTATATATTCCATAAATGTCAACTACCCATTTGCATTCCCATTTTTTTAATATTTATTAAAAATATTGATTATATTTTAATGAATACACGTCTATTTAGCAATGTCTTAGCTGGTGTCTATTATTCAGTAGGCAGACACAGAATATTATATTAAAAATAATCTATATTTCTGTATTTGAAAAACATTATATTTTTAGTTTCAAGATTTAACAAATTCGTAATTATAATAAAGCTAGTAAACTACAATACGTAATCATTTCTCTTAAGTATTTTATAAAATCCGTCGCGTCAGTCCTTTTATTTTAGTTTTTCGGTTTTCGTTCGGTAACTATATATATATATATATATATATATATATATATATATATATATATATAGTAAAATATGTTATTCTATTTTTTATATACTACAAATATTATTTTACATCGAGTGAAAAATTTTAAATAAAAAAAAATTTACATTACTCAACATTTTAATAAACAGCATTGATGTAAAATAATATTTGTAGTCTATTAAAAAACCGCCTATTTTTATCATTTTCCGTTGAGCAGTTATTGAGCGAAAACGTGAGCATTTACCGTTAGTCTGAATCACTTCTCTCAGTTTTTTTTACTGTTTTAGAAAGGTATTTTAAGCTAATATAAATCAAATCTTCTACAATTGTTGGGGCTTTTGTCCACTGAGTAGTTAGTTTCACAGTAAAAAAATGTTACAAAAGCTAATAATAAGGAATATATGGGTAGATATTGTGGGTGTAATTCAACGCAGGTTGGGGCTTTTGTCCACTGAGTAGTTAGTTTCACACAATATTATTAATACCTAAAAATATATAAAAACTTCTCTCAGTGTTGGACATTTAGAATCTAATGTGATCATCTCTTTTTTCAATGCCACCACAAGGGGGCAGCATTTTATTGCTAAGAAATATTTTTTTAGTTTTCGCTCAGTAGCTCCTCAAGGGATAAAGATAAAAATATGCGGTTTTTTTTAATAGACTACAAATATTAATTTACATCGACGCTGTGTTTTGAAATTTCGGAAAAGAGCAAAATTCATTTTAAAAAAATAATTTTACAGTTTTTCAAAATTTCAAAACACAGCGTCGATGTAAAATAATATTTGTAGTCTATTAAAAAACCGCATATTTTTATCTTTATCCCTTGAGGAGTTATTGAGCGAAAACTTTATATCGTCTTATAGAGCGCTCACCGTAAGCCTTAAGTAGACAGCGCACTAAGAGGTCGTGATCTAGGCGCATCGCGGACCGTTCAGTACCGAGTTGATTTTTTATGTCAAAATATGTTCTGTGGAAATTTGTTTTCTGTTAGCTCTTTTATTTAATGCGACTGGCCGAAATTCTCTAAAAAGTTTTCAGGAAGACCGCGACGCGAGCGAGTCCAGTCCTCCACCTATTAGCGCAAACGTGTAGATTTAAAATCATTAAAAGATACGTCACTAAACGAGAACAAGACCTAGCATGGTCCGCAATGGGTACACAACAATACATTTGCGTGAGAATTTGACACTCATAAGCGGATAGTTGGTCGGTCACCCGACAGCCTTTATGTTGCTTTATGTAGGGAACATTAAAAAACAAAGTTGAAAAAAATCGCCACTACTGTGAATTACACAATTTCAGAGGTTTTTTAATAGCAACTGAGAAATGTTAATAATAATATTGACAAGAAAATGAGGCTTCTTCATAGCAACTTTTGATTACCTTTAAAATGGCGTACGTAGTCAGCTTTACCCATAGAACGTTTCATTTTCTTGTTTTATTCCACATAATATTCTAAACTCATGTTACCTACGTACCTAAAGAGTTGATGTACTTAATACATTATATTAAAAAAACATTATTTTTACGTTACTATAAATTTGCCCTTGTCTATTTGCATAAAACAATAATTAATATTCTATCTAAAATGAAGCCCCTCGTGCTCTAAACATAAACGTAAATATTCATAAATGGAAGTTTGGAATATATCGAAATAGACAATTTAATTTTAAAAGTGGCATTCTTTTTTAATATCATATGGCAGTTTTTAATTCCTAAGCGCCCTGTATAATGTGGCAACGAAAATTTGGTTGGAAGGGTTTTCTGGGGTGCTGATCAAGAATTCGTGAGAATTATTTGAATCAAATAATTCCTAATATGATTTTCGAACTTTAAGTTACATAAATTGTGTCGTAGTCGGCCACGGTTTCGAATTTTAGAGAACACCAGGTATGTCCAAGGTAGACTTTTTGAAGATGTATCCAACAAAAAAAAGTTTATTGAAATCGGTCGAATGGTAGGCATGTTACAGGCTCGTTCCACTTTTAAGCGAGACACCCAAGTTATCCTGAGCACCCTGTATAATATGGCTACGAAAATTTGGTTGGGAAGATTTTCTGGGGTCCTGATCAAGAATTCGTAGGAATTATTCGAATCAAATAATCCCTAATATGATTTTCCGATTTTAAGTCACATAAATTTTATCGTAGTCAGCCACGGTTTCGAATTTTAGAGAACACCAGGTATGTCCAAGGTAGACTTTTTGAAGATGTATCCAACGAAAAAAAGTTTATTAAAATCGGTCGAACGGTAGGCATGTTACAGGCTTGTTCCACTTTTAAGCGAGACACCCAAGTTATCCTGAGCACCCTGTTTAATGTGGCTATGAAAATTTGGTTGGTAGGGTTTGATGGGTCCTGATCAAGAATTCGTGGAAATTTTTTGAATAAAAATATCCCTAATATGATTTTCCGATTTTAAGTCACATAAATTTTATCGTAGTCGGCTACGGTTTCGAATTTTAGAGAACACCAGGTATATCAAAGATAGACTTTTTGAAGGTGTATCCAACAAAAAAAAGTTTATTGAAATCGGTCGAACGGTAGGCATGTTACAGGCTTGTTCCACTTTTAAGCGAGACACCCTGTATATATATATTATTGTGATATGTTAAATGTGTATGTATTTGTGATGATATGTGTGTGATATGTGATAATATGATTTTTGTTTTAATTTTTATTGGGTGCCAATGTTTTTATTTTATTTTTATTTTGTCTTGAACAGAGTAAATTTTATTTATGTTATATGTGAGATATAAAATTTGGATTAAATATAATTTTGTTTTATAATTTTAATTTATGATTTTATTTAGCTAATATTGTTTTACCTGTATTTGCTATACCCTGGCTATGTTTTCCTCTTTTCTCAGGAGTGGATTCTAGCAGAGTAGCTAACACCTTTTTATTAATATAAAATGTTCGAATTTCTTTTACCACCCAGTACATATAAAAACAATTCTTTTAAAGAACAGTACATTAACTTTTATTAATAAAAAACATCAACTCTTTCAACACAAGAATATTAAAGAATATTTTCTTACAATTTAACAATTTTATTTATCTATTACCCCGTGTGTTTTCCCTTGTATTTTATTATTTTATGAAGCTATTTACTACTCTTAGGCAACAAGAAATACACACGAGTGTAATTGAAATTGCATGTGCTTTATTTATTTCTTAGGTTATAATTGGGTCTAAAAATTACCGTATTTTAGAGCTCTTTATGTCATATTACAATTAATTACTGGAATTCATAAAGTTTAAGCTTTAAAATCAATTGAAATTTACTATAAGGTAAGTTATTAAATGTTATTTAGTATTATCGCATTAGGAGTTAAGTATTGATCAATTTTTATTCGATCTAGCTAGATCTCGTAGTGTATACGTATACGTTAAATTCTTACTCCTTTTGTAGACGATACTTCTTATTGATGCCTGGAATTGATCCTCTCTGGATGATGTTTAGTCTCTGGATGCTGCTGATCCTCTGGACTGGATATCCTGTTGAATTCTGGAATTTTACACCTGTTGATGTCTTGGTGTGTTTTGGAGGTTAATTCCCTCTGGAGATGGATTTCTTCGACCTTTTGCAAACCCCCAGGTCTGGTCTGGTCTGGTTATGGAGATGATTTCCACTAAATTCCTTGAATGTGGTATTGATAGAGGTTGACTTGAGTTACTTTAATTACAATAATTTTACCCTCTAGATCCATAGTAGTTTTTCTTAGGGTCAATACACAATTAACACTTTAATTTTTAATTATCTTTTCGAAGCACTATTCACTACACTAATTGTTTTTTTTTATACTTATAACTACATTTTACAACTACATAACAATTTTTTATCAATTTTATAATGAAATATTCTTTAATTTGTTTCCTTTTTTAGAATTCTGTCAGAGATGTTGAATTTTCATTGTATAGCCATCTTTACTTTTGACATTTCTAATTGTCATTTTGTTCAAAATTGGAATTTTCATTTTATTTAATTAATATTTTATTTGACCGATGTTTTCGTCATGCGATATGCATATATGCTAAATCTTTGTTCTTTAAGCTTTCTCTTGATATGTCAATGTCTTGGTTTTGAATTCATTTTCTTTATGTACTATGTGTTTTTGTCTTGTCATATCCAAATTAGATAAATTTTAAATTAAATTTAATAAAATTTGTAAAATTTTGTTATTTTAATATAATAATAGGCTTCTTTCGATATGTTTATTTTATATAGTTCCAATAATAATAATTTCTCTATAATTTACACCAATATAACATTTCAATAATAACACTCTATATTTGTTTGTTTAGGTTAGTCAATTAGTTAAGATTTGTTGTAACGGTGCTATATGTCTTTTGTTTTGTAAATTTTGCCGCGCGAAAAAATACACCCAAAGGGAAACCATTTTTGTCGCAACTGCGCAAGAGCGCGAAAGAAGAAGTCGAAATTAAGAGTATAATCGCTAAGAGCTAGCCGCGCGGCGTGTCTACAAAATTTGTTGTTGTCGTTTATTTTTGTGTTGTTCCAATCTTTGAAGTTATGAAGAGCTGAACTGGCGAATGGTGAGTTGTGACATTTATTTAAGGTGCTTTTTGGGTGTGCGATACTTTGCAATTTTGTTGTTTGATACAAAAAAATATTTACAGTTCATTTAATCATTAAAACCTTATTTGGAAAGTCGCTTTGTACACATAAAGTTGGACCTTTGAGCACGGATTTTTTAGTCATTATCTAGTTACTTTATTTAGTTGTTTATACAAATAATAATTGTTACAGCAAATCTGGCTTCGTTAAGTCTTATCATAGTTTTATTTTTTGTAGTAGTTTTTGTCGTTCGTGTATTTGGATAGGAATAGTGGCTATTCTAAACAGCGCGAACTGAAATCCCCACTCTCTTCGCGACTCGCAACTATGGTTATTGGCGCGCGGTTTATTTTGATTTTCATTGAGTAGGAGCACGATCAGCTGACTTCTGCCGTTTATATATCGAACTGTTAACATTTTCGTTTTGAAACATTTGATTTTGTTGCAATTTGATTCCATTTATTCATTTGATAGTAAATATTGTCGTTTTATCGCAATTTAGTTTAATTCAATCACATATACGTACGTGTTGTACAAATTATTGGTTACTTTAAACAATCTGAAGCTTCTTGTTTATATAGTCAAAACACTTTACAAATATGGCCGCAAATAAAATGAAACAATATAAAGCACTTCGCTCGTCTGCTCTTAGTGAAATCGAAGAGTCATTGGCTATTGCAAATAATGCATTACAAGATGCAACTCTACAAGCTCAATTGAAAATGAGGTATAAGGAAATTGATTTAGTTAGGGATGAATTCGAAACAAACCATCGTGCCATCATTGCGAATATATCTCTTTCGGATACAGCAAATGAGGAAATAGAAATAGAAAACAAAATTCGGAGTGAATTTAAACAGAAACTTTTTGATTTCAAAGCAATCTGTCATAGTTTATTTGACACAAATGAAGCAGTTGTTAATAAAACAATAAGTAAACAACATAATGTTAAATTACCTGATCTTGATTTACCTATATTTGATGGAAGTTTTCAAAACTGGTCTAATTTTTATTCTTTATTTTGCTCTCTAATTAATGATAATCCTGCGTTGTCAGATGTAGAGAAATTTCAATATTTATTACTTTCACTTAAAGGTCCGCCTTTAAAAATTGTTAAAGGCTTACCTATTATCGGATCTAACTATGCAGTAGCTATTAAAACGTTAGTAAATAGATACCAAAGTAAACGAGTATTAAGCACTACTTATTGGCAAGAAATCGTGGAACTAGATAAACTTACATCCGAGTCACCTAAAGCTCTTAGAAATTTATTGGATATCCTTACCGAAAATTTAGATGCTCTTAAAAATCTTGGGTTACCTGTTAAAGACTGGGATTTTATTTTATATCATTTAGTAATTCAAAAACTTGATATTGCTAGCGTTACTCGTTATGAACTTAATAATAATTCTAAAGATAATCAATCAGAACTTCCTTCATTTGAAAAATTGCAAAAGTTTTTATATCAGCAAAGCTCAGCTTTAGATACCGTGGCTCTTGTTTTGCCAAAGGGGAAAAGAGGTCAACCCTCAATTAATAAACCAAATTTAAAGTTTACGGAACGTAATCGATCAACTTCATCTTTTGTTGCTAACACGACCAGATATAGTTTTGTGTTAAATTGTCATATTTGCTCCGAAAATCACTCCTTGTATAAATGTACAAAGTTTCTGGAAAAAAAGCCGTTTGAGCGGTATGGAATCGTAAAGCGGTTTAATTTGTGCTTGAATTGTTTAGGCGTTAATCATGCATCGAAACTTTGTAAATCCAAAATAACTTGTAAAACGTGTAATGAGCTTCATCATACATTATTGCATTTTAAACAAGAGACTTCAAATATCGAAACACAAGAGGCAAAAAATAATAATACCCCTACCATCGATCCACAGCCATCGACTTCTGCTGGTGAAATAATTACATCAATACCAGCTAAGGTTTTTCCTAGATCGGATAATTTTAAAACGACAATTTTGCTATCCACTGCCATAGTAGACATCTTCGACTGCAGGGGAAATATTCACAGCGCCAGAGTGCTATTAGATAGCGCTAGTCAGGCTAATTTTATAACCGAAAAATGTTGCAAGCGTCTCGGCTTATCTTCTTTTAACGTAGATATAACAATACATGGATTGGATCAAATGTCTTCTAAAAGTAACAGAGCAGTTAGTTGTAGGATCAGACCTAGAGGTGAAATTTCGCCTACAATATATTGTGATGCTATTGTATTACCTTCAATTTGTGGTAATATGCCTAATTCCCAAATTGACATTCGTAACTGGTCGAGATGTGTTAATGTCAAGTTAGCTGACCCTCGATTTAATACTCCAGCTCCCATAGATATATTGTTGGGTGCTGATTGCTTTCCGAAAATATTACAGGATGGTCGTTTATCTATAGAAGATGGGCCTTCGGCTTTAAACACTATTTTTGATAGGGAAAGTTCGTTGCCATACGTCTCCTGATATTGCTTCTTTTTGTGCCTCAACCTCGTTAACTTCAGATTTGGATAGAATATTTAAAGCATTTTGGGAGATTGAAGAAGTTCCTAGAGTACTTAGTTTTTCTCCTGAGGACAATTTGTGTCTGCAGCATTTTGAACAATCGCATTATAGAACCGAAACAGGTCGATTTGTAGTTTCGTTACCTTTTCGTAATCCCGAACCGTCATTTTTTGATTCACACGCTGTCGCATTACGACGATTTTATTCGCTAGAGCGTCGATTACTTCGCTGTGAAACTCTCTATCAAAATTATTCAGATTTCATGAAAGAATATTTAGATTGTGGACATATGGAACCTTTCCAAAATAGTTTAGAGTCTAACAAGTGCTTCTATATTCCACACCATTGTATTTTAAAGCCCGATAGTAGAACCACCAAACTTCGAGTTGTCTTTGACGTTTCCGCCAAGGAATCTAATGGTATTTCGCTTAATGATACTTTGTTAACAGGTCCCAAATTACAAGCGGACATTTGTAAGATTCTTTTGTTGTTTCGCTTAAATGCTATCGCCATCACCGCCGATATAAAACATATGTATCGTCAAATTTTAATCTCACCATCGCATAGAAAGTATCAACTTATCTTTTGGAGATTTTCCCCTGAGCAACCTTTGCAGAAATTTCAATTGAATACCGTAACTTGCGGCATTTCATCCAGTCCTTTCTTGGCCTTGAGAACTTTGCAACAACTTGCTAGTGAGGGTAACTGCAATTATCCTCTTGCTGCTAAAATTATAACATCGAACATGTATGTTGATGACATTGTAACTGGTTGCAGTTCGCTTGAAGAGGCTTTGGTCATTTATAATCAGTTGGTTGAATTACTAAGAACTGGAGGGTTTGAACTCCGGAAATGGTCTAGTAATTGCCCTATCTTTTTGTCTCACATTCCAGAATCTCAACAAGCGGCAATATCTTTTGATCAA
This sequence comes from Monochamus alternatus, assembly GCA_037114965.1. Taxonomy (NCBI): domain Eukaryota; kingdom Metazoa; phylum Arthropoda; class Insecta; order Coleoptera; family Cerambycidae; genus Monochamus; species Monochamus alternatus. Next base: position 40,283,118 of record CM073429.1, on the reverse strand, counting down.
GATATTTTCATAAAAATATTAGGATTGCAATGGCATCCCTCCAATGATGTTTTTTTGTATAAAATTGAATCCGCAGAGACGAAGTGTACTAAACGTGTAATTCTTTCCGAGTTGGGAAAAATATTTGATCCCTTAGGTTTTCTTGCACCATTGACATTCTTTGTAAAACATCTTATGCAACATTTGTGGACATTGGGGTTATCATGGGACCAGGTACCGCCAGATAATGTCATTGAGTGTTGGTCCAAATTTAAGTCGGAATTACCAGATTTATATTCTTTACTTTATTATGATTATCGTCGTTTAGTTTTCGACAATTTCGATTCTTGTCAACTTCATGGTTTCTGCGATGCGTCGGAAAGGGGTTACGCTGCAGTAATCTATTTTTGATTTTATTCTTCAAAAGGCGTTTGCACCCCTTTAGTGGTTGCGAAAACTAAGGTAGCACCACTGAAATCCATATCGTTGCCTCGTTTAGAGCTCTGTGGAGCTGTTTTGCTAGCAGATCTCGTGTCGTTGGTCCTAACTGTGTTCAAAAACAAATTATCATTTAGTAAACTTTACTGTTGGTCAGATTCTAAAGTAGCTTTAGATTGGATCAAGTCCTCCCCTCACCGATGGAAGACATTTGTGAGCAATCGCGTGAGTAGAATTCAGGATCGGGTTTCTCCAGATTGTTGGAATCATATTCCTGGTGACGCCAACCCTGCAGATTGTGCATCTCGCGGACTTTATCCTTTAGAACTTCTAAATTGTAAGCCTTGGTGGGAAGGACCTTCTTGGCTATCTTTGCCTGAGAATTTGTGGCCAACTGCGGCCTATGAGAATCTTTCGCGCTCAGACGTGGTCGCTGAAGAAAGAAATATTTCTTTACTAGTTTGTTTACCTCCCAACAATTTTTTTGATAGTTTACTGGATCGTTTTTCGTCTCTTAGCACAATTAAAAGAGTTATAGCTTACTGTATTCGATTTTCATACAATCTTCGAAACAAAGAGAATAGGCGGCAAGGTGCTCTCACTTATCCGGAATTGAATGAGGCCTTCTTGTCATTAATTAAATCTGTCCAATTGTCTGCTTTCGATAGTGACATTTCTAACCTTAAAACCAACCGTTCTTGTTCAAAGACAATTCGAAAATTGGCTCCTTTTATTGATGAACGAGGTATTCTTAGGGTGGGCGGACGATTGTTACATTCTGCCTTAAAATATATTACTAAATATCCCATATTGTTGCCTTGTAAACATAGACTGACTTTCTTGATTATCGAATACTTTCACATTAGTTATTTGCATCCCGGTTTGCAAACCATGCATTTTCTCTTATCTCAGCAATTTTGGATTTTATCTTCTAAAAGAGCAATAAAATCTTGTATATCTCGCTGCCACCCTTTATGGGTAATCTTCCAAGTCATCGTGTTAATCAAATTAAGCCATTTTCTTGTGTAGGTGTTGATTTTGCTGACCCATTTCGTATAATCATGTCTCGGATCCGAGGAGCAAAATCACTCAAAGCCTATATTTGCATTTTCATTTGTTTTGCCACAAAGGCCATCCATTTAGAGGTTGCTTCCGATTTATCAAGTGAAGCTTTTTTAGCGGCTTTACGAAAATTTATAGCTCGTAGAGGTCGATGTACTAAGATATATAGTGATTGTGGTCGTAACTTCATAGGGGCTTATAATCAGCTCCTTCAAACCATGAAAACGGCCAGCGAAAAAGAAATAATAGAGTGGAGCTTCAATCCTCCCTCTGCGCCTCACTTTGGCGGCCTTTGGGAGGCCGGCGTTAAATCCTTTGTCCCATTTCATTCGCATAGTTGGCGAACAAGTTTTGACATTCGAAGAACTAAATACTGTGGCAGTTCAAATAGAAGCTATATTGAATTCTCGACCATTGTGTGCCCTTAGCTCTGATCCCAACGACTTATTCCCGTTAACTCCGGGTCATTTTCTAACATTAGAACCACTTTCATCTCTTCCAGAACCCGATGTTACCTCGTTAAATATTAATCGATTAAGCCGCTGGCAATTGTTGCAAAATATCCATCAGCATTTCTGGCGACGCTGGTCCTGTGAATATTTAAACACGTTGCAACAACGACAAAAATGGAATCAAAATTGTGACCAAATTAAGGAAAATGCGGTGGTCCTTATTAGAAATGACAACTTGCCACCTCTAAAGTGGTGTCTTGGTCGCATAATCAAGCTCCATCCCGGATCGGATGGCATTTGTAGAGTAGCTACTGTTCACACATCTCAGGGCACGATTCAACGACCAGTGGTTAAATTATGCGTTTTGCCTTCCCACTAAAAATATGTATATTTTGGTGGGCGGTATGTTTAGATTAGTCAATTAGTTAAGATTTGTTGTAACGGTGTTATATGTCTTTTGTTTTGTAAATTTTGCCGCGCGAAAAAATACACCCAAAGGGAAACCATTTTTGTCGCAACTGCGCAAGAGCGCGAAAGAAGAAGTCGAAATTAAGAATATAATCGCTAAGAGCTAGCCGCGCGGCGTGTCTACAAAATTTATTGTTGTCGTTTATTTTTGTGTTGTTCCAATCTTTGGAGTTATGAAGAGCTGAACTGGCGAATGGTGAGTTGTGACATTTATTTAAGGTGCTTTTTGGGTGTGCGATACTTTGCAATTTTGTTGTTTGATACAAAAAAATATTTACAGTTCATTTAATCATTAAAACCTTATTTGGAAAGTCGCTTTGTACACATTGTTGTTTAATATAAATTTTATAGCATTTAATTTTATGTAATTTTCTATTTTATCACAATATATATATACTAACGTCACATTTTTACATACGTACATATACAGGGTGTTAAAAAAAAGAGTGTAAAATATTTCAGGAGATAATAGTATGAACCAAAATAAGCAGAAAAGTCTTAATAAACATGGGTCCGCAAAGTAACGGTTGCGGTGATATGGACCACTATTCGTTTTTTTTTATTAGGAATAAACCGATAAAGGAAGCTTTTAACAAACAAAAAACAAAGTTACAGAAGATGTTCAAAGTGCCCTGGGTAGAATGGGTAAGAAGGGCCGGACCTGTTTTATGGCCTCCAAGATCGCCTGATCTGAACCCTCTACATTTCTTTGTTTGGGGATATTTGAAGACATTAGTGTATGGTACTCCTGTAAATAGCTTGGAAGAGCTGCAGCTATGGATTAATCAAAAGTGTCAAGAAATCCAAATCAAGGAGGGTGTTTCGAAAGATATCGTGCCTGCTTAGAAATGGACAGATGGCACTTTGAACATCTTTTGCAACAGATTTCGCGCTCAACAGTGAAACTGCTTTAACATTTGAAAGAAAATAGATAAAATAGTAAACTAATTTATATTATTGAAAGGAATTTAATGCTCTACAACCCTATGACCAACATTTAGTTTTTCGGTGCATCGTTGAAGAGTTATCCGGTCAAAAAGAGCAAAAATGTGAAGAAAAATTCTGTTTTCCAAATTTACAGACATTCAAGAGCCGATATCTCGAAAACTATACAAGATATCGAAAAACTTGGTTGAATAAAACTTGTACCAAATTTAATCAGCTTTCATTTTGTATATAATAGTCATGTCGATGGGACGCATAGTTTCCGAGATATAAGCAAAAAACCGAAATATGAGACTTTTAAACACCCCCCTCCCCCCGGCTTAAAAGCTATGGGCGGGGACTTTTGATATGTTCACCTCCTAACTAGTCCAAACAAAGTTACGAAGTTAAAAATTGTGTTCCAAGCATTTCCCTCTATACCTTTTTTTAGCATTCGTTGCTTAGACTATGAATCATTTTTATTATTTATATTTGCTAATACAAGTCAGAGAAACGTCGAACCCTTTTCATTTATTTCCCAAATTAATGAAAATATTTAAACTATGTTTCATACATATGTATTGTAGTTTTACATTATTTCCATAAAAAAAATAAAGGAAGCAAGGTACCTAATTAGTTTGTTGTAGAAATACCTATATTCATTATAATTTAGTTTTACTAGATAGGTAGGTACCTTTATGGTTTCTGCTTATTGTCCTGTCAATTGTCGAAACAATTATCCTGTCTACAAAAATTACTAGTTCATGTAGATATTATACAATCACTTTTATGTTGTTTTCTGACGTCATGCGTCACGTTGATATAGGAGACGGTAAACGGTGCGAGCTAAAGTGATGATGATAATAATGTGTACGACTGTATAGCTACGTATGTATTGTCACGGATTTCCTAACCCGTCTTTTTCTATTGCCAGAAAAACAATCCGTTAATTAATCACTTATTTTTATAAACTACTTGGTACACTACTGATTACTAATTACAACTCAACTAAACACTATTTTACTTTTAATCGCTATCTAAATCTCCAACTGAACAATTCAAACTGTAATACAAGACTAACTAACTCGGCCGTTTATTCTTCTTTTATAGACCAAACGAATATTCCAGGTATTTTCTAGTATCTCTAGATCCATTTTCCCGAACGACTCGAATGCTTCTCGTCGATTCCCCATTCTTCCAGTCCTGTCTCGATACACGGCATTTTGTTTGTTTAAAAGAATCGTGTAAGGGCGATCGCGGCAATCTTAACATTTTGCGGTACCACCGTCGTCGATTTGGGTGTGAATGGGGCAAATTCCGTGACACTGCCCCCTCCTTGGGACCGATCGTCCTGATCGGATACACCTCTATACGGGGACAGACGCTCCAGATGGACGACCTTCATCTTACTCCTGGTAGTCCTCTGTATCCGGTAGGCGACGTCATTGATTCTTTTAATGACGGTATAGGGACCCTCCCAACGGTTCTGTAGTTTAGGCGATTTTTCTTTCTTCTGCGTGGGGTTGTACAGCCACACCAGGTCATCTTGTTGGAATCCGACTGTATTGGCCGGGACGTCGTATCGAGTCTTCATGCGATCGCTCTCTAGTCGCATTCGAGATCTGACTTGGTCATGTATGGCTGCTAGTCTTCGTTTTAGCTCATGGGTATAAGTGTCTCGCTCTGTGGGCTGTTCTGCAGGACAACAAAATACCAAATCTGCTGGAAGGCAAAGCTCTCTTCCAAAGATGATCCTTGCGGGAGTCTTCCCAGTAGTTTCATGGACAGCTGAGCGGTAAGCTAATAGGAAGAGTGGAATGAGCTTGCCCCAGTCTGTCTGGTTCTCATTCACAAACATCCTCAGATTGGTTTCTAGTGTGGCGTTGAAGCGTTCCACCATACCATCTGACCGGAGATGCAGTGGGGTGGTCCTGGTTTTCCGGATTCCCATAAGCTCGCAGACCTTTCGGAACACACCTGATTCGAAATTTCTGCCCTGATCTGAATGTAGTTCCATGTAGTTCCATGGGTACACCAAATCTGCAGAACAGGTTGTTGACTAGCACTTCTGCTACGGTTGTGGTCTCTTTATTGGGAAGGGGGTATACTTCCGGCCATTTGCTGAAGTAGTCCATGGCTACTAGCAAATATCGGTTCCCACTTTGAGTTTTCGGAAATGGACCAGTGATATCAATGGCAATCCTCTCAAACGATGCTCCTATAATGTACTGGCGCATTTTGCCTCTGGAACGGGTCTTCGGTCCCTTGCTGGCTGCACATATCACATTTTCGGCACCAATCTTCTACATCCGTTCTACAGCTCAACCAGTAGAAACGCTCCCTAATCTTCTGTACAGTCCTATTGATACCGAAATGTCCACCACCAGTATCTCCATGTACTTCCTGCAGCATTTCCTTGACCCGGGACTTCGGGAGTAGTACTTGCTTCTTCACCTACGTTCCGTCATTGTTCAACCATGCTTTTTTTAGGACACCGTCTTCCAATACCAAGGAATTCCATTGAGCCAATAGCTCTTTAATGCTGGGCTTTTACTACTGACATCAGCCCAATAGGGTCGGTTGTTGGCTTCTTTCCAGTCTAATAAAGGCTTGATGTCACAGTCAGCTTGCTGGTCTTTCCGTATCGCCGCTGAACTCCATCGGTCTTTAGGTTGGGCTGTTACTATCTTGCAAGGAACAAATGATATGTCCTCTTTCGAGACTACTACAGTGTTTGTAATTGGTAGGACAAGTTCTAGAAAGGGCATCTGCGTTTCCATGTCTCCTGCTTGCCTGGGAGTCGCGTCATTGCCGATCTGCCACTGGAGCCCTACACTGTCCCTTTAGATGACCCGTTCACCCACAGTTCCAACATTGAAGTGGGCGATCTCTTCTGCTATCAGGTTGTCCTCTCTTTGGTCTGGTGGTTGGGCTGAGTTTATCAATGGCCTCCTTCAGTGTTTTGATTATCTCTCCATTTCCCATACCATTGCTGTTATCACTGATAGTCCGCACTTTAACATGTTCCCCGGAGGCTGTCGCTTGGTAGTCGTACTTTTGTTGATTTGCAACTGGGGCTCTACACTGTCTCTTCAGATGTCCCATCTGCTCACAGTTCCAACATTGAAGAGGACGGTCTCTTCGGCTTCCAGGTTGTTCTCTCTTCGTCTTGGCAGTTGGGCTGATTTATCAATAATCTCCTTTAGCGTCTTTATTAGGTCTCCATTTGCCATACTATCGCTGTTATCACTGATGGCCCGAACTTTAACATGTCTACCGCATGCCATCTTTGCTGCCTCGAATTCCAGTTCATGCGAGAATGCGTCGTTCAACGTTTTAGGTCTGGCAAGTCGTAGTGCCTGCTGGGTTTCGCAATATCTTAGGCCGTCGGTAAAAACTTGGATGGATAGTTGGTCTAAGAATTCTGACGGGGCTGTTGGATAAGCCAATCGAACCAGTCTGGCCACATCGGCCTCAAAATGTTGTAAATTCTCTCCACTCTGTTGGTGACGATTTTTCAGTTGTACCTGGTACACTTGCTGCAGGTGCTTATCCCCATATCTCATTTCCATATGCTGTTTTAGAATGTCGTAGTTATTCTGCTGCCCAGCAGGAACTCCTTGACGTCAAGAGCTTCCCCTCGTAAAGCAACTATCAGAGCAGTAGCTTTTTCATAATCAGACCATTGGCTTGCTGCTGCTGCTGCTTCAAACTGACGCAGATATAAATTCCAGGAGACCTTGCCGTCGAATTCGGGAGGTTCCGATTTCTGAGTTCGGATATCAGGCCCTCCTGATTTGATCACGCCCTCCTTTGTTATCTTATCTAATTTATGTCGAAGCTCTTCGCAGGTTTCTCTAACCAAGTTCATTTCTTCGTCCATTTCCTTTTTTTGCGCTAACAGTTTCTCTTCTACTTGTGTCACTTTATGTCACTGCTCTAGTTTTTATTCTAGTGTATTCTCCAACTTCATTTGCAGTTCTTTCGTCCGATCTCTCATTTCCTGTTGTATTGTCTGTATCTGTTCTTTCATTATATACCCTTATTCTTCTAGTTTATTTTCTAATTTCTCCTGCATTTCTTTCGTCTGGTCTCTCATTTCCTGTTGTATTGTCTGTATCTGACCTTCCATTTTATGCCCCTGTTCTACTAATTTTTTTTGCATTGTCTTCGTCTGATCTCTCATGTCCTGTTGTATTGTATGTATCTGATCTTTCATTGTATGCCCTTGTTCTTCAAATTTTTCTTGCATTGTTTTCGTCTGGTCTTCCATTTTATGCCCTTGTTCTTCTAGTTTCTTTTGCATTTTTTGTTTCTGTTCATCTAATTTCTCTCGCATCGTCTTCGTCTGGTCTTCTATTTTATGCCCTTGTTTGTTCAACTTTTCTTGCATCATACGTCCCTGTTCTTGCATCCTTTGCATCATTTCTAGCAGTTTCGCCAGTTGTGCATCCATATTGACTTGACTTCTAGTTACAGGCATTCACTCTATTTTCTTTGGAAAGTTCTAGAATGTCCACGAATGTATTTCTAGATATCACCGTTGCCTTCCTCACAATGAAACGAGTGCAGTCATACGCCACACTTATGTCTTTGTCTCACTTCAGTATAAAGTTCTAGAATGTTCGAAATTGTCTTTCGCAAATAGCACCGTCCACTTTCTTAAGTCACGACGAGTGTGGTGATATATCATGCTTGGGTCTTTGTCTCACTTCCGTATAAAGTTCTAGAATGTTCGAGATTGTCCTTCGCGAATAACACGTTTACTTCCTTACGTCACGACAAGTGCGGTGATATGTCACAGTTGGGTCTTTGTCTCATTTCCGTAAAAAGTTCTGGAATGTTCAAGGTTGTCCTTCTCGAATACCACCTTTCACCCACGCACAGGGTTCCAGAAAGTTCTTCAAACTTCCAGTTAAATCCACTTACGACACCAAATTGTCACGGATAGAGCATTATATATTCACAGAATATTACAGGAATGATCTTTTTTGGATATTGGAATACTCCTAGAAGATGCTGTCAATATATATATCCCAAAAAGAATATTCTTAGAAAGTGCAAGTGGGACACGTTTAGATAATCTGGGAATAATCGTAATAAATATTAATAGAATAATCGAAAATATTCCTGGAATAGTTGCAGGATATCAGTAGAATAAAAATCTAGATATTCATGGATTAATCTAACTGTATTATTTTTATGTTATTCAGGTACAGTCCAGAAATATTCTTAGAACATCTACAGCTTTTTAACATAATTTTTCTATGAATATTCATTGTAGTTAATTCTGTAAGGTATACAGGGTGGTTTAAATTAGACAAAAGTTCCGCTCTTTCATCCAAGATATATCTTGTCATTGCTGAAATATTATAAAAAAACTGAAAACAGCAATTTTAGAATGCCACTTACACATTATTTCGCAACAAAAGAACTAACATTTGGCACAGAGGAATAAGAATATATTTCGTTCAAAGAAAATTCCTACGAACACTGAATTCGGTTCTGCAACATTCATATGACAAATTTATACTATTTCACTATTATTTATCCAAGAATTATGCTTTTTATCCATCCCTAACCATTTTACGAATACTTTGTTTTCACTTTTTCTAAGAAATTTTTCGACTAAATATATATCATGATTTACAGTTTTTTTAAATTTCCTCTGTATAAAAACCTTCTTGAATTTCTTGATTGTTTTGATCTTTTAACAGGTAGGTTGTTGGATTAGTTCTATTAACTTTTCTTATTGTAATCACCTCGTTGCTCCAATTTGGTGTGTATGATTTACTGAATGCCTCTCTATATCAGCTAATGCTTACGTAATCCCTGACTTTGAACTTTACCGGTTTTGGATCAATGGTTTTTATGTAGCTGTAAGTTGTTTGTAGCAGTTGCTTAGCATTTTTGTTATTATAAGTTCCTTGCAGACTAAACGGTTTCCACATTAAATTTTCATCTGTAACAAAATCTTAATCATGGCATTAGTCACATCTTTTCCAGTTTTGCGTTTAACAGTCTCAGACCATACGAACTTGCTAAATACGTTTATAACGACAAAAATATACCGGTAACCCTTGTTAATCTTTGCATAAGGAATGATTTCACATGCCTCCTTTTAAAATTCTTTCTAGCAGGCTTATGAAGTTCGTTAACTACTACCTCTTTAATGCTAGACATTTTTTGCAATAGGGCACTGTAAAACCATTTCCATGTATAAAGATGGTTGCCTTGGTACAGTGCTGAATAATAATTTATCTCCTTTATTTATAGTGAGCCCAATAAGACCTTTCGGTGTAATAGCACTACCAAAATTATGAAACATTTCACAATCAGTTGGAATAATGTCTAATATTCTATTTTTCCAGAGATCGGAAAAATATATTCCAGTTTTTGATTCTCCAAAGTATACATACCCGATAATTTATTTTCAGAACTCTTTATTTTTATTATACATTTACTATGATGTAATAAAGGTTCACAAATATAAAAAGGGGATGACTGGGGAGAAGATGCTAAAGATCTATCTCTTAAAATATGTCGACCAAATTTATCGATGGGCATGTTTTTCGAATAACAGTTTACGAGTGAATGAGGTTGTTATAAGGATTTTTTTATTTTATGACTTTTGCCTCTCTGAGTTCCTCGACGATCGAGGATAATTCGTTATCAGATGAATTATTTCCAACCATTTGTGACGCTATCAGTAAACGCAATCTACTAATTCACTCATTAACATTATTGAAATACACGTAATCTATTTTGTTATTGGATATGTCTAGCAGTCCACCTTCGGTGTAATGTTTTAAAGATTGTGTTCTATACAGGGTTAATTATGACTAAGTACAAAAATTTTAACCACGTGCTCATGGAGCCATAAAATACAATAAAAAAGTTATTCCAGAATTTTAGCTCGATATTTAAAAAATAGGGCAAAACCCTTTTTTCCTACGGAAAGTCGGCGCCTATGATGAGTATAGACTGAGATGGCTTATGGCTTAGATACATAGTTGGCATTACATCTGTCAACAGCTACCATGCGGTCGTTTGCAGTATTTCTAAAAGCAGAAACGATAAAAATTAACATTCTTATTAGTAATAATACCTGATAGGTAGGTAACAGTTAATCCAGTTAGCTCCAGTATTTTGCATTCGTTTTTCATTATTTGGTTACAAACTGGTAAAACTACATTTTCACTCACTACCGATAAACACACTTCCCTTAGGTACAGTTGTTAGATACAATGCCTATGTATTATAACAAAATCGAAGAAAGGGGTGGTAGGAAGGTTCTAATAGATAACAGAAAACGTTTAACACCCGCAGCAGTCTTGTCCCATAACCTAGAAAAACAAACCGGCGAACTATATTGTGGGAAAATATCGATACCCGACACATGTTCCTTTATTTATTAACTATAAAACGTTTTAAATTAAAATAAGGCATTAAAAACTGAAGAAGAATACAAAACTACAACGTAAACACCGACTCGACTGGACCGACTGCCGACTGTGGCCGACTGTTGCATGACGGTAGCTTGCTGGTTGCATACTCTGATTCTCGCATTGGCGGCGTTAAATAACGATTTAATAGAATATCGAAAAAAAATTTTTTCGCTTTATAAATAAGTTTGGAAATTTTTTGAAAGAAAATTCTGTTAATTCTTATTTTTTTCTATCCCCTCTTAAAATATTTGTACTTAGTCATAGTTAACCCTGTATAGAGGTCTATTTGGTGGTGAAGGTTTTGAGAATGATTGTAACTGTATTTCTGATTTTAATATTCCCTTTTTTATTAAATACAGTCTAATAATCGTTCTATATTTTTCCGTTTGGACTTGTCCTTCAGGATTAAAACTTCTACGGTATGCGTGAGACCTATTTAAGATATCCAAGTAATTATCTAAGTCTTCTTTCTTGTAACCTACGGGCTGTTTCTTGAACAGTAACTCATACAATCCTGGAGTTCCGGTATAAGTTACACCAGCTACTTCATCTTTCCAATTATGTCTAGATTGGTTACTCCAATTTGAAATTTTTCTGTCTCCATATCGTGCTTTATTCCATATTGGCGGTCATTATCTTTTTCATCTCATCTCACAGATATATCTATATATTGTCGTCGTAATGGGTCGTAAGCTTCTAAGTATTCTTCATAGGCTCTGGTATTTGAAAGATCTTGTAGGAAAAGTCGACTTTTCTTCACTTCCTGATTAATTAAGTCGCTGCTGTTCTTGTGTTCTTCAGCAACTGAATCGTTAATTACTGGTTCGTACTTAAACTTATCTTCAAGAATACTAGGCATCGACATGGGAAGTTGAGGGTCAAGCTTGATTAATGTATCTATTTTCGATTTTCTTGGTGTAGACGTTGGTATTTCAAAATTAAATTCCCTAGGCTTCTGTTTAATCATGATTTTATGATAGAAAGAAATTTATTCAAGGGTTCTGTAATTGGTTTATACTCTCTTTCCAACTCAACTTGAGATTGAGCTATGTCTAACTTTAAGTTTAGATACTTTTCTCACAAAATTTCTGGCTTTAATTAGCTGTTTCGCCAATTCTTTGTTCATTGCTGGTGTGTTAAATAATGATAAAAAGTGATATGTGTAAACGTATTTATAAGTCAGGTTGGTCGAGTCAGCCTCGGTTCTCAAAACAAACTCATTTTTATGGTAAGATGTATGCATCGAACCCCTTTCTATATCTCCCAGATAGCAGTGCGCAGTCTTTATCTATAACAAGAAATCCGTATTTATATCCCCAGCATTCACACGTGTCTTTGAACTGTTGAAATGGATGGCATCTTGCTTAAAAACAATAAAAATAATAAAATTCGAATTATCTCTTATGAGCTGTTTTGGAATAGACGAGTCCGTCTGACATAAAATAAAAACAATCTGTATTTTTTATGACGGCCGAAACAGAAATAGTCTCTCATAACGTTCTGACTGCAACAGACTACATCTTCAAAAAATTATGATAGAATTGTGCTTTATTTCACTAGGAGGGAGTACTTTGTCACCATCGCTGAATTCATAATACCTAATATTTTATAGGGGTTAACAGCCGTTTCAAACACTGATATTTTGGTTAGTATAAAACGTAAACCGTTTGGATATTCCAATAAACTTATTATAACATTCGTTTTCCCTATCCTTGACGCCCCTACTAGGAGACCCCTCTTTGATGAACCTGCACATAGTGGATCATGTTTTTTAAAGCTATTTCCTGTAGAAACGTTATCATGATTTCTAACTGGCAATACAATTTTCTGTTGTTTGATCTTCACTGTATAATCAAATGTATTCAACTTGAAATCTCTAGGTGTGTAAAGTATTTATAAGGAAGTTTTAAAAAAAGAAAATTTAGTGTGACTTAAATCGTCTTAAAAGTATATATAATGCTCGTACACGACACTTCTATCGTTAATCGCGCAAAGAATAGTCTGAAGAGAGGATCAGTATATTTGTTAATACATTTATAAACAAATTCCCCTTTGAACTTCACTTATCTGGATATCAGTACTGTGGTCCTGGTACTAAATTAAAAAAGCGATTGGCTTCAGGTGATCCGAGAGTCGACGACCTTGATCCAACGCGTTGCGAGCACGACATCCAATACAGTAAAAGTTCAAACCTAAAAGATCGACACAGGGCTGACTATCAACTAGAACAACGTGCTTGGGAAAGAGTTAAATCGAAAAACGCTAATTTAGGAGAAAAAAGTTAGGTATGGGGTTAATGAAGAAAGTTAAACCAAAGAAAGGAAAAGGTATTCGTCGTAATCGCATCAAAAAGAGAATTATTCCAATACCTAGGGTGCTGCAGTTGTAGCTAAAAAAGTTGGATAGTAATGGAACAGTTCACTACTGGAAAAGGTTTGTATTTGCCCGTACAAGAAAGGAAAAGGATTATATTTAGCACCATATAAAAAAAAACTCCCAATAAAGCTACCTCGCCGTGCATTAACAAACGTGGATTTAAAACAATTTGCAAAACCATTGCACATCTCTCATTTTTGAGGTATGTTTATGAGAGATAATTTGCCACGGCAAATAAAAAAAATGAATGGCACACACTGGAGTGCTTATTCAAAGAAAAATAATACTATAGTATACTTCGATAGTTATGGGAATTTGAGACCTCCAAATGCTTTAACAAAATATTATGTTAGCAATGGTAGCTTTAATATTGTAAAATATAATCATGAAAAATTTCAACATGACAATGCTCATACCTGTGGGCATCTGACCCTAAAATTTTTATATAATATGTGTTAATGTTAAAAACTCTTCATTATAAATATACTTTTGAGTTAAACAAAATGTCTTTAACTTTTTCCATTTCGTGAAATTCTTCAGTATTGAGTGCTGGTTTTAATTCGCCGATATACTTAGACGAAGATATAGAATATGTAATTGGATTATCCAATTTTGAAACTTTCAGCGTTATTCCCAATATCGACAAAACCAATAACAAATTTACTTATGGTAATGTGATATCCCGGTAGATGCGTATGAAATTGATATCAATAATTACCTACAGAACACAATTCAACCACCTTCCGAAATTAAAATTATAGCCAATCGTAATACTTCAACCGTTAATATTGTAACAAATGTAGATATAAATTTTACATCGGAAAGATCTATAGGCCATTTGTTAGGGTTTAAAAAGAGAATCGTTAAAGGGAACAACATAAGCGAATCAGATTTTCCAGTCCAAATAATTAAGGTTAATGCTTTATGCATATACTGTAACTTAGCAGTTGGATCATATTCCAATGGACAACCTGTACATATAATTCATCAGTTCTTCCCGATAGTTGCGCCCGGATTCAAAATAGTTGAGACGCCGAAAAATATTATATATTTTCCCGTCAGTGTCAAGACTATCAACAATTTGATTATTAAAATACTCAATCAGGACGGAAACCTTGTCAATTTTCAAGAAGAAGTTATAATGGTAAGACTACATCTAAAGAAGCTCTCTTAGAAGATGATAGTTCGATACAACGTTATACACTATCCTATTAAACACAATTATAAAAGGAGAAACGAAAGCAAATCCCCAATTAGTTCAAAGAGAAGCGCCAACAAAGTAACACATGAAAACAAACTATTTCCTAAAATCCCTAGGTTTTAAAGTACTCGTATAATGTATATATTAAATGTAATATAGAAGCCCCTTGTTGACAACTCCATTGCAAACTTTGAATTAAATAGTTATCAGCCATCTGTGTCCGGATCTTTCGAATATAATAATGAAATCAGAATTCCTATCCAAGAAGTTGATCTGTATACATTACCTTTCGAAAGTCATTTATATATTGAGGGAAAATTAACAAAAGAGCATGGAACTAAAGCTACAAAATTAAAATTTATTAATAATGGTATTGCTTTCTTGTTTAGAGAAATACGATATGAATTAAATGGAGTTACAGTCGACTCCAGTAGAAATGTAGAATTAACATCAACTCTTAAAGCCTATCTGTCTTACAGCGACAGAGAAAGTGTTAGGCTTCATAACGCCGGTTGGTCTCCAAGAATACATAAAGTAGGAGAAAAAATTACAAATGCTGAAGGAAATGTTAACGTTTGTATTCCACTTAACATGTTAATGGGCTTTTTCGAAGACTATAGAAAAATTATTTTAAATACGAAACAAGAATTAGTTCTGATTCGAAGCAGTAATAACTTAGATGCTATCATCAGTGCAGACGATACTGAAAAACCCAAAATTACAATTAATAAAATTCTCTGGAAAGTTCCACACGTTTTAATGAATATTCATCAACAACTGGCACTAACAAAAATTATAGACAAAAATACTGATATTATGCTTGGTTTTTGTTCTTGGGAACTGATTGAATATCCATCTTTAAATGAGACGACTCAACATTCATGGTCCGTCAAAACAAGTAATAAGCTGGAAACACCCAGACATGTAATCGTCGCATTTCAGCATGACAAAAAACAAAAAATTGATATGAGTTGGTTTGACAACATTAACTTGACGAATATTCGAGTATTTTTGAATAGTGAGATACTTGTATATCCATATCAAGATCTTTATTTAAATCTTAAGACTAAAAAATTTGCTTCTCTTTATGAGATGTTTTAAAATTTTCAGGGATGTTACTATCAACTAAAGAACCTGTTTACTCACCTGAAGAAATTTCTCCGATTGTCCATATAGATTGCTCTTGACAAAAAGAAGCTGTTTAAAGTGGATCAGTTGTTATGCGGATTGAATTTGAGACAATCGAAAACATACCTAAGGACACCACTACATACTGCCTAATTTTACATGACATAGTATTTTGATCTATATTGTTTAAAAATATTTGTGTTGAGAAAGCTGGAAAACTTAAAAATATGCCATTATTAGACGTGCAAGGATTCAAAATTGAAAACAATAAATTAATCGTTAAAGAACTAGCTATTTCTGTTGGAGAGAAGATATTTCATTAATTGTTCAAACCACCTTTTCCCTTCCATATGCTCTCTCCGCAGTTACAGAGGCAAGCATAATGGTTGACAGAAAATCATCACAGCCCTGAATGGAAAGCTTGATTCACACCACTACAAAAATTCCAAACAATCTTGGAAAATATATCAACCAGCACGATTTACATAAAAAGAAGAGAAAAAGCGGACTTTATTAGGAAGTTTGTTAAAATCCCTGTTTTAGAACTTCTAGAACAACCCGTACTACAAACATCTACATCCAAATATTTTTATCATAGCCAAAATTATTGTGTTTGTACTCTTTCAAATGTATATTTTTTATATGGCGCCTTTTGTAATCCATTAAATTTTAATGAACTATAAATATTTGTTTTATTGAAATAAAACACACGATGTAATGATATATTTTTATTAGGGTATAAGGCTTTAAGAAAATATTTGATTATATATTTTGTGTCTATGACTACTATCCAATATAAAATTTATAATATTTGACAGTTCAACTATTCTTCTCTGAAAACGTGCTCGATCACGAGTAAAAACTTCCCAGTATGTTTTCCTAGACGAACGATATGCAAACTGCCATGTGTATGGTATATTTTTCATTAAATGTAACGTTTTTCATTTTCAGCTTCAAATATTTTTTAATATAAATAAATTAATTAAAAAGTGGTGGGGGATAGATTTAGAACTCTCCGAAACACCCTACTATTTCTTGTTTATTTTTTTGCAAGTTGCAGTTTCTTTCTACTCGAGTCGAATTATTTATTGTTGAGATAAAACTACATTGGCCCAATATACTGACATACTCGATGGAACGGTCATTAGTCTCCAAAATGTTTATGTTAATGTCACCTATAAATATATGATATTCTTGTAATTTTGTATTAATACTTTGCAAAAAATTGTGTAAATGGTAGTTGAACTTTCGTGGATTAGTTAATGGCGACCTATAAACTGACATTATATTAATCTTTTCCTGTTTCTTTAAATTTAAAGATATGTGTAGTATTTTATTGTTGTTATTTATAGTTATAATGCTGCATTCGTAATAAATATCAGACTTTACGTAGGTTACTACTCCATAATTCTGATTAAAATTGCCATACTTGTATAACATATTATAACCCTCTATATTAAATAGAGTAGGATCTTCCAGTTGCCAAGTTTCAGCTAGAATTAAGCAATCAACATTTATTTTTAAGTTATGCAGAAATAAAATAAATTCAATAAATTTCTGCTTAAACTGCGGATATTATTTTGTAATATTATAAAATTATTTGAGTTAGCATTTATGTTAAGAATTTGCTTCGCTTCACCATCGTCTAATGTAAATGTTTCTATAGAATTTGTTTCAAAATCTCGAATGTACTGATCCATGGTTTTTTTATAATTAGCATACAACAATGTAAAATTTTATTTTTATAATAAATGATAATACAATATTTAATTAATGTTTGTAGCTTCAGCTGAACGGGTAAGTATTTGTTTAGTGTTCTTATTAACTTTTGAACTCACAGCTTTATCATGTTTAACTTTTTCCTGTTGTACTTTTCCTTTTCCCAAGTTTGTTTCATCAGTTTGGTATTCCTCTCTAGGCAGTACCTGTGTGGATTTTGTATCTTTTCGCTTCCTTCCCTCTTCTGTATTAATTTCTTCACAGTGTTCACCTTTTAAACTCTCAAACTGTGTACGATTTAGAATTTGAAACATGCATGTAGAAAATCACATAAAAGTAATACTTGACCAAACTTAAAGTTGCATAAAATTAATAATTACCCAAATAGCACAGTGACGTATCATGGACATCTTTAAAATGTGCGCCTGTGGATGATCGTACATCCGAAGAATGTTTGGTCTAGAGTCGATTTACATCCAGCGGATGTCTTTCCGAAGGCCGAATTCCACAAATTTGTGCGTCCCGGAAATGTCCAATATTGGACTATAAGAGAACCTATTTTTACAAATTTGGACTTTTTATGGATATTCTATTTACGTATGAGAACATCTTATGGATATCTTAAAGACGTTTTTTCTTGTTCTAGGGGCATGTCATGGATGTCCATTAAACCAAAAAAGAACCTATACATATAAGGCCCCTTCGACCTTTTTTATAGTTACTCAGATATCACACAAATTAAATTTACTCATTTCATAATAGAAAATAAAGATCAATATGGAAAAATTAACCAAAACACCATGTTGTATTAGTAAAATTTGCAAAAACTATAAACCAGAACTTAAAAAAGTCAGTATAAAATATTTATATGTTGAAGAATTGTACTTTATATTTCTCTTTTGCAAATTTTTACTAAATTTGGGGTTAATTTTTGCATGTTAATTTTTATTTGTCTCTATGAAAATGAGTGAATTTAATTTGGGACATCTGATGTAACTATAAAAAAAGTGAAAGTGACCCTAGATGTGCAGGTTCTTTTTCATTTCATAAGCAGGTATAAAAATAAGTAGAAAAAGATATAAAAAAAACAAATATATACTACAAAAAATATTCAATACAACGATATATATGTAACGAGATCTCTCATGCATATCAAAATATATTGCATAAAAAATATATTGTTGCTCCGTACAATAATACAGTAACTTGACTTCTGGGCATCCTGTAACAAAAAAATCATAGTTACTATTTTGGTTAAATTAACATTATTTACTGTACAACAGATTGACAACTTGTTATAAGCCAGTTGTAGGTAAAAATTAAAATTTGTAACTGAATATGTATCCGTCATAATAACCTTTTATTTTCAGTCATCAGTTTGATCCACGGAGTAGGCACAACTCACATTTATTAGTATGTATGCAGTTATGAATTCTCCTTTTCTCTGTAATTATTCTCTCCTTTGAAGGTCTCAACCAATTTTGAATGCTAATCTTTGTGCTTTTCTGGTCAGCATTAACTGCCACTTCTGCTGTAGCTGCAAAATATTTTAATAATAATAACTCATATACTTAAAGTAAGTTCATTTGAGAAAATCTCGAGATTTCTGTCCAAACCTTACGACAAGTCTCGATCTTTTGTGATCAATGGAGTGTCTCAGAGAGTAAAAAAGTTGAGATTAATCTCAGTACTGGTGACTTGTGAGATAATACAGTTCAGCAACGGGTGGACTGTTCAAGTAAGTTGAGCAAACTTAAGGCTAGCCGCTAGCCTAAAAATTAAAATAGAAGACAATTTTGACATTATATTCATATGCGTCTGCCGTACAATTCGGATTTTTAGCACTAGATAAGCGATTTTCATAAATTTTGAGTTTTTCTCTTTTCTTTGTACAAGCTTATTACTTTTTTGTATTTTTGCCGTTCCGCTGTATTGCAAATCTCGAGACACAAATAAATTTCTAATTATTCTCGAATACTGAAAGTAAACTTCGACAAACAAGAAACAACTTGTCCATTTGAGACTCAGGCGCTCTCTGTTAACATGTCGCAGTTTTTATCAGAAAACAGTCTCAGACATCCTTCTCGAGATCATTCTAGTCCCAAATAAACAGTTACTTTAATGACACAAAAAACACCATTTTAAAAACAGTGAGTCATATGAAAAACAATTTTAAAATACAAGAATTCAGTTATGAAATAAATCATTGTTTTATATTTTTATTTTAAGTGGCAGAGATAAGAGATAAACATTACGCTGACATGTGCAATGCTTTTTAATGCAACAGGGTTTCTTTGAGTAAGATGTAATTAAAACATGGTATATTTTCCATGTAGTTTATGTGCCTAGATTTCATGTTACTGAAACAAATTTGTAGCAAAAAGTTGATTTTAGTGCATATAAATAAATAAGTATTTGTACCTACATACCTTAGTAGCTTTGAAGATGTTTTATAAAAACATTCTTTACATCAAAAACACAGCAGAACAAATATATCCAGCAAATTGCGGAGGGCTGCGGAGAATAACGAGCATAACGATATAAAGGTCAATTCACACATGCGGTACTGCGCGCCGACTGTGTCGTAACCGTGCACCGACTGTGTTGTGTTGTGCATATTCACACCAATCATGTTATTACGTGCCACAGTTGGTTAGTTTGTATCATGGATCCAAGAAAGGAGGACGTGGTTATAGCATGCGGAGCGTATCTAGTATTAACGGAAGAGGTGAAAAAAAGAAAGAGGAAGATTTGGATTAACCGTTTATGGAGAGCTAGGGAGGAAGAAGGAGAATTTCACACAGCATTTGCTCGACTCAAAGATGATCCAGAACAATTTGTTCGATACTTTCGCATGACTTTCTTGAAATTTGACAATCTGCTGAAACTTGTAAAACCAGACATACAAAAACAGAACACACAGTGGAGAAGATCTATATCCGCAGAGGAAACACTAACCGCGATGAGGAATAACAGCGGCAAAATCGCGACACCCGAAAATGAACGAGTGCTGGCCGAAACATGACGACCGCCCTCTCGTCGCCTTCCAATAGTTCTCACTAGAGCGGTTATGCACGTACCGTGCTCCTACCGTGTCGGACCGTAACCTTGAGAAATCGCTTTCAGAGCGGTCGGAACCAACACAGTCAGAGCACAGTCTGTGCCTAGACCTACATTTGTGAATTAAACAGTGCAATTCAATACATTTTCAGTGGAAACTACAGGTGACAGATTTAGTTCAAATCGACACAGTCGGTGCACAGTGGGTGCCCAGTACCGTATGTGTGAATTGACCTTAAATTCGCAAAGAAAGTTAGGTTATCGGTTGAAGGAGAGCATCCCGTTAATACCAACTGAACCCGCCAATTTACATTGAAGAAGGATAAAAACAGTACTGAACAAAGTCAAATACAATCACAACCTAATGTAATATATACATAAAGTTACAATTTTGACTTTTTTCGAAAACTAGTCGACCCCACAAAACTAATTTTAGGTTGGCGTTCAGTTCCTTCGAAAATAGAGGGATTGGAATTTGGATTGGTTTCCTCTGTTAAACAATTAAATACGCTTTGTTTTGGCCCGTTTGCGTTTACTTTTATTTGTTTCTTTTTACTTTTTGTCGATTTTTTTTAACTATATAAACAAATATTTTAAGTTTAAATGATTTGTAAAAATATTCCGTTAGTCGTGATAGTTGATTTAATGGATAACAATTGAAGATATCTATTTATTCCATTACTAATGTTTAAAATTTTATTATACCTACCTACCAATTTTTTATATTGCTTTATGGTCTATTCACATTTATTGCAGACATACCTAAATAAAACGACTTATGGACGTACTGTATTGGACGACCATAAGTCGTACAACTTTTTACGTTCATTGTACCTCCCAAATAAGTCCATGGACGTTCGGATATTAAAAGGATATAAAACGAATATCTTCTGGACGTTTTGTGCTATATGGGTATTAGTGTAGATTTATAAAAAAATATAAAGAATTGTTAATATGGATATCCTGGAAATAAAGTTAGTAATAATAAATAATATGACATAGTATAAGAATAATAATTTTATTATTAAGTATAAAATAATTTTTTATAAAATTGCATGACGTTGACAATTGTTATCACTCAGTACATAGAAAGTCTATAGATTAATCTGATATACATATTGTAGGCAGCCGAGTAACATTATTGAAGATATATCTATTCAAAATAAACCATATCATGAAAAATAAATTTAAATGTAAAATTTTAGAATTATTTCCAGAACTGTCAAGACTAAAGCTGGCTTTGGAAGAATCCCTTGTAAATGACCTAAAATACAAAATAAAGAGTATTTTCGTTAATAAAAAAATAAAATTGTACAATAAAAACAAAAGGACGTCCAAAGACTGAAAACTCATGTGAAAGGACCTTTAACATGGAAATCTCCAGAAACGAAGAAAAACAAAGAAATTGTTGATTAGTTACGGCTTGGGTTTTGAAAAAGGTGCAACATCTCGAGATAGCTCCCAAAAATTTGCAAATTATTCCAGAAAAAAACAAGTTTAAATAAGGAAATACCTACTGATCAGCGAAATTTACTCCAGAAAAGTTATTTTACCAATACATAAAAATTTTCAACCATCTCCAGGGAAATTGCAGTTCCAAAGGACCCTACAGGACGTTTACCAGTTTCCAGAAAGGAAAATTATAAATTTTCCAACCTCAGGTACCTTTCAAAATAAAGTGCACTATAAAATTTCTATAGCTATAGTAAATAAAACAGATTTTATTTCTTCCTAATTTTTGCAAAGTATAAATAATAACCCACAGGACTAACCTGTACAAAAATAAGTTTAATCCAAGCAATAAAAACAACAATATTTTATAAAATTGTACAAGAATTATATTATCTGTCACTAATATCTCCATTAAAATCTATAATATCATTTTAAGACATACTCCCTGAAGATATGCAACAACCATTATAAGTAGAAGAATATCTACTTGCATAACTCATAAAATTGTAATTTAAATTCAATAACAAAGTTTCTACCTTATATTAGTTTGTTCAAATTCTCGACAGAGGAGAAATGTAGTAATAAGAAAATATTCTTTATTAACCAAATTTGTTTTAAAAACCAAAAACATTAATCTTTAAATGTGTTACTATATGTTACAAAAATAAAACCCTGTAAACAATTTGAATCGACTACTGAGTTTAAGTTTCTTTTGCTGTTTTGATTTTGTGAAACGGTGTCTAGCAAGGGATAATCAGAATTAAAAAAAAAATAAATAAGGTAAGACAGAAAAAAATTAAATAAAAGGTTTGTATTGAACAAATTACAGCTTAATAACAAAGACACAATATACACTGCGAAAACATAACACACCAATTATATCAAGGCGCTTAACAAAATTAATATTCAAAATTTGACTTCACAAAACTTAAAAATAAATAAATAAAAATTAAAATAATAAAAAAATATTTTAATTAACACACCACATTAAAATATTACAAATTTTGTCGCTCAAACGTGGGGCGCTCGAGAAAAAAATAGGGTTTTTGAAAAAAAACAGGACTATTAAAAGGAAACAATGGATCTAAGAAGTGGAAGACAAACTGTGGAACTGGGAAATGATAGTGTAGAAAGATCAGAGCAGGGAAGTATGCGGGAACAAGAGACAAGCAATGGAGGAAGTGATGGTGGAGTAAGAAGTATGTTAGAAGAGATGATGAGGACAACTATGGAGGACGAGAAAAGACAAGAGGAGAACATAAAAAGACATGAAGAAGACAGAAAGAGACAAGAGGAGGATAAGAAAAGACAAGAAGAAGACAGAAAAAAATTGACTGAAACGATCATGAAAGGACGAACTCGAAAAAGGACGAAAGGAGGACTTGGAGAGTGTGGTGACATTATTGGACGTTAAATTAAAAGACATGAGAGAGGAATTCAGAAAAGATTTTAACTTGTGGAAGGACGATTTAAAGACAAATGTAGACAAGATATAACAAGATGTAGCAACAATGGTGACGAGGACTAGTGTATTAGAAGACAGGGCAAACCGACAAAAAACTAAAATAGGGACAATAGAAAGACAGGTCAACAAAAATATAGAAGAGATAGAATTAGTCAAAAGCCAAGTACAAAGAGGTATACCGGTAGATCAAGAGGTATTGGAAATAGAAAGGAAAAGAACAGCAGAACAAATAGACGAACTCAAGAAGGAGATGCAGAGAGTCTAGAACATGCAAAATAAAAAGGGAGAAGTATCACCAGAATAGTATGTCACGAAGAAATTAAAATACATAAATTTTCAGGGAAAATAAATAAATTACATCCAGTAGTCCTTAAAATCCACAAATAGAAAAATACAAGATATACAGGACAGAATTCAGAATGAAGAAACAAGGAATGAAAGAATACGGGAAATAATAAGAGAGAACATTGAAGGAGAAGCTTTATTATGGTATAATGAACTAGAAAATAACATCACAGATTACACAAATTTTACACAAAGATTTACACAACATTTCTGGGGAGACAATGCTCAAATGATAATAAGGGAAAAGCTATATTTTGGGAAATACAACCCAAAACTATCTAATAGTCTGACAAATTATGCCATGCGATTGTATTCATCGGGACAATATCTTACACCGAGGTTATCCGAACAAGACATTGTTTTATACATATCACGACAGTACAAATCGAAGATTGCAGAAACAGTGGCAATGCAGGACATTCGAAATATGGAACAATTATACAATTATTTAACAAGAGTCGAACGTAATGCAAATCAAAATCCTCAAAATTATAGTAACAATAATTATTATAATAGTAATAATTTCAGGAAATTTAATACCATCAAAAATCAAAAGATCCCAATTTCAATAATAGAAACTACAACAATTTTAAGCCTAATGATAATAATAATAATAATATGAATTTGCAACGAAATAATAATTCTAATAACAATACACATAGTAACTTTAGATATAATAACGATAACAACAATACAGATAACAGATATAGTAATAATAACAATTAGAAAATAGAAATCAAAATTCAAATTATAACAATAATAATCCTAATAATGCATATCCAAACAATGAGTTTCACAATTCCAGACGTAATACATATCAGTCCAGACGAGACGATAACAGGTAAGGCAGGTAAATTTTCAGAGATTTCGAAGTGCAAGTAGATTTGACGAGCGAGTAGACAGTGATAACAGAGTTGAAACTCAGAGATCCATTTCTCTCGATAGGCAACCTACAAATACAGAAAATAAAAATCAACAAAATTTTCAGTAAATAGCATGTCAAACAGTAAAACAATCAAAATTTATCATAGTAAATATTCCCATCCTAGAGAATTTATTAAATTATATGAAAACGTTATAGTAAATCAAAATGATATTTTAATTTATGTTAATTCAAAATTTCAAAATGAAAACTTAAGAAGTATTACTTGATTCTGGGTCAGAAGCGTCGTTAATAAGCTAAAATATAGTAGACAAATTTCCAACTTTAAAGCAACATGTTATAAAAGTGAATAAGGTAGTGTAAGGTAGGGTAATTGGTCCAAATAAAAAGAAATTGTACGAGGTAAATAAATTATTCAATATCACACTACAAATTGGAACAGGAAAACTATTGTTTCAACTTTTAATAGTACCAGACATGAATATGGACATTGCCCTAAGCTCAGATTATTTACATAAATATAAAGCAAATATCGATTATAAATTAAGAAAATTATGTTTGAATGAGATATGGATAGATTTTAAAGGTAACAAAAATTAAATTATGAACATGGATGAAAGCGAAAGAGGTGAAGTAGTAGATGAGAGAGTAATGAGTGTTAAGGAGGTGAATTTATGTGAAGAAGGTGATGATTATTATTATGATGAAGAGGTGAATGAAGAAGTTTTTAATATTGATGAAATAAAATTAAATGTTGATAATAGTTATGAGATGGAGGTAAGAGAAATGTTGAGGAAGTATGAAGGTTTAGTATCGAATGAAATGAGAGTGGTAAGCAGCTATGTTCATAAATTAGAAGTAGGAGATATAGACAACTTTAGATCAAAAAGCTATCCTATTCCATACACACATAAAAATAAAGTACAAACCAAAATTGAAAAGCTATTAAAAGATGATATAATAGAGAAAAGCAACACATCATATATTAATCCTTTAGTTATTGTGACGAATTTGTATTGCATTATACAGATGACATATTAATCTACTCTGACAATATTGGCAATCACAGACAACAACTAGATATTGTACTAAAAGAACTAGACAATAACGGACTTAAATTAAATATTGAAAAGCGTCAATTTTATCAACAAAAAGTTACGTATTTAGGCTATCAAATTAATCAAACCGGAATACAAATGGACGAAGACCGAATACAGACTATAAGACAATACAAGAAATCTCAAAATTTAAAAACGTTACGCGGATTTTTAGGCATGATCAACTATTTATAAATTTTTAAAATACTAATACTAGACTTGACAAATTTTGAATTACCTTTAATCGAACTACTAAGGAAAAACGAAAGTTGGACATGGACAGAACGCCAACAAAAAGTTTTCGACGATATCAATTTAATTTTAGAAAATTTAAAAATTTACAGATTACAGATACAAAACACAGACGAGGTACCAGTAGCTTTCACATCATGAGTAACTAAAAAACATGAATGTAACTATAGCGTGCCAGAATTGGAACTCGCAAGCATAATATTTACAATTACTAAAATGAGATTCTACATATTGGGAAACAAATTTTCGATACAAACGGACAACCAAGCATTGACAATAGACCAATAAACGAACCAAGACAAGTACAAGTAGGGATAAATTTAATGAGGGACAATGAGGGAATATTTGAATGACAACTATACAAAATGACCAACAAAAACTGATAAACAACGACAAAGTTCAAAAATAATTGTTATATCAAACAAATAAATGAAGACGAACTATACGCCATAACAACAGACTTGACGAAACAGGTAATTGATAACTTACATAAAGACTACGGACACTTAGGGGTAGACAGGACATGGTGACTATTCAGAGAGAATTATTATAACAGACACGACAGACAAATAACTAAAAGTATAATACAGACAAAATACGTAAGAATATACCCCTGTAACAAGACCAATACTAGGTCAGTGATGCAATTAATAGACAGATACAGACAAGAAGAAGGACATTTTGACAACATAATAGTTGACAACGCGACATACTTTAGAAACTAACGAATGACAAAATACTTTAGACGTACAAAGACTCAGATATACCAGTATACGGCATCCTCAGGAAAATCCAGCCGAAAGGTATGTACGAGAAGTAGCCAAATTCTTGCGTATACTGGTACATCACGACCAACCCCAATGGGAGGAATACTACCAGACGTTGAAAGATATTTAAACGAGACACCAAACAACGTGACAGACCAAATACACCTAACGACATTCAAAAACATACTACCTGACAAACCATGGATTACAAAAAACAAGACGGAATATGACAGATAAATACAGAAAGTGAACGTGAAGTGAACGAGAGACTATTACGAGCAGCGGAACGGTACAAAAAGAGACAGACAAAAATGAAGACAAATACAAGGCAATTCCAGAAAGGAGACTTGGTAGTTGTGAGAACGTTACGAATTCCGAACAAACGTGAAAGTCGATGTGCAAAGCTAATGTTGCCATACGACGGACCATACATAATAAATACAGAAAACGGGACGAACAGTTACGAAATCAAATACATAGACAGTGACAAGATAGAAGGAATACACAACATAAAACAACTACACCCTTATTACAAAGAATCCTTATAATGTAATACAAATTAAAATTCAAAATTTTACTTAATATCATACTAAATGGAAAATTGATTTGAAAAATTTCTTATACAAGAAATTATTCCAAATAAACGAATTTGAAATATGCATGTAGAAAATCACATGAAAGTAATACCTGACCGAATTTAAAGTTGAATAAAATTAATAATTATTAGTGTAGATTTATAAAAAAATATAAAGAATTGTTAACATGGATATCCTGGAAATAAAGTTAGTAATAATAAATAATATTACATAGCATAAGAATAATAATTTTATAATCTTATTATCAAGTATAAAATAAATTTTAATACAATTGCTTGACGTTGACAATTGTTATCACTCAGTACATAGAGAAAAAGGAATTTAAACCCAGAGCAACTTATAATGAATGAAAGGTGAAAGTCTATAGATTAATATAATAATAAAATGTCAAATTTTAGAATTAATTTCAGAACTATCAAGACTAAAGGTAGCTTTGCAAGAATCCCTTGTAAATGACCTAAAATACAAAATAAAGAGTATTTTCATTAATAAAAAAATAAAATTGTACAATAAAAACAAAAGGACATTTATAAGAATGTATTAGTTATAAGAAGTTTTGTGATAAAGTGCATAAAAAGGACATCAAGGACAAAGAAATTGTTGATTAGTTACGACTTGGGTTTTGAAAAAGATGCAGCATCGCGAGATAGCTCCCAAAAATTTGCAAATTATTCCAGAAAAAACAAGTTTAAATAATAAAACACCTACTACTTACCAGCGAAATGTACAAGTCTCCATACTCCACAAAAGTTATTTTGCCAATACGTAAAAATTTTCAACCATCTCCATGGAAATTGCAGTTCCAAAAGACCCTACAGGACGTTTACCAGTTTGCAGAAAGGAAAATTATAAAATTTCCACCCTTAGTTAAAAATAAAGTATACTATAAAAATTCTATAGCTATAGTAAATAAAACAGGTTTTATTTCTTCCTAATCTTTGCAAAGTATAAAGAATAACCCACAGGACTTACCTGTACAAAAATAAGTTTAATCCAAGCAATGAAAACAACAATATTTTATAAAATTGCACAAGAATTATATTATCTGTCACTAATATCGCCATTGAAATCTGTAATCAATATCATTAAGAAATACTGCCTGAAGATATGTAACAACCATTATAAGTAGAAGAATATCTATTTGCATAACTCATAAAATTGTAATTTAAATTCAATAACAAAGTTTCTACCTTTTGTTGAAATTTTTGACAGAGGAGAAATATAGTAATAAGAAAATATTCTTTATTAACCAAATTTATTTTAAAAAACATTAATCTTTAAATGTGTTACTATATGTTACAACAATAAAACCCTGTAAACAATTTGAATCGACTTCTGAGTTTAATTTTCTTTTGCTCTTTTGATTTTGTGAAACGGTGTCTAGCAAGGCATAATCAGAATTAGAAAAAGTAAATAAGGTAAGACAGAAAAAAATTAAATAAAAGGTTTGTATTGAACAAATTACAGCTTAATAACAAAGATACAATATACACTAAGAAAACATAACACATCAATTATATCAAGGCGCTCAACAAAATTAATATTGAAAATTTGACTTCACAAAACTTAAAAAAAAAATAACAATTAAAATAATAAAAAAATATTTTATTTGACCACATTAAAATATTGCAATATATACAATGTGTCCCACTTTTCATGGAGCCACCCTGGTCTCTCGCTTCTCGCTCACCTGATATTCGAATACTTTGAAACTTTGGTGGTGAATATATACCTATAAAATGAGTCTTTAGACGTACCATATTTGATTATAGTCAGAGGCGTCCGATTCTAAGATAGAGAAAGGGGGTCGATTTTTCAAAAAAAAAAGTATTAGCGATTTTTTTAGAAGAAAACTAGTAAGATATTCTTAATTAGCATCTTTAGAAACCCCCGCGTACAAGATTACATCATTGTGGGTTCAAAGGTGTTTGAGATATGGGTCGTCGAAAAACAACTTAAAATAATTTGTATCTGTAAAATGGGCTCTCAAAAAAAAAATGTATTTTTTATTTTTTGTTCAGAATAATGTATTGTAGTGGTATGAAATGATTCTACAACAAAATAATATTTTTTTAATCTACAAAAATTCTAATTAGTACGTGACAATTTTTATAACTAATAATCTTCAATAAAAACCTGTAAGTAAGTCATGAAAACTAGAGTTTGTATTATTATTTTGTTGTAGAATCATTTTATACCAGTAGATACCATTACTCTGAACAAGAAATAAATAATACATTTTTTTCATTTGAGAGCCTGTTTTACAGATACAAATTATTTTAAGTTGAAAAAAGCTGTTATATACAGGGTGTCTCATAATTAGCTGCAAGCCTGAACAGGCCGATTCTATGATCAAAACTAAGTAAAAAAGTTCATATGAACATGGGTCCGGAAATGCTTCCTAAGGGCACAAGGACCCATTGAAGAGGGAGGAATGGAATTTTTTTTGCAATATCTCTCAATCACGTTGTGATAAATGAATGAAATTTGGTATACACAGCTAATCCATTTATTTCGACAAGATCGGCGAGGTTTGATGAAACCATTTTTCAACAGTAGGTACAAAGATTTTATCAAAGCAGGCCGATCTTTTTTAAATTTTGCACGTCTCCATAATTTACCATTTTGAACAACTTTTTCAAGTTTCATTTTGCCATATCTTCAGCAGAAAAGGCACTTTACCTAAAACCAAAACAGTTTTTACTCGGTGCCTGAGCATTTCAAATAGGATT
The DNA here is from genome assembly GCA_037114965.1 of Monochamus alternatus. Lineage (NCBI taxonomy): Eukaryota > Metazoa > Arthropoda > Insecta > Coleoptera > Cerambycidae > Monochamus > Monochamus alternatus. The sequence goes on along the minus strand of CM073429.1, from coordinate 40,253,274 downwards.
ATTTCAAAAATGGTTACTCCTATCGACTTCAGCAAAGTATACCTTTTTCAAATAAAACAGGTAGGAGAATCGATTGTTTCGATAGTCAGATGGATACACTAAGCTGCAAAAAAGTTACACACGCAAAATACCAAGGGTCTCCCGTACCCACCCCAATGGATCTTGTGGAAATAAAGGGATTAGTCCATCAAATTGCTCATCAAAATTTAGTTGTGTATACCAAATTTCATTCATTTATCACAACGTGGTTGAGAGATATTGCAAAAAAATGATTTCCATTCCTCCCTCTTCAATGGGTCGCTGTGCCCTTAGGAAGCCCTTATATATATATATATATATATATATATATATATATATTGTTATCTGTCTTACACTTTATAGGATTTGCGGATAATGCAATTAGGCTTTTAGAGAGTTATCTTCGAAATAGAGTGCAATTTGTTGAGACTGATATACTGGTGTACCACAAGGATCAATTCTCGGTCCTCTTCTGTTTAGTATTTATACTTGCAATTTGACAAGCTGCATAAAGGATTGTTCTGTACATTTATATGCGGATGCCACACAACTGTACTACTCGTTTTTTTCAAATGACTTACTTCTAGCAAATAATATTATTAACCAAGATTTAGATCGTTTGATTGCATTTTCTGAACGTCATAAGCTTCATTTAAATCCCCTAAAGTCAAATGGTTTGATATTTGGTAAGCGTAGAAAAGATATTGAACAAAATATTTCAGTTAAAAATTGGAAATACAAATTTACAGTGTACGCAGAATGCAAGAAATTTGGGTATGGAATTAGATACTGATCTACGTTTTAAAAAAGATGTTAATAAAAGAATTTAAATAGCTTACTGTAATCTTATAATGTTATATCCTAATAGTCATTTATTATCTCAACAGCTCAAGGTAAAGCTAACTGATTCTCCGGTTTTGAGCCATTTCAACTATTCTGATGTCATTTACGGACCTTGCTTAGATAAGAGCGATGTTAATAGAATTGAAAAAGTTCAAAAGTCTTGTTTGCGGTTCATATATGGCATTAAGAAATATAATCCGGTATACAAAATGGCTTAAGATGCAGGACAAACGAAAACTTCATTCCATGATTTTGTTTTATAATATAATTCATAGTGAGCATCCTTCATATCTGTATAATAAAATAAAATTTAGAACAGATGTTCATACATTGAATTTGAGATTTAATGGACTCATTTCACCTCCTCCTCATAGAACGACTTTTTTTACACGAAGCTTTTCTTTTAATATATATCTTCTATACAACAGTATTCCACCATTGCTGAAAAAATTGAAAACTACATTATTTAAGCATAAAATTAAGGAACATCTTTATTCTATTTCGTAAACACTTTAGAATCATTCCCTTCCTCTCACATGCATATGTATTTACATGAAGAGTATTTATACTATTTCTACGAACATGTATTTATGTTAGTTACTGATTAGGGGCTGGACCATGATCTTTTTTAATTGATTCCTGCTCCCTTTTCCAATGAAAAGAATTAAATTTTATGTAGGTATTGTACATGCTTTGCAAATCAATATTATTATTATTGTTGTTGTTGTTGTTGTTGTTGTTGTTGTTGTTGTTGTTGTTGTTGTTGTTGTTGTTGTTGTTGTTGTTGTTGTTGTTGTTGTTGTTGTTGTTGTTGTTGTTGTTGTTGTTGTTGTTGTTGTTGTTGTTGTTGTTGTTGTTGTTGTTGTTGTTGTTGTTGTTGTTGTTGTTGTTGTTGTTGTTGTTGTTGTTGTTGTTGTTGTTGTTGTTGTTGTTGTTGTTGTTGTTGTTGTTGTTGTTGTTGTTGTTGTTGTTGTTGTTGTTGTTGTTGTTGTTGTTGTTGTTGTTGTTGTTGTTGTTGTTGTTGTTGTTGTTGTTGTTGTTGTTGTTGTTGTTGTTGTTGTTGTTGTTGTTGTTGTTGTTGTTGTTGTTGTTGTTGTTGTTGTTGTTGTTGTTGTTGTTGTTGTTGTTGTTGTTGTTGTTGTTGTTGTTGTTGTTGTTGTTGTTGTTGTTGTTGTTGTTGTTGTTGTTGTTGTTGTTGTTGTTGTTGTTGTTGTTGTTGTTGTTGTTGTTGTTGTTGTTGTTGTTGTTGTTGTTGTTGTTGTTGTTGTTGTTGTTGTTGTTGTTGTTGTTGTTGTTGTTGTTGTTGTTGTTGTTGTTGTTGTTGTTGTTGTTGTTGTTGTTGTTGTTGTTGTTGTTGTTGTTGTTGTTGTTGTTGTTGTTGTTGTTGTTGTTGTTGTTGTTGTTGTTGTTGTTGTTGTTGTTGTTGTTGTTGTTGTTGTTGTTGTTGTTGTTGTTGTTGTTGTTGTTGTTGTTGTTGTTGTTGTTGTTGTTGTTGTTGTTGTTGTTGTTGTTGTTGTTGTTGTTGTTGTTGTTGTTGTTGTTGTTGTTGTTGTTGTTGTTGTTGTTGTTGTTGTTGTTGTTGTTGTTGTTGTTGTTGTTGTTGTTGTTGTTGTTGTTGTTGTTGTTGTTGTTGTTGTTGTTGTTGTTGTTGTTGTTGTTGTTGTTGTTGTTGTTGTTGTTGTTGTTGTTGTTGTTGTTGTTGTTGTTGTTGTTGTTGTTGTTGTTGTTGTTGTTGTTGTTGTTGTTGTTGTTGTTGTTGTTGTTGTTGTTGTTGTTGTTGTTGTTGTTGTTGTTGTTGTTGTTGTTGTTGTTGTTGTTGTTGTTGTTGTTGTTGTTGTTGTTGTTGTTGTTGTTGTTGTTGTTGTTGTTGTTGTTGTTGTTGTTGTTGTTGTTGTTGTTGTTGTTGTTGTTGTTGTTGTTGTTGTTGTTGTTGTTGTTGTTGTTGTTGTTGTTGTTGTTGTTGTTGTTGTTGTTGTTGTTGTTGTTGTTGTTGTTGTTGTTGTTGTTGTTGTTGTTGTTGTTGTTGTTGTTGTTGTTGTTGTTGTTGTTGTTGTTGTTGTTGTTGTTGTTGTTGTTGTTGTTGTTGTTGTTGTTGTTGTTGTTGTTGTTGTTGTTGTTGTTGTTGTTGTTGTTGTTGTTGTTGTTGTTGTTGTTGTTGTTGTTGTTGTTGTTGTTGTTGTTGTTGTTGTTGTTGTTGTTGTTGTTGTTGTTGTTGTTGTTGTTGTTGTTGTTGTTGTTGTTGTTGTTGTTGTTGTTGTTGTTGTTGTTGTTGTTGTTGTTGTTGTTGTTGTTGTTGTTGTTGTTGTTGTTGTTGTTGTTGTTGTTGTTGTTGTTGTTGTTGTTGTTGTTGTTGTTGTTGTTGTTGTTGTTGTTGTTGTTGTTGTTGTTGTTGTTGTTGTTGTTGTTGTTGTTGTTGTTGTTGTTGTTGTTGTTGTTGTTGTTGTTGTTGTTGTTGTTGTTGTTGTTGTTGTTGTTGTTGTTGTTGTTGTTGTTGTTGTTGTTGTTGTTGTTGTTGTTGTTGTTGTTGTTGTTGTTGTTGTTGTTGTTGTTGTTGTTGTTGTTGTTGTTGTTGTTGTTGTTGTTGTTGTTGTTGTTGTTGTTGTTGTTGTTGTTGTTGTTGTTGTTGTTGTTGTTGTTGTTGTTGTTGTTGTTGTTGTTGTTGTTGTTGTTGTTGTTGTTGTTGTTGTTGTTGTTGTTGTTGTTGTTGTTGTTGTTGTTGTTGTTGTTGTTGTTGTTGTTGTTGTTGTTGTTGTTGTTGTTGTTGTTGTTGTTGTTGTTGTTGTTGTTGTTGTTGTTGTTGTTGTTGTTGTTGTTGTTGTTGTTGTTGTTGTTGTTGTTGTTGTTGTTGTTGTTGTTGTTGTTGTTGTTGTTGTTGTTGTTGTTGTTGTTGTTGTTGTTGTTGTTGTTGTTGTTGTTGTTGTTGTTGTTGTTGTTGTTGTTGTTGTTGTTGTTGTTGTTGTTGTTGTTGTTGTTGTTGTTGTTGTTGTTGTTGTTGTTGTTGTTGTTGTTGTTGTTGTTGTTGTTGTTGTTGTTGTTGTTGTTGTTGTTGTTGTTGTTGTTGTTGTTGTTGTTGTTGTTGTTGTTGTTGTTGTTGTTGTTGTTGTTGTTGTTGTTGTTGTTGTTGTTGTTGTTGTTGTTGTTGTTGTTGTTGTTGTTGTTGTTGTTGTTGTTGTTGTTGTTGTTGTTGTTGTTGTTGTTGTTGTTGTTGTTGTTGTTGTTGTTGTTGTTGTTGTTGTTGTTGTTGTTGTTGTTGTTGTTGTTGTTGTTGTTGTTGTTGTTGTTGTTGTTGTTGTTGTTGTTGTTGTTGTTGTTGTTGTTGTTGTTGTTGTTGTTGTTGTTGTTGTTGTTGTTGTTGTTGTTGTTGTTGTTGTTGTTGTTGTTGTTGTTGTTGTTGTTGTTGTTGTTGTTGTTGTTGTTGTTGTTGTTGTTGTTGTTGTTGTTGTTGTTGTTGTTGTTGTTGTTGTTGTTGTTGTTGTTGTTGTTGTTGTTGTTGTTGTTGTTGTTGTTGTTGTTGTTGTTGTTGTTGTTGTTGTTGTTGTTGTTGTTGTTGTTGTTGTTGTTGTTGTTGTTGTTGTTGTTGTTGTTGTTGTTGTTGTTGTTGTTGTTGTTGTTGTTGTTGTTGTTGTTGTTGTTGTTGTTGTTGTTGTTGTTGTTGTTGTTGTTGTTGTTGTTGTTGTTGTTGTTGTTGTTGTTGTTGTTGTTGTTGTTGTTGTTGTTGTTGTTGTTGTTGTTGTTGTTGTTGTTGTTGTTGTTGTTGTTGTTGTTGTTGTTGTTGTTGTTGTTGTTGTTGTTGTTGTTGTTGTTGTTGTTGTTGTTGTTGTTGTTGTTGTTGTTGTTGTTGTTGTTGTTGTTGTTGTTGTTGTTGTTGTTGTTGTTGTTGTTGTTGTTGTTGTTGTTGTTGTTGTTGTTGTTGTTGTTGTTGTTGTTGTTGTTGTTGTTGTTGTTGTTGTTGTTGTTGTTGTTGTTGTTGTTGTTGTTGTTGTTGTTGTTGTTGTTGTTGTTGTTGTTGTTGTTGTTGTTGTTGTTGTTGTTGTTGTTGTTGTTGTTGTTGTTGTTGTTGTTGTTGTTGTTGTTGTTGTTGTTGTTGTTGTTGTTGTTGTTGTTGTTGTTGTTGTTGTTGTTGTTGTTGTTGTTGTTGTTGTTGTTGTTGTTGTTGTTGTTGTTGTTGTTGTTGTTGTTGTTGTTGTTGTTGTTGTTGTTGTTGTTGTTGTTGTTGTTGTTGTTGTTGTTGTTGTTGTTGTTGTTGTTGTTGTTGTTGTTGTTGTTGTTGTTGTTGTTGTTGTTGTTGTTGTTGTTGTTGTTGTTGTTGTTGTTGTTGTTGTTGTTGTTGTTGTTGTTGTTGTTGTTGTTGTTGTTGTTGTTGTTGTTGTTGTTGTTGTTGTTGTTGTTGTTGTTGTTGTTGTTGTTGTTGTTGTTGTTGTTGTTGTTGTTGTTGTTGTTGTTGTTGTTGTTGTTGTTGTTGTTGTTGTTGTTGTTGTTGTTGTTGTTGTTGTTGTTGTTGTTGTTGTTGTTGTTGTTGTTGTTGTTGTTGTTGTTGTTGTTGTTGTTGTTGTTGTTGTTGTTGTTGTTGTTGTTGTTGTTGTTGTTGTTGTTGTTGTTGTTGTTGTTGTTGTTGTTGTTGTTGTTGTTGTTGTTGTTGTTGTTGTTGTTGTTGTTGTTGTTGTTGTTGTTGTTGTTGTTGTTGTTGTTGTTGTTGTTGTTGTTGTTGTTGTTGTTGTTGTTGTTGTTGTTGTTGTTGTTGTTGTTGTTGTTGTTGTTGTTGTTGTTGTTGTTGTTGTTGTTGTTGTTGTTGTTGTTGTTGTTGTTGTTGTTGTTGTTGTTGTTGTTGTTGTTGTTGTTGTTGTTGTTGTTGTTGTTGTTGTTGTTGTTGTTGTTGTTGTTGTTGTTGTTGTTGTTGTTGTTGTTGTTGTTGTTGTTGTTGTTGTTGTTGTTGTTGTTGTTGTTGTTGTTGTTGTTGTTGTTGTTGTTGTTGTTGTTGTTGTTGTTGTTGTTGTTGTTGTTGTTGTTGTTGTTGTTGTTGTTGTTGTTGTTGTTGTTGAACCTTATATCGGCTTATTGTAGAACAGGTTCTGCTCACGATGATGTAGCCATTTTTTCTACAAATAAATTTAATCTTAAATCGATAGATGTTACCAGTTTTTGTGTTCCGCAACATGCTGAATTTTGTGGAGCAGAAGTTAAATCTTTGAATTCTGTTATTATTTCTGCTTATAGATCTTCAACCCATGGTGACTATGGTATATTTAAAGATAAAATTACAAATTTGTTTGATTATTTATCTGCTCTTTATAAGAACATCGTTGTACTGGGAGATATTAATTTGGACTTACAAAGTAACACAGAGCATGCTTGTGATATCCGTAATATTCTTGTTATGTACGGGTTGCAATACTATATCACTGCGCCTACCAGAGTTACGGCAACTACTAGTTCATGCCTTGATACTATTATATGTAACTTGTCTTCCCATTGTTTTACTGTTGGAGTCAATGATCCTCTCATATCTGATCACTGTGCTGTATATATCCATTTTAATACTCTTTGTGACAATGTATCTCCACAGGGCTGTGTTACCAAAAAAGATTATAGTAAACATAATATGGATAAGTTCGTTGCTAGCATTGGCTCGCTTGACTGGTCTCAGCTTGTCGATGGTAATTCAAACCTGAATGTAGAACAGTTGTCTGAGTCGATATTAAATATGTTATGTACTCAGCGTGATATTAGCTTTTATTTTAAATCTATCAAACCTAGAAAATCTGGGGTTAAATGGTTTAATGAAAGGCTTCGCAAGCTGAGGTCTGAATTACGCATATCAAACAACAATTTTATTAATTCTCAATCTCAGCATGATTGGGTTGTATACACGGAATTGCGAAGGAGTTACAGACGAGCGTTAAGAGTGGAAACAAATAATTATTATGCTAATCTTATATCTGTTGGAGAAGATAAGAACAAAATTATATGGAGTCTAGTCAAACGCGAGATATCTATTAAAGATAGTAATTCGATTCGAACCTCATTATCCTCCCAAGATTTTAATGTTTTCTTTAACACAATTTCTGATGCTATTGCACTTTCAATTGAAACATCACATATTCATCCGCAGTATTTCCTGAGTAAGATACAAAGACCGTCTACTTAATTTTTTATGCCGGCCATAGTCGGGTCTGATGTTAGGCAAGCTATATTAAAGTTAAAAAATTCAGCATGTACAGACTTTTATGATCTAAACAGCTTTATTATGAAAGCATCTTGTGATATTTTGGTTGAACCTCTAGCAACCTTATATACTAAATGTATAACGGATTGTACATGGCCCACTAATTTAAAAATTTCAAAAATACTACATATACATAAGAAAGGGGACGTGGATGACTTGGACAATTATAGGCGTATTGCAATTGTTTCGATTATTTCAAAAATTTTTGAAATTATAGTTAAAGACTTTCTTGTGTCTTACTTAGAAAATAAGAGAATTTTTTCCTCATCGCAATATGGTTTTCGGAAAAATGTTTCCTTCGTATTTAGCAGATAGGAAGCAGTATGTGCATTTCAACGGAGCCATTTCTGATCTACTGCCTATAACCTGTGGTGTCCCACAAGGATCTGTTCTGGGTCCACTTTTGTTCCTAATTTACATTAATGACCTACCGTCTTCATTGGATTTGACGAGATGTGTTCTATTTGCTGATGATACCACTCTGCTTACCAGAGGAAATGTGTCAATGAGAGATGAGGCTCTTAGTCGAACTAAAATATGGTTTAATAGTAATAATTTAAAACTTAATGAATCCAAAACCCATAATTTGTTATTTTCTACTGATAAGTGGATTGGAAAAATGGAGCCAATTAGATTACTCGGCGTCACTCTTGACACTAGTTTGTGCTGGTCTGATCATATAGAATCTATTTGTGCTAAGTTATCTTCCCAAATATATGCGACGCGCCAGATGAGGCCCTATTTGGATAACACTGCCATGAGGATGGTGTACTTTGCTTTGATACATAGTATCTTATCGTATGCTATTGTTTTGTGGGGAAATTCGTCCAAATACCTCAAAGTTTTCTATCTCCAAAAAGCAGCCGTGCCGAGATTCTCCCCATGCCAAGTGTTTATATATTTGAAACATTGCTATTCATACACATAAATGTGAATAATATATCCACTTATGGCGAATCACATAATTATAACACAAGGATTGGGGAGGATCTCAGAGTTCTATACTCAAGAATGAAAACCACACAGTTGAACAAGATAGATTATAATCTTTACAATAAATTTATGAAATATCACAGATCTGTTAATGTAAGATCTATTGGATACAGGGAGTTTCATGCACTAGCAAAAAATTTGACACATGACCTTACTAACATTGTCATAATTCCATGTTCTACATTTTTTATGTCATTATTTTTAATCAACTTGTGTACTTTTTTTTTATTTTACTTGACTTAATTTATCTGTTGTGACAAAAATACATACTTTTGTAATGTTGTCAATAAACCATCTATCTATGATTATTATTATTATTATTATTATTATTATTATTATTATTATTATTATTATTATTATTATTATTATTATTATTATTATTATTATTATTTTTTATTTTTTTTTTTCAGTAACACCTTCCGAAGCTCCGACACATTTGGAGATGTTCTGAAGAGTCGAGCAATGACCACTCTCCACTCCGTGGAGTCAGTAATCATTGCGCCCGTAAATCGTGCGTGCGTGGCTAAGATCTCTGCCGAATTTCGGCAAGCCGGTATGATCTTTAAGTCAGAAAGCAACGTATGTCTCATTCCATCCAGGGTACCTATAATGAGCACCACAATCTTAACAGAGTGGTCTGGATACAGCCCGCGGAGCTCGGAGAGAAGATCTCGATACTTCCTCCGTTTCTCCTCCTCTTTTAGGACAATGTTGTTCTCTGCGGGAGCCGAGAACTCAATCACAAACATCGTCCTAAGTTGGTGGTCGAGGAGGACTACATCAGGCTTATTGGCTTGAATTTGCCTGAGGGTGGGGAATGAATAGTTCCAATAAATTCGGCACTTCTCATTCCCCACAACGGATTCTATATCCCCCGGAGCATAAGGCAGCACTGGCGTCTCGTCTATCTCATACGAGTGTCGTAAATGATAATACAACACCCGTAAGGCTGAATCGTGTCTTTGGATATACGCTGTGGCCGCATATACCGGACAAGCCGACAGGAGATGCATAAGCGTCTCCGGCGCCTGGCGGCAGGCCCTGCATCTGGTATCAGGAACCTCGATACCCAAGACACGACTACGATAGACGAGAGTATTAATTACACCATCTTGGCAAGCCATTATGAACCCCTCGGTCTCAGAGTTCAGCCCGGCTGACCTCAAAAAAGCGAAGGTCAGCTTTTCAGATAAGCCAAGCCCCTCTAGATGACGGTAGAAGAGACCATGCATTGGCTTATCCTTATGTAGCTGCAGAAGGTGACGCGTCTCTGCAGCTTTAATTTGGGCTTTTAACTGAGCAGGGTCCCACTCGGTGACAGAGTCTGGATTTTCCCGCTCAGTATCGAACACGAGACCAAGTTCATTGGCTGCTCTTCTCGCTGCCTTATATACAAACGCTCCTATCCCTGCTGCTTCATGGTCTTGGACCATGCAGAGAAAGGGATCCGAGCTCCTGATGATTTTACAGGCTTCCTCCAAAACCACTCTGCCCTGGAGACACTCCAAACTCAAGAGTCCACGGCCTCCCCGATTTCTTGGGAAGTATAACCGCGAAACGGACGATCTTGGATGCAAACTCTGATGGAGATGCATCATTTTGCGGGTCCCTACATCGAGTTGCCTCAGCTCTTGTTGTGTCCATTTCACTACTCCAAAGGAGTAGAGAAGGATCGGAACGGCAAGCATATTTGTGGCACTCACCTTGTTCTTACCCGACAGCTCCGAAGACCAGATTTGTCGGAGGCGGTGCCGATACCTGCCGCGGAGAGCGTTTTTCACCGTTGCCACCTCATGAGTGCCCCGCTGTGGGACACCCAAATAGGTGTACGACTCTCCGGCATCTAGATGGTGGAAGATGCTTCCGTCTATTATTATTATTATTATTATTATTATTATTATTATTATTATTATTATTATTATTATTATTATTATTATTATTATTATTATTATTATTATTATTATTATTATTATTATTATTATTATTATTATTATTATTATTATTATTATTATTATTATTATTATTATTATTATTATTATTATTATTATTATTATTATTATTATTATTATTATTATTATTATTATTATTATTATTATTATTATTATTATTATTATTATTTTTTTTTTTTTTTTTTTTTTTTTCAGTAACACCTTCCGAAGCTCCGACACATTCGGAGATGTTCTGAAGAGTCGAGCAATGACCACTCTCCACTCCGTGGAGTCAGTAATCATTGCGCCCGTAAATCGTGCTTTCTGAGCAGACGTAGCGAACCAAGGACGATTGCCTTCTGCATTCTGCGGGTTAAGATCTCTTCCGAATTTCGGCAAGCCGGTATGATCTTTAAGTCAGAAAGCAACGTATGTCTCATTCCACCCAGGACGCATATAATTAGCACCACATTCTTAACAGAGTGGTCTGGATACAGCCTGCGGAGCTCGGATAAAAGATCTCGATACTTCCTCCGTTTCTACTCCTCTTTTAGGACGATGTTGTTCTCTGCGGGAGCCGAGAACTCAATCACAAACATTGTCCTAAGTTGGTGGTCGAGGAGGACTACATCAGGCTTATTGACTTGAATTTGCCTGAGGGTGGGGAATAAATAGTTTCAATAAATTCGGCACTTCTCATTCCCCACATCGGATTCTATATTCCCCGAAGCATAAGGCAGCACTGGCGTCTCGTCTATCTCATACGAGTGTGTTTATTGCTATTGTCATTGTCATTGCCATTGTCACTGTCACTGTCACTGTCATTGTGATTATGATTATTATTATTATTATTAATATTCCATTTTATTTTATTTAGGAGTCTTACCTCCTATAGCACCAGAGAATAGAATTAAAGATTGTAAAATGGCAGTGCAGATGTATAGAAGACCTTATTTGTCTGAATTTTGTAAAAATGAGGTTACATTAATTATTGATTCATACATAAGAAAACAGTATAATAAATCATTCTGACGTTACACAAAAAATTTAGAATTTATTAGTTGTACCGAAATGAAACGAAAATGGAAAAAGGAAAAACAAGGATATTCATATCCCTATTTATTAACAGATAACACTCATGGTTTCCACTTTAAAAGTTTTTTTCTAATGGATACATTAATAATATTAACACATAATATTAATCATAAACATTTAATTCATATAAATTATATCATTTATGTGGTTGAATTGTCGTGTTCCAACTGCCAAAAGTGAAGTTAGATATTTATAGTGTTTTCATTAAAGCAAGGTTAGTAAATTTAGATAGATTAATTTCTTTAGATAATTATTGAATAGAGCTTTGTCTGTGGAATTATTCATTAGCATACCTAAATGTTTGGTATCAGAGAACATACATATGACTTCATTGATAGGAATTGTAGAAGATTTGATTTATATTATCATAAAATACCTTTCTAATACAGTAAAAAATTATACACCCCTTTAAATATAATTAAATTATTCAGCAGTAAAATATTTGATTACTGTTTTCGATATAATCAGTACCTAGCTTGTACACACAAACCTAGAAAAAATATAGACGGTACCTGTGTCATATTGCCGGCGACCGTTAATTCATGGCTGCCCTAAAATGCTGCCCCAGAATCGCTAAAACTTGGTTTTTATTCCAATTTACGTTGGTTGTATTGTAGCGTGAAGCTCATTTGTTTACTGTGATTGGTCACATTCATGTCACATTCTTTAATGACATTTAAAATGACAGCAAGTTAGTTATTTCATATTGCAATGCAGCCATCATATTTGCACAACCGCCAACATAAAGCAAATAAAATATCAATTTTCTGGGCCTTAGATCCCTAGAAAACGTGACACCTGTCACGTGACCTATCATGAACCGACGCTGTCGATATTTTTTCTAGGTTTGTGCTTGTATACTTTTGTCAGAAAATAATGACATTACACGAAATTCTAGATAATTACTTGATTTTCGAAACTGGAATCCTGGAGACAAACATGGAACATCACAACTTACTTCCTGTTAATTTTTTTTTTCATAAATTGCTTCCTCGATGACTTTATTACAATTTAAACTACATTATATCAAAGATACTTATAAAACATTTCAAAGATATAGGTATATGTGTCCAATGCATTCGTATTGCCTTACTGGAAACAGTTTGAGAAAGACTGTTCCCTTTTTAGAGACGTCGTTTCTTCATACAGTTATCTTTTTTTGAGCAATTAAGAAATATCCAATTAAAACAATTAATCACAACATCGGGCTTCCAATATATCTTACTTGGCATAAAATCTTTAAAATTTTCAGACATGCTTGCTACAAATATGTGTATATTCTTTGATATTGATCTCTCAATTCTTAAAATCATTTGCCACTGCCTACCCAATTTTATATTTGTTGGAATTGTGAAGACTTAAGGCCGTATGACACGGTGTAATATTTCACATAGCTTTTTATTTGATATTATAATTAAAGTGGTTCGTCCCGTATCGTACAAGCAAAATGTACAGTTTTCTATATATAAAACTGAAAATTAAAACATGTTCTATTTATATAAAATTCTGAATATATTTTTATGTATAACCTCCAGTGCATCTTTCCCATATCTTTCCTATGTTTGCTTAATTTATTGGTTATTGGTTATAATAACAATAATTATTATTAGTACTAAATATATAAAAAAATACTTATAATTATATAATTCTGTGCAAAATTTTATATATAATTTTATACCGTGTCATACGGCCTTTACACATTTAGGTACAATAACTAGAGCATAAAAAACGGCACACATTTTACGTGATTTTTTATAAATTATCTTGTGAAGATCCTTCATTGTTCTTCATTCATTATTAAATTACATTATTTACAAACCGCTGGTGCTATTCATACACCAAAAATGACATATAAAAAAAATACACAAAACTGTCACAGTCCCAAATGTGAACAATGTATTTTCGATTTGTTATTAACCTTTTCAGTACTTTCGAAATCTATCAACAGATGTAAGCTACTTCGTCTTTTTAGCCAATTGGTTTATGCATCCACTACGTTTGTATACTGTGTATCATGGAACGGCGCAGTCTATATTTTTTCTAGGTTTGTGGTCAGTAGTCACTGGTCAGTGCCCTTATAGTGCAAACATCTAGTAAGTGTTTTTGTACCTTAAAATCGAAATTTGGGATTATTATTTTATTTATTTTATCACTTAATTAAAAAGGTAAGAATTTTTTCAAAGTATCAATTTTATTTGTCTTACAATTTATCAAATTTCCCTACTTGCTTTAAAGTTACAATTTCTGTGGCTGCTATGCGTCATATCATTTAATTGGGGATACAAGTCGTCAATTAATATTGGTGAAAATTATTATGAAGAAAATAGGTAGTAGGTATATCCCATAGGTATTTAGTAAATTTTGCCTGTAATCCTTAAAATACTGAGGATTAATTTTTTTCTGGGAATGTAAAATTTATGTAAAAATTTAAGTAACATACAATGTGGCTCAATACCTATTGTGTCATAAACATTTTTTTATTTGTAAATTTATGAGAAAATGCCATTATAGATTTCGTATAATTTCTTTAAAAAAAATATTTTGTATACTAGGTGATCAATTAAAAGAAATTAAATGAACAGGAGCAAAATAGCATGGTGAAAAAATAATTACTGTTTCTATATATTTAGATAAAGCAACATGTAACAGTTAAAATATAATTATTAATCAAATAAGGATGGTTGACTGGCACACATATCTTCCGATCTCAAAACAACCGTCGACATTGAATTCATGTAGGTACCATTTTTTGAGTTGTGTGTTAATTTTGCTTTCATATTGTCTTCATGTGGGTATTCACAATCTTCATTGTTTTCAAGGCTTTCATTTCCATTCCAAACTTTTTGGAATCAATATTGAATTGTACATTAATTTATTGACGTTTTGTTGAAAATAATAATTTTGATATTTTATCAGCAGAATTGCTATAGGTATAGAAAACCAGGAGGTCAGCAAATTTTTTAATGACCAGAGAAATAACGTTTTACAGTTAAAATAAAGATTTTGCAACCAATTTTTGTTAATAACTACTTTATTTTCTAACATACTAAGTTACAATTTGACATAGATTTAGGTACAAGGTAATATTGCCACATTTTTTATCAATTTTAGTTAAAAAGAATTAAAGAGTAAGATGAGGAATGGGGCTGGTGATATTCATTGATCTCTTCCAAGTTTTTCCTATTCATGCTTATGTTTTAGAGAAACTGTTTGTTTAAATAAAATAATTCTTTGTGTATTGCTTCTCTAAAATTTTCAATTAGAGCTTGCTTTCCAAAATTATAGAAATGCCTTAAGTGGATGGACATAATGAAGCTCCACACTCCACCATAGCATCGCATCACACATAAAATAAAATAAATTTGTATGTTTAAATGTAATTAATCACAAGCTTCAACCTACAATTTGAGACTAGACCATCAAACACTGCTTGGTATTTTTGGAATATCGAGCATAGCATTATTCTATTGTTGACGAATAAAGATAAAGATAAATTTATAACTATACTGTCGTCAAGAATTCAGACGTCTTATGTTATGACTGACGTTACACATTTGTTTTTATTGTCAACGTTATTTTCGATATTTGGTCGCGTTAAAAACAATCATATTTTGCAATTGAGTGCAAAATATAATGCAAACTTTTAGTGTAGTATATAGTATATATTTATCACTATCAGTTGCAGTTTCTTAAATATGTTGATGAAAATATAATGAATTATTCATTTGTTCATGTGACGTGTCGTCTGAATTCTTGTCGCGAGTATACAAGGTTTATTCGTCAACCTATTTGGTACAAGAGAAGTAAATATTATAATTAGAGGTAAGACATACTAGGCTCGGCGTCTCGTGGTGACCATTTGTATGCCAAGAGTGAAGTGCAGGTTCAAGGTTAGAGTACTACTCGATGGTTGGAGCACTGCTTGATGATTGAAGCGTTACTCGATGGTCAGGGCGTCAGAGCAGTAATAAAAACAGGGAACAAATGCCATTTATTTATACACAATTGTAGTCAACCAACATCAGAATAGGTATATCAAAACAAACAAGTAGTATGTGACAGTTTTTGTGGAATAAAAACAAACTCCGGCAACAAGCTGTCAAATATACAGGGTGAACCTTTAATAAGTACAAATGTAGATGCATCTAGTGAACATCATTTTTACAAATTTAAAATATTTACGAAGATATTAATTTAAAAAAAATACCCACATTTTGAGGTTGACAAGGTTGACATGCTAAAAGCATATTTGTTAGCAGTGATAATCAGGGATAGTGATAACAATAGTATGTATTGTGATAAATCAGTTGGAGTGTTGTAAAAATTGATAATGATCAAATTGTGGATAACTATGATTGTGAGTAGAGAATCTCGTTTACGTTTTCAATTTATTGGTGACATATAGGAATGGAAAAGGGGAGGAGGTGGCCATAAATATTTTCATAAATAAACAATTCAATCATTCGTTGACATGTCTAAAAATTTTAGTTCACTTTGTTGAAGCCTATTCAAGACATTAGTGTAACACATGTCTATTACCCTGGCAAGTCAACATCAGCGGCCGCCAAAAACAAGTACTGGATATTTTGTTGCTAATTTGTACCACCAGTTTCAATTTTGTATCTTGTGCTGTTTTCGAGAAAAATGGTGGCTGCTAGCGTAATATTACGGTAGCAGGCCATCGAATTACTCCGCAACTAAGAACGATAGCAAAGCAATTTTTGCATCATATTTTGTTGCTCATTGAGTACTTTCTGATGGTGTATAGTTTTGTCAAATATAAATGAAAAATTGCCCATTCAACTCATACCGTCAGTTAAAAATTTGTTGCTGTCTTGCGCACGTCTAAAAATGAAAAATAACTGTGGCTGCTAAAAACAAGAGGCAGATATTTTGTTATTGGTTTGTTGCTAATTTGTACCATCAGTTTCAATTATGTAGCTTGTGCCGTTTTCGAGAGAAGTAGTGGTTCCTAGAATAATATTACGCTAGCAGGCCATGGAATTACTCCCCAGCTAAGAATGATAGCAAAGCGATTTTTACACCATATTTTGTTGCTTCTCAAGTACTTTCTGACGGTGTATAGTTTTTTCAAAAATTAATAAATTGTCCACTCAACTCATATAGTCATCGAATTACTGCAACTAAGAACGATAGCAAAGCGACTTTTTGCACCATATTTTGTTGCTCCTTGAGTACTCTCTGGCGGTGTATAGTTTTTTAAAAAATGAATAAATTGCTCATTTAACTCACATACAACTGTATTCTGTATCTTAAAAATAACCATCCGGTTAAAATATTAATGTTAATCCTACCGCTAAAAATAATAACTCCAATTGGTATTTTGTATAGGTTTTTTAACGACCCAGTTAAAATTATTTTATCAACTGTATGGTGTTAGTGAAGTTAGCGGTAAGGTAAAAGCATAGAATATATTTCTATTTTTCTATGGGTAAAATATGTTGATTTGTGATCACATAAGCTCGATTACTGGATTAGTACAAATTTGTTTGTGTTTTAGTAACCAATTTACAAGATTCTTGTGATTCACCCGAGTATAGGGGATGAAAAAAAAAAAAATAACAAGACAAAAAAAAAACAGATCCAGTTAATTGTTGATTTTTTAAAAGTCAACAATATTTTACTAAACAACAAATTGCAGCCACATGAAATTATGATTGATTAAATAAATGACAGTTTGTTTTGAAAGTCTAGAATTACTTAAAAGTACAATCAGTTAATTCAATCGGATTTATTTGATCCCTCAAATTTTTATGAAAATGTCTAAAATGTAGTTGAAAGTAAATAAGAGGTAAATATGAAAGTATCAATCAACAAATACAAATAATACATTTTATTTACGTCTATTCCAATCTGTCAGTTTCATCCAATAAAATGTAATTAATTTGAAGTACCATTATAACATTTATGTGGAAATAAATAATAGAGATTAATTATACCAATCGTGATTTATACTGGTATTCAATAGGTTAAATTTTAACAGCATCTATTTTGGTCCCGTTAAATTTTAACATATTTGGTTAAAACAAACCTATGAAAATTTTTACAGAATATAGTATTGGGCACGGTGTAAGATAAATAGGTGATTTCACGCGCTTCTCGGACGTACAGGCCGTGTGTCTCCTTTTCGCTAACGCGACAGAGCTAGAATCGCACGACAAAGACGCCAGACTCGGGCCTCCGGCCGGCTGAGATTTCTTATTTGCTATAAGTGCACATGCAGCCGTATGGTAATATTTCTACGTAAAATCAAACCTGCTTAATTACAAATTATTAGGGTTTTTATCACAAATTAACTTATTTATTAATAATCAAATATAATAAGTTTTTTGCCAAATGTAAAGTGTATATTTCAAACAATGGGAAGAAAGTGTTGTGTGCCGAAATGTACAAGTGGGTACGATACATGCAAAGATAAATTTTGACTGTTTGCAATTCCCAAGAACGCTTTGAAAGAATATAACAGGGCAACTCCTCGAAAGGACAGAAATTTGACTGGAAAAGACCATGTGTGTGACAAACATTTCAAACCGGAATGCATAATTCGTGAGCTAAAAACTGACTGTTACACGGTAAGAATGAGAATGCAATATGCATTGGTGGGTTCTATAGTTGCTTTAGGGGTAATACATTTTTTAATTTCTTGGTCTTAGATTCCGTTGAAAATACCCAAATTAAAGAAAGGATCTGTGCCAAGCATTTTTCCTAACTGCCCCAAATATATTTCCAAAACTGTACCGCAAGAACGCCGCGACATTTTAAAACACGAGGGTGTACCTGCAAAACGTAAAAAACTCGGTATTATATCTAATAATACAGAAGCTGCTGGAAATTGAAATGCGAGCACGGTGGGTGCATCAGGTCAATCAGGTGATAATTAATTATTTATTTTTTACTGTTTAAGAAAGGTATTTTAAGCTAATATGTATCAAATCTCCTACAATTCCTATCAATGAAGTCATATGTATGTTTTCTGATACCCAACATCTAGATATGCTAATGAACCATTCCACAGACAAAACTCTATTCAATAATTATCTAAAGAAATTATCTATCTAAATTTACTAACCTGATTTAATGGAAACACTCTATAGATATTAACCTCTGACAGTGGAAACTCGAAATTCAACCACAATAGATGAGATCTGACCTATTTCTGCATTTTTAGGATTGCTTCATCAGGTGGCCTCCTTTAAGTTGAGTCAAATATCTAACTATAAAAATTATACCAATAAATTAAAATTATTTGAAATTAAATGTCGACAATGTCAAACTGATTAATCTGTCAATGAATTTAAACATCATAACGACTTACTAAAATTGACAGATTAATCAGTTTGACATTGTCGACATTTAATTTCAAATAATTTTAATTTATTGGTATAATAATTTTTATAGTTAGATATTTGTCTCAACTTAAAGGAGGCCACCTGACAAAGCAATCCTAAAAATGCAGAAATAGGTCAGAGTTCGAGTTTCCACTGTCAGAAGTTCATATCTATAGAGTGTCCATTAAATCAGGTTAGTAAATTTAGGTAGATAATTTCTTTAGATAATTATTAAATAGAGTTTTGTCTGTGGAATTGTTCATTAGCATACCTAGATGTTTGGTATCAGAGAACATACATATGACTTCATTGATAGGAATGGTAGGAGATTTGATACATATTAGCTTAAAATACCTTTCTTAAACAGTAAAAAATGTTACAAAAGCTAATAATAAAGAATATATGGGTAGATATTCTGGGTGTAATTCAACGCTGGTTGAGGCTTTAGCCCACAGAGTAGTTAGTTTCACACAATATTGTTAATACCTGAAAATATATAAAAAATAATTATTTATTATTACATATTTGGGTATGTTATTTAAAATACAATGGATACGTAGGTACTTTTATTCAAGTAAGATTGAAAATTAACTTAATATTAATTTGAGCTCTAAAAACGGTTTAACTGGTTTTATCTGCAAAAAAGTGAGTAAGGAGACAACTTGCATCTGGTGTAAAACTAATTTGGATATTAAAAAACCCACAATTTCACCAGCGGTTGCCAATCTCGTAGCTCTTAAATCCAAGGGAGGTTTAAATTATCCTCATAAAAGCATATTTAGTTTTTTTGTTGAACTCGAGAATGTCTTATTCAAATATACAAACTCAGTAGATGTATTTGAGGATACTATTGACGAATTTTTGAATACTAATGAAAACATTTTTGAATTTCTTTGTAAAAACCATTCTCAAGATATATCAAAACTGATTTTGTTTTATATTACAATGACAGTGAAACAATATTACAAAATAGATGGTCAATCAAAAACAAGAGCGTTTTCAAATAAAAAGAAAGAATCAAGATTACAAGTATCTTGAAAATCTCTTGTCGTGTCGTGTCTATCTAATTGGTTGTTTTAAAATTGATATTTTCAAGGTGAATCCTTTTAGGTACCGAAATATTTTTTTTGTTAGCTATGAAGTAGGTTATAGATTTCTACTTTTTTAATATTACTGATTGTTAATGTGGTGTTTGCGCGTGCGTGAGCGCATGTATTTAGAATTAAATATTTTAGTAAAGTCAGTACAAATTTGGGTTCCTAGTTGTGAGTCACATGTATATTTCTATTTTGTGAAAATACACATATTGTTAAGTAAAGTGAACTTAGTTATTTGTGAGTCCACAATTCCTAGTAGACAAGTGCAACGAAACACTACAGTGGCGACGAGTGAAAAAATAAGCAAGTTTGAAAAAGTCACGTTTTTGTATTAACGACAGTTAGTAAAAAACGCTCAAACATGCCAGCAGGTGGAAGCGCGGAAACCGCAAGCGCGAGCAGTAATGCCGGTGCGAGTTTGAAAATGACAGTTGGAAGTCTACGCGAGTTCGACCCAAACGTAAACAAGTGGAATGTTTACAAAAAGCAAGTGTCGCAATTTTTCTTGATGAACAATATAACTGATCCCAATTTGAAACGAGCCTTCTTATTAAACAGTCTCAGTGAAAATTCTTTTAGTATTTTGTGTCATTTGTTGGTACCTAAGGAGCCCGATAATGTAAATTACGACGAAATCATAAATAAACTTGATGAACATTTCTCCTTAAAGAAAAGTGTGTGGGGTGAACGAATGTTGTTTTACCAAGCACATCAAGAAAATGGTGAGTGTATTACAGACTGGGCTATTAGAGTGAGGCATTTATCCACAAATTGTGATTTTGGAAACTTTTTAAACACGGCTATACGAGATAAGTTTATTTTCGGAATGCAAAAGTGCCGAGCGCTAGAAAAACTCTTGCAAGAGTCTAGTACCACTCTCCATTTTCAAAAGGCGGTGGAAATTGCTCAGAGCGTGGAGGCGGCGAGAAATTATTATCAAGGAAATACAAATGCGGATGAACCGAAGGTAAAGTTGGAACCTCAAGTTCACCGGGTAAACCAGGCAGTGAAGGGAACAGGTAGCAACCAGAGATTTAACCAGAGAGCGATCACGACTTTCCAAAGGAGCCGCAGCATAGGAATCAAGGGATTACTCCGGTTGCAGGAACGAGTAAGAATGTTTCATGCACAGTATGTGGAAAAAATAACCACACATTTTCTAATTGTAGATATAAGAATTACATATGTAACAATTGTCATGAAAAGGGTCATTTGTCAAATGTTTGTAAGAAACGTGGTTCATTAAACACTAAAAAAAGTTCTCACTTTTTAAAAGTAAATGATGATAATGTTGAAGATAATGATAATTTTTTGCACGTATTTAATATTAATGTTGATAATAAGAATTCTCCACTTCAAATAAAAGTTAAAATAGAGGACATTTATCTAGATATGGAGTTAGACAGCGGTAGCGCAATTACAGTTTTTTCTAAAGATTTTTATATGCAACATTTTGCACATTTACCATTGTCTCACTCCACAACCTCTCTAGTTAGTTATGTCGGTGCAAAAATTTATCCTGCTGGGATAATTTGTGTAAATATTAGTTATAATTGTAAGACATACCCTATAGATATTTTTGATAAAGAGGGCCCTCCACTATTAGGAAGAGATTTCATGTACAAATTCAATTTAGGTATAAAAGAAGTAAATGCTATTGATGTTGATAAGAATTTAGTTAACAATTTATGTGAAAAATATAAGGAAATATTTTCCAGTGGAATAGGCACTTTTTCAAAAGGCAAAATTGAAATTAAATTAAAACGAGAGTCGGAACCGAAGTTTTTTAAGCCGAGGTCATTGCCATTTGCACTAAAAGAAAAGGTTGAAAATGAATTAGACCGTCTGGTAAATTTAAAAATATTAGAACCAGTGGATTATAGTTTGTGGAGCACACCTATAATTCCAGTATTAAAATCAGATGGAACAGTGCGAATTTGCGGCGATTACAAAATAACCTTAAACCTAGTTATTCAATTGGAGAGATACCCTCTTCCAAGAATTGAAGATTTATTTACTAAGCTACAAGGTGGCCAAACTTTTTCTAAATTAGATCTTACACATGCTTACCAACAAGTACTATTAACAGAAAATTCAAAAATTCTCACAACAATTAGTACCCATAAAGGTCTGTTTTGTTACAATCGTTTACCTTTCGGAATTTCTATTGGGCCTTCAGCTTTTCAAAAATTTATGGAAATAGTACTTCAAGGTATTTCTGGTGTTATATGTTTTCAAGATGATATTTTGGTTACGGGTAAAACTATTCAGGAACATACAAATAGATTAGAAAAAGTATTTTCTTGTTTATCTGCGTGTGGTTTAAAAATTAAAAAAGAAAAATGCGTTTTTTTCCAAGAATCAGTTAGTTATTTAGGATACGTTTTAGACAAGGAAGGATTAAAAAAATCTCCCGAAAAAATTAAAGCTATTGTTGAAGCACCGGTTCCCAGTAATAAAATGCAATTACAGTCGTATTTAGGACTTATAAATTATTATAAGAAATTTATACCTAATATGGCTAGTTTAGCACATCCTTTATATAGGCTTTTAAAAAATGATGTTAAATGGGATTGGTCAGAGAGTTGTCAATCATGTTTTGATAAATTAAAAAGATTATTGTTTCACCTGATGTTCTTGTACATTATAACCCCAATTTAAAATTAAAGTTAGCTTGTGACGCCTCACCTTATGGAGTAGGGGCGGTATTGTCACACATTTTTGAAAATGGTTTGGAACGGCCTATTTCTTTTGCATCTAGAACACTTACGGATGCAGAGAAAAAATATAGTCAAATTGACAGAGAGGTGTTAGCTTTAGTGTTTGGAACATTTAAATTTCACCAATATCTTTTTGGGCGTACATTTACTTTAGTGACTGACAGTAAACCATTGCTAGCAATTTTTGGAAATAAAAAAGGCATTCCACAAATGGCGGCTAACAGATTGCAAAGATATGCATGGTTACTATCTGGTTACGTGTACGATATTGAATATGTTAGGTCTGAAAAAAATGTTTCCGATTGCTGTTCCAGACTTCCCAAAAATAGTGAAAAATTAACAATTGATGATGATTACACATATTTAAATTATTTTGAAACATCAAATACAGTTTTAAATCTTGAAAGTCTCAAACTTGAAACTCAAAATGATTTAATCTTAAAAGAAATTTTTAATTATGTACAAAATAGATGGCCAGCTGAAATTAACGATAATTTAAAACCATATTTTTTAAAGAAAAATGAACTAACCATCGAAAAAGATATACTTATGTGGGGTCACGGAGTGATAATACCACAAAATTTACAAAAAAAATTGTTAGATGAACTGCACAAATCGCATATGGGCATTGTGAAAACTAAATCTTTGGCACGAAGCTATGTTTGGTAGCCACAATTAAATAAAGATATTGAAAAAGTTTGTAAATCTTGTGAAATATGTTTAAAATTTCAAAACAACCCCGTAAAAAGTCCATTAATACCTTGGCCCTTGCCTAAAAATTCATGGGAACGCCTACACATAGATTTCTTAGGACCTTTTAAAAATAAAATGTATTTATGTATTAGAGATGCATTTTCAAAAAGGTTAGAGGTATTTCCTATGAATAACATTACATCTAAAAATACCATTGAAAAATTGAATGAAATATTTTCCAGATTTGGATTGCCAAAAATGTTAATTTCTGATAATGGGCCGCAGCTAGTTTCATCTGAATTTAAGAAATGTTTGCAGCAATTTAACATAGAGCACAGAACAATTTCACCTTTTCATCCTAATACAAATA
Organism: Monochamus alternatus; assembly: GCA_037114965.1. Classification (NCBI taxonomy): domain Eukaryota; kingdom Metazoa; phylum Arthropoda; class Insecta; order Coleoptera; family Cerambycidae; genus Monochamus; species Monochamus alternatus. The sequence continues at coordinate 40,229,945 of CM073429.1, read as the reverse complement.
GTTGTGCAGAAAATTCGGTTAAAACGATAAAACAGTTTCTAAAAAAAATTGATTCATATAAAAATTTAGATATGAAATTGCGGAAATTTTTTGATTACCGAAACACTGTTCATTGCACTACTTCCTCAAAATTATTATTAGGACGTAACATTAGAACTTGTTTCAATTTAATAAATCCTATAGAGTGTGTCAAGTTAAATAAAAACTTATATGATAATGTTATAAAAAATGTAAATAAAAGTCATCAACGCCAAATTAAAAATGCTGGGGGGAGAAGGAATGTGCGTTTAAATATTGGATAAATTGTGATGTGTAAAGATTACAGAAATGTGAATAAACTGGTTTGGACTAAGTGTAAAATTGAAAAAAAAGTGGGATCGTATACTTTCATTGTTAGTGTGTGCGGTTCGCTTATAACCTGGAAGAGACATATTAACCAAATTCGCGAGTGCGAGTCATGTTTTGACGAAAAACTGCAGGAAAGTTACATAAATCATGATACTTTAGAAAGTGAAGATTGTGATCTAGATTTTACTTTAGCAGATGATACTGTACATAGAGAAAATGTAACTAGTAATAAGGAGGATACAAATTTAGTTAGTAATGAAGTTAGTAGGGAAGTTAATATTGAAAATATTGAAAATTTGGAGCGACCTCAACGTATACGCCGACCACCACAGCGATTGGTTTACTAAAAAAAAGAGTTTTTAATTTATTTTTCAGATAGACCGCCGGGAGTTGTGGTGTTTACGCGTGCGTGAGCGCATGTATTTAGAATTAAATATTTTAGTAAAGTCAGTACAAATTTGGGTTCCTAGTTGTGAGTCACATGTATATTTCTATTTTGTGAAAATACACATATTGTTAAGTAAAGTGAACTTAGTTATTTGTGAGTCCACAATTCCTAGTAGACAAGTGCAACGAAACACTACAGTTAACGTGAATCATCATTAAATATAATTTGCTATTTCCTATAAATAGAGCCTATTTTCACTCGGTTTTTTATTTTTTTCCCCAACTTGTGTGAAAGACGACCTTCAAGTTTCGTAATTATGTAGGTATAGAGGGTATCAACATGGGCTAGAAATCTAAAAATAAAAAAAAATACTACCCCAAGACCTCTACAGCATTCGACACAAGTCCCCTTGCAAGATTATATGGCCCGGGTTGTCTATTTCTCTCTACCTGCCGCGTTAGCGGAACCGAGACACTTTCAGTTGGCTCACCTATTTATCTTACACCATGGTATCGGGTTAATAGAGCATCTGCGGCACGTGATCAAATTAGGCATAGCTACTGGTTTGGAGGATAAACAAACATCGATCATAACCTCAAACGTATTTATTTATTATACGTTTTCACGTTACGTTAAGTGGTTGTGTTCTGGTTATAGTTTATTGTTGTTATTATTTTTCGTTTTTTTTTTGTGGCTACAATATCCCTTCATTTATATAATCATGTATAGTGAATATTATTATAAATTAGACACTGAAAGTGCTGATAGATATAGACATTAGTGAAATTGGAATAGATCCATACACATTAAATCTGATAATGAAAAAGATTTTCATAAAACTTTATATCCAAATATTGTAAATTATCTGTTATATAATAAAAGTGCTTATACACATGAAGACTTTCTCGCCCTAAAATGATTAAATTTGTGGTTTTTTAGGTACTGAAACCTCGAAAAATAAAACAAGTAGAGCAAAAGTAATATCAAAAATAAAATTACTGATGTTTTGTTTATCCACTTTTACTGTTTAAACTTTCCTCAAATAATATAATAACTTTTAAAAAGCATTTGTATGACGCATTATTTTGCTATTCTAACCCCACATTTTAACAATTATTTTCAGATACTTTACAAAAGTGAACAATTTTATATGCAGAACTATGTAAGTTTATGTTATAACAATGTTTACATCTATAGTTGAATTTAAAAAAATACATATTTGGAAAGTTTTCAGTAGGTACCTAAAAATTCGCTGGATAGATTGTTTTCTGGCGTTATATATTGATTTTACTTCGGTACATTTGAATATTCGCAGGTGGCATGAGATAACATTCTTGTTATTTGCTAAACTCTATATTATTCAGTTCTTAAATTACTTGTATTTGTAAAAAACACTATTTCAAGAATACGGCGCCCTGAAAGCATAATAAAGGCTTAGAAAATAAGTAATTTTTCTCACCGAAAATGTACACATATTATATAGGTAAGCATACACAACATGCTAAAACAGTTTCATTTCAAATCTAAATTACCTACAAAAGAAATATTTATTTATAACTAAAAAATGGTATTTTATATATTTTTAGGTATTAATAATATTGTGTGAAACTAACTACTCTGTGGACTAAAGCCCCAACCAGCGTTGACACACAACACACAATATCTGCCCATATATTCTTTATTATTAGCTTTTGTAACATTTTTTACTGTATTAGAACGGTATTTTAAGCTAATATTTAATTCATTGACAGGCTAATGTCACTTTTGTCGTTGTCGATATTTAATTTCAAATAATTTTAATTTATATAATAATTTTTATAGTTAGATATTTGACTCAACTTAAAGGAGGCCACCTGAAGAAGCAATCCTAAAAATGCAGAAATAGGTCAGATCTCATCTATTGTGGTTGAATTTTCCAGTTCCCACTGTCAAAAATGAAAGTTAGATATTTATAGTGTTTTCATTAAACCAGGTTAGGAAATTTAGCTAGATTAATTTTTTAGATAATTATTGAATAGAGCTTTGTCTGTGGAATTGTTCATTAGCATACCTAGATGTTTGGTATCAGAGAACATACATATGACTTCATTGATAGGAATTGTAGGAGATTTGATTTATATTAGCTTAAAATACCTTTCTAATACAGTAAAAAATGGTACTCCGATATGGTATTCATTCTACAAGATTTTGTATAAAATATTAACTTTTCACAAAAAAAATATTACTGAAAACATTTGAATTCGTAAATACCAGAAATATGTGCCAGTTTTGAACAAAGTTTTCCAGAAGTAGGTATCTACAGAATAAGAATAAATAAAAATTTAATCCTGAAATAGGTTGCCACTAAATACAATTAATACATATGCTGCTGTGGCATTTGCACAGCCATAGAAAATTGATAGGATTTATTTTTTCAAACCTCTTTTTCTTCATTTAATATTTTTCGCCTTTTTATCCTCTCATATCTATATTTTCTTGATTCTTTTGATGAAGTACCAGAAGTATAACCCATATTCACAGTGGAGATCCAATCAGGATTATTTTTCTTGTGCAGATTTGCAGTATAGTATAATAAATGTATAATTTTTGTTCTTTTAAGTTTTGAACATATTCTTCCAAATTTAATTTTGGACTCTGTAAGGTCAGCTCTTTTTAAACTATTCATCCAAGCCTTCGCCCCTCAGATACTAATTGGTTAAATTGTTTATGTCTGTCGAATTCAGAATAAATTCTGAAGAAACTAACATTATCCCTTGCAGAATGACTGCCACAGTTTACAACCATACAATAATTAGGTATTTTATAATACAAATAACACTCAAATATTTAATAATAAATTCGAGTAAATATAAGGTTATACTTTTGTTTTACCTCCAAACAACGACCTTGAAAATCATGACGTCACGTGCAGATGCCCTATTGAAGGTTAAAATTTTAACTTTGGCCTTGACGTTAAAATTTAACCAAAATCATTACAGAATAGGCCCAATAGTGAGTTAAAAATTTGTTGCTGCCTTGTGCTTGTTTAAAAACGAAAACTAAATGCGGCCGCTAAAAGCGAAACAAGTGGCGGATATTTTATAACTTTTTTTTTTTTGAAAACCTACACTATCAAATTGTACTCGACGAGCAACAAAATATGTCGCAAAAATCGCTTTGCTATCGCTCTTACTTGCTGAGAAATTCGATGGCCTGATAGCGTAATATTACGCTGGCAGCCACCATTTTTCTCGAAAACGCCACAAGGTACAAAATTGAAACTGGTGGTACAAATTAGCAACAAAATATCCACTACTTGTTTTTAGCGGCCGCTGATGTTGGCTTGCCAGGGTAATAGACGTGTGTAACAGTGACAACGCTGTAGAATACACTTCCAGTATGACTTTTAGAAATATTATCATTGGAGTCTGCTCAGCGGTCAAACAACAAGATTTCGATTGAAAAATTACGAGATTTATTTAAAATTTAACATTTTTATTTTCTTTGTAAAAAAACTATTAATTATGTGTTCTACTCTGTGACCTGTACTGCTGGTTAAAATATAAGTATAACCCATATTCACAGTGGAGATCCAATCAGGATTATTTTGCTTGTGCAGATTTGCAGTATAGTATAATAAATGTATAATTTTTGTTCTTTTAAGTTTTGAACATATTCTTCCAAATTTAATTTTGGACTCTGTAAGGTCAGCTCTTTTTAAACTATTCATCCAAGCCTTCGCCCCTCAGATACTAATTGGTTAAATTGTTTATGTCTGTCGAATTCAGAATAAATTCTGAAGAAACTAACATTATCCCTTGCAGAATGACTGCCACAGTTTACAACCATACAATAATTAGGTATTTTATAATACAAATAACACTCAAATATTTAATAATAAATTCGAGTAAATATAAGGTTATACTTTTGTTTTACCTCCAAACAACGACCTTGAAAATCATGACGTCACGTGCAGATGCCCTATTGAAGGTTAAAATTTTAACTTTGGCCTTGACGTTAAAATTTAACCAAAATCATTACAGAATAGGCCCAATAGTGAGTTAAAAATTTGTTGCTGCCTTGTGCTTGTTTAAAAACGAAAACTAAATGCGGCCGCTAAAAGCGAAACAAGTGGCGGATATTTTATAACTTTTTTTTTTTTTTGAAAACCTACACTATCAAATTGTACTCGACGAGCAATAAAATATGTCGCAAAAATCGCTTTGCTATCGCTCTTACTTGCTGAGAAATTCGATGGCCTGATAGCGTAATATTACGCTGGCAGCCACCATTTTTCTCGAAAACGCCACAAGGTACAAAATTGAAACTGGTGGTACAAATTAGCAACAAAATATCCACTACTTGTTTTTAGCGGCCGCTGATGTTGGCTTGCCAGGGTAATAGACGTGTGTAACAGTGACAACGCTGTAGAATACACTTCCACTATGACTTTTAGAAATATTATCATTGGAGTCTGCTCAGCGGTCAAACAACAAGATTTCGATTGAAAAATTACGAGATTTATTTAAAATTTAACATTTTTATTTTCTTTGTAAAAAAACTATTAATTATGTGTTCTACTCTGTGACCTGTACTGCTGGTTAAAATATTTGTACTTATTTAAGGTTCACTCTGTATTGTTACAAAAAAAACTTTAAAACAAATAACATAATAATGGTTAATACATTACTATAAAACACTAAACGGTTAGTGGCAATACTATTTTACACATTATTTTGCTTTCCTGGAGGTATACAAATGGTAATGGTGTTACCTATACAGGTATTTGTATTTAGGACACAATCAATACGACCTGTTGATCTTGACAGTTTGACAAAGCTCTTAATTACAATTTTATAACTAAAACTAATGTAAACATCAACAAATCTGTACCTCAGAGGTAAAGTGTACCAACCTGGTAATAAACAGAATTATTTATATTTCAATTATGCACATTTAATTCAGCTAAAAAAAAAATTATAAATATTTTTAGTGGACTTGGTACACTGTGCCTCTAGATATATTTTTTTGACATTGGACATAGTGTTTCTATTTTAAATAACGCAATAGGTTTTAAAATCTGTAATTAAAAAGACACTTCATAGACACGTATAAAAAAGATTTTTTTTTTTAAAAACCATATATAGCATAGCTCTCTGATATAATTCAGTGTTAATTAAGTAAACAAAATCTATTTTCCAAATTTTATAAGATATTCTAATCACCATTAAGGTTTTGGTAGAAACTATGAAATATTTTTAGCACCCATTGTAGCAAATTTTTTAAGTATTTTTCTCACTTATAGATGTCAGTACATCTCTAATAGCAGGAATTTCTTCAGGAAAAGTGAGCTACGAGATACTCGATTTAGGTCAAGAATCTCAAAATCTGTCTCTCCAAAATCAGTTTTACAAAATACTTTGCCTTTTTCATTAGATCGAATCTGAATGTGAACTAATTTAGAAATTTTAAAATCTTTCCCACTGTCCGTGTTTTGGTAATCTGGGTCTTTTAGGCTATCATCTGAATTTTCGCATAAAAATTCATCAGTTACGAGTTGTTCCATTCTTGCTGGTAGACTGTCATTACGAATAATCGAAGATTTGTTAACTCTTTGAAGTTGAACAAATTCTGTAGGCGGTTTATTACCCACATCTCCACCTTCTAAAAAGCAGTAAACGGTAAATAATTAATTAAATTACATTTTAATATAGTGTGTACCTTGTTGCTTGATACTGGACTTCTAATTAGGCAAGAATGATCCAATACAAATGACTTATTTTCTCTGGAGCAACCTTAAAAACACTTTATTTTACTTATGCACAAAACTGTCCAATACTTATGTGAAAAAAATAACTATAATTCCGTGTAATCAAATTTACAGAGAATATGGTTTAAAACAACATGAGTACGTACTATTATGTAGCACATTTTCATATATGTCCAATGATCCATTGAAGACATGATGCCGCACAGTGTTTGTCTATTCAATGTAAACCAACGACTGAATCAAATAAAGTTAAATAAACGCCTTAAGCGATAACAGACAAGAACTGAGCTGCAAAAAATGTCATGCATATTGTACTAAGTCCATATGCAGTGGACATAATATGAGAATGGCACAATACTATGTCCAGAGAGTACAAATTACCTCTGGGTGCTGTTGTGACTTGGTATTATTTTAAATTTACTAACTTGTGTAATTTCTTAATATTCGTAATAAAAGTATTTTCTGCTGATAGAGCCTTAAGGCATGTGTGACTTAGTACTGAAAACACATTTTTGATAAAAAGCGGACTTAGTACAGTTTACCTCTGAGGTACAGAAATTAAAATTGAAATTGAGACACCTTGAAATTGAACGCATTAAAATTGATTTGGCGCCGTGTCTGACCAGAACAGCTTCCAGCTAGTTAATATTACTCCGCTTATATTTTAAAATAGTAATAATTTTAAATGATGTTGAGGTATAATTAAATTTTTTTACGTGTGTCGTGAACATGGTTATTTAGATGTGCTTGAAATTCATTTTCATTAGATTTTATGTGGAGTAGGCATTCTCTGATATATAATGCAGTGAAAGTTAGTATTTTAAGTTCTTTGAAATAAGGTCTGCATGATGTGACTGTTGATGTTTTAACAATTACTCGAATTGCCATTTTTTGAAGCTTGAACACACTTATCCAGATTATTGAGTTACCCCATATTAATATATGGTACAATTTGACTGAAATAGGCTCATATAAGTTATTCTTATGACTCAACTGTAGCTGTTTCTGATATTTTTCTCAACAGATAGATTATGGTTGCAAGTTTAGAATTGAGTTTTTCTCTATATGAACTTTAAATGAGAGGTGTGGATCAAGATACACACCTACAAATTTAATATAATTAATATTATTGGTACATTCTTTAAGTGATAAATTTAAAGTTACAGTTTTACTTTCGTTTAATGCCAGTTTATTTGATTCAAACTATTTTTTTGCTACATTTTTATTTGACTCATTTATAATGCTAAAGAAGCTGAAGTCATCACCCTATGCATATAGTGTTGTTATCATCTGCATACTCTATTATATTCGCTTGAAGGCATGATGATAGGTCATTTACATATACAGGGTGAGTCAGTCATAATGTCATTAATTTTAAGAGGAGATAGGGAATAATGAGTATAATGCGAATACGCGATTAAAAAAAGATCTAAATGCATATTTATGCCGAAAAAAATATTTTCAAATCATTATTTAAACCCCTTTTCAGACTGTCACTGACTGCTCATAGCTTTGGTCGTTTACAGCTCACAGTTCAACTCGATGTTGACCTGATGCAATGTTGCCAAGTTGAAATATTTTTCTAGTTCCTACCTAGGTTTTAGACATCACAAATAAACGGTTGTACTGAGTATTTTAGTATATCCTGGTACTATTCCTCCAGTGCTACTTAGGAATTTGCTTTGGCTTGTCTCGTCCACAGTTTTATATTTTCAACAAATCACTCGATATAGGAGTTTTTTCTGACTGCTGGAAACTTTCTTATATTACACCAATCTATAAATCTGGAGACAAATCAAAAATAAAAAAAATTATCGACCCATATCAATAATTAGTACGATTCCCAAGCTTTTTGAGAGCATAATAACTGATTACCTTAGCTATGACTGCTCTAGTATTATTATTCTAGAACAGTTTGGTTTTTGTGCTGGCAAGTCTACTGAACTGGTCTCTTATGTTATCTTTCTGTCGGAAGCCTTGGAGAAAGGCTATCAGTTGGATTCTATATACACTGATTTTTCCAAGGCTTTTGACAGGGTAAATCATAAATTATTATTTAAAAAATTGGAAAATTTTGGGCTGCATGGTATACTGTTGAAATGGTTTGGCAACTATCTAGTGAATAGAACACAGATAGTCAGAGTAAATCATCATTATTCTAATTATATTTCTGTTACTTCCGGTGTTCCTCAGGGCTCTCACCTAGGACCTCTTTTATTCAAATTATTTATAAATGACATTACTTCCTGTTTTACTCATAGTAACACCTTATTCTTTGCTGATGATCTAAAATTATTTAAAGTTGTTAATAGTATTACCAATGCTTTCCAATTACAATCTGACTTAAATAACCTGGTAAACTGGTGCACGTATAATGATATGGATTTAAATGCTGAGAAATGTCATAAAATTAGTTTTAATCGTACTCGACAGCCTATATTGTTTGATTATAACATTAGTGGACAGATATTAGGTGTTGTTCACCTAATTAAAGATCTTGGTGTTATTTTTGATACTGCTCTTAATTTTAATCAACACATTTCTGCTGTCATAGCAAAATCATTGAATATGTTAGGTTTTGTCAAGAGGCTAACTTGTGATTTTACCGATACTTTTGCCATCAAAACTCTATACTGCACCTTGGTGAGAACTCATTTGGAATATTGTTCCTGTGTATGGTCCCCACATTATGTAACACATATCTATTAATTCGGTTCAAAATAATGTTCTCAAATATATAGCATTTAAATTACATATTAACTGGGATTACAATTCAATCGAAGAATATTTATAGATGCAGTCTCTATCTGTCAGAAGGAAACACAGAGATCTTTTGCTACTCTCAAACATCATAAATGGCAGATGTAATTGTCCTGAACTATTCTAATCGTTGTACTAGGCAATTGCATCTATTTCATGTACCTTTCTGTAGAATGAATGTCACTCTAAATAGCTGTACACCTAGAATGCTTACGTTGACAACAAATCGCCTCTGAAAGCTAAACCGACAAGTAGGATGTGGATTTTCCTCTGAGCAAATGTAGCTGTTATGACTGCAAAGAAATTAGCTTAGTTACATTGAAATCACAAAACTCCAATGTATCTAATAATAAACCGAGTAATAAACCATTTATGTACATTACATAAAAAACCTATACCCAATGGGTAAATTATTAAGAGAAGTTGAAAAGTGTTCCGTGTTTAAATACACTTAATACACTTAATAAAGTTATAAAAAACCGTCGTGTTGTCGACAGAAAACTGTCCAAGACCGAAATGGCACGCCTCTGATTTGATGCTCATAAGTTATCGAGAGTGAATCTTGACCTACCGTATTGTTACCTAGTTACCTAGTTTTGTGCCGTTATTTAACGACAATAAATAAATTATTTAACGACAACAAATAGATACATGAATGAATTATCCTTATATATTGATTTATTTGTTAATAAAAACAAATGTAGATAATAAATAAATGTTTTCGATGTTAGGTTATTACAGTTTAATAATTTAGATATGTTTTCACTACGTTTTACAAATAAATATGAATTTTTAGTATTATTCGTAAGTACAATTAATTATTCAGTTTGTAGTTACGTACATCTAGTCTAGAAATTTATTATTTTTTAAGTAGTATGGTACTAACCTGTAAAATGCCAGTTCGAGGAAAACTATACTCATCCGGCCATAGCACTTTATTAATAAAATTAGGGTCAGCCGCAATTTGATTCACCCGACGCTGTTTCACAGAACCCGTATCGCGAAGGCACACAAAGTGTGCGCACCTGAAAAAGGTCTTGTTAGGTAGACATCTCCAATATATAAATTTGGGGGAAAAGAAATGCGGGAAATGTAGAAAGTGCTAAATGGGGGTAAATTTGAATAACACGCTGAAGTGTTAGACGATATTATGTATGTAAACATGATGTGGGCATTCGATTGTCGTATGGGTGCGTCATCAGAAAGTTCGTAGCGCATTTTTTTAAAGGTCGAGTAAAAAATTTATTTTCGATTTTCTGCCTTTATTAGGCCTCCCGAATACGTGGTTAAACTCGGTTACACGGTTACTCGTCCCGTATAATTAATAAGATTGGGCCTAAAATTGACCCTTGGGATTGTGGCAACACTGTACACTATGCTACATATCTACAAAATGCAGTAGATACATTATCGGACATACCATAGACCAACTAGACTGAACTATAGGGCCAAGCCAGTGAAGCCTTCTGTCAGCCTAACCTCAGCCCAGCTGGCTTCATGCCCTCAGTCAGTGTTAGGCATTCGTTGTGGTAACATCGCGATTATTTTGTAAAATATACGAGTTTTCTTTGTGCAATTATGGGAAAGTGCATTGTAGACAATAGAGCATTTACATGTAGGCTACGCAGCGATCAATATTAGGTATTAAATCTAACCTCACAAATATTTGTTATTTAATTTTTGTTGTGTTTTAATTTGTGTAAAAAAATAGCCATATAACTGTTGTGTACCGCAGTGTTTATCTGTTGCTAAAAAAAAAAGATTTCATGTTTCGTAAGTTCCCCAATAATGCTGAAAAAAATAGTTAATAGCAATTGCATCCGGCAAGAAACCAACCCAGTACACAAAGATCTGCTCAAAACATTTTACAGAAGATTGTTATACTATTACTAGTATGGGTAAGTGCAAGCATTCATGATCTATTTTCGGTGTATATTTTTCATTATTTGATAAGGTTTCATTCTTATTTTTAGGATAATGGATAATTCTCAAAAAACAGCTGTTTCAACATTATATTTTCCCGTACACGAAAATACGACACCAATATTGTAAAAAATAATGAACGCATGAAACGGTACTTGAAAAGGCAAAAACAGGATGAAAACGTAGGCAAACTTGCAGATGGAAACAAAGTAGAAATGTGACACGAGTTCATAGACTTCTAAACTGAGTAATGTGGCAATACGATTCCTCAAATTGAAAATTACTTGAATGATAATAACGCCGGTAATCCTGAGAGTATAGCAAGTGCATCTAGTAGTAACAAGTTATTTTACGATATGGTGATTCAAAATGTTATTAGTTATAAAAGAGCACAACTAATATCACTCAAATTTTTTAATGAAAACCATTTAAAACACCTATCAGGGTTTTCAACTTTTCTGTATTGTACTTGTACTGTAATAAAAATACCAAATAAAAACTGCATATGTTTATTATTTATTTATGTCACATGTACATTATTTAAAACACTGATTTTTTTATATATTCGTATTTTTTCAGAAACTGGGTATTTTTTGTACTTTTATTTACTAGGCATATTACATGCAACATTTTTGCAATCTGAGGGACAACTAACCATTTTTCTATCGATTTGTAATATATAAAATTTCAATTCTTTAAAAACAAAGAGGTTTAAATTAAGAATTACCAGGAAATTCTTTAGGCACTACAACGTTAACAATTTCTGTGTTAAATAACGTTTTATTACGTCTCTTTCCAAATTGTAAATGTAAAATTCAGATAAACAAGGTTATGTGAGGTTAACATAAATAAAATTTAATATATCTTTTCAAGTGATTTTTTTCCTGTTGTCTTTGTGTGTTTTTAGAAACATTTTATTGATTTATTATAAGTTATATTTTGATAATATGTATGCAAATTAGATTTACAATCACTATTTGACTTACACAAATTCAAATAAAAAATTATTGAATCATAAACTAGACTATAGAATATTAATATTAATACCTAACTTTGACGCTAGCGCCCCTAGCGGAATTTAATGACACTGAGTTAATGTAAATACTCTATTGTAATAGCCGATCAGATCGGAATAATGATGAAATTTCATTTTTTAGGTAAGTAATAATTAAAAATAATGGAACACGTTTTATGGCATTAAACGGCTCTGCGCAGACGTTGTACTGACATTTCCAGTATCGGCTCTGTGTTTTTAAGAGCCCATATGTTTAACAATTATTGCTAGCGAGGTAACAAGTATTTAATGGTTTATTAAATAGTACCATGTGGAACATTTTGGTGATGCGTGTACTGGCATCTTGGAAACTATAAGAGATACGAAAATAGGCAGTTGGGGAAAATTCTGTTGCTAACTTAATGACGCTTGCAACTAAATCTAGGTTGTTTAGTTATTTTGAAAAAAAAATGAATATGGCGTTATTTGTCTGTAACTTTTTTATTTAGAGGACTTTTTAAAATCTGAAAACACTTTTTCCGGGCAAATTTTTTCGAAGAATTTGACTGTACAACAGAACTGTCTAAAACTTTCTACATTTAACCATTTTCCTGTAACTTATAATTTCTTAAGATACCAATACATGCATCACCAAAATGGTGCACGCTTATATTATATTTGTATTACCATTAAATATAAAAAAAAAACTATTTCTTTAAGAGCCGATTTCATAAACAAATTTAATGCTATAAGTTATTGTTGTAACCATTTCATTAAATTTTAATGTGGCATTAAATTTGATTATCGAACGAATTAATTTTACTTGTGATAAATATTCCTAAACTTAATAGAAGAAAGTGAGAACGAGGAACAAATGTCGTTTAATGTATCATTAGAATCTACTCAGTTGTCTGAGTATAGTAAATATATTATAACATATATTGGGGGTTTTGTAGTAAGATCTTTAGCAAAACAAATAAAATGTGAAAATTGTTTAAATGGCTTAATGTCAACTGATCATAACTTCGAATTTAACGATTTAATTTTTTTTAAAGATCGTGGTGGTTTAATTTTTCCTTAACTGAGAAAATTATGAAACTGTTTAAAAATGATAAAAATAAATTTAAAAAAACTAGAATTTCATACTGTTTTAAAACATTTTTTAAATAAAAATATATTCACTAATTTACACCAACATCAGTTTGATAATTTTCCAAATAATTGTAACCATATATTAGAACTCATTAGAGCAATTTGTGAAAAATATGTAGACGTAAAAATTAATCATGAAACAAAAATATTCAGTTCTTTGAAAGGCACAAAGCGACCAATATTAAATAAAGTAACATTATTTAAAGGGCAATAAAGATTTTAATAAAATTAGAATTTTATTTTAAACCCTGATTTAAAATATTTCACAATTACTTATCTGCTTTTTTCAGTGTGAGATTTTTTGGTTAGGCAAACTTAGTTTCAAAAATAACCCTTGACTGATCTATATTTTTTTAAAGTGTGGCAAAAAAACCAATAAAACTAAAGAAAAACTAAAATTATGCCGCAAATAAATAGCTTCAGAGAATAAAAGTATATTCATTAAATTTAAATAAAAGATTTTGATAATATTGAATAATTTTATTTGAATTACTAAAAACCCTCTTAACCCGGTTATGATACTTAAAGTAGCCTCTAGCTTTAAAATGCTGTTTTTATATTGTTTACTTATAAGAGAAATGGACCGAGAACTTGAAGCGGCATAGACAAAGACGGATTGTCGGGGATTAAATTTTAGCTACCTGCTACAATTTAGTACGGTTCGATCACAAAGTTTTTTTAAAAGTACACCTCATCTATACCGGTAATACATAATATAAAAATATAGAATATAAGCACCAGTACTACATTTATTTACGATTTGAATACATAATAAGCTTTTATTACTCTCTTTCATTTCTAAACAGACTATAGTAGATCGTTACTGAAAACAACCTACAAATTAAAATATCAGTAGGCCTAATAAAATAAAATAGTAGTCAAATAGACAGTCATAATGTCATTAATTTTAAGAGGGAAAATATACGGAATACACGAATTAAAAAAATTTAAAATGCATATTTACGCCGGAAAAAAATATTTATAAATCATTATTTAAACATCCTTATCAGAGTGTCACTAACCGCTGGCGGCAATTCAACTCAATGTCGACCTGACACGAATTTGCCAAATTTAATTTATTTTCCTATAGTACCTACTCAAAGTCTATAGTTATTGTAATTAATGATATAAATTATTTTTTAAAAGTATGCAATTAAAATAATAAAATTCAACATAAAAAATATTTAATATTGAAACTACAAAACTCCAACGGATCAAAATAAACCACTCACATTTCATTACATAAATAGTGAAATAAAATCCAATACTCACTAGGATAACTTATTAAGAGCGGTTGAAACGTTTTTTTAAATTTAAGGGGCCAACGTCCACTAAGCGCGTTGAAACCGTCCGACTTCCCTTATATCTTCTGTCTTTGCCTGTCTCGTATTTTCATCGCCCGATACTATTGGAACGTAAACGGCTCCTTTAGCAGGATTTAGCTTAAAATGCTCTTTCTTAGTTCCAAATTTAAATTATTATAAATTATTTTCAAAAACAAAGTGTGTATAAATTAGTAAAATAATTTGCCGGTTTTAGGATGCCTATTTATTTTGTTTCCCTTACGTTTTAAACCATAGTGTCAAAAAATATGATTTATGGCATCCAAGAAACTAGATTTGTTTCTAAGAAAACTGGTGCAAGCCGCATCAAAAGTTATTTTGAAACTATTTTTAAGATACCTAAAGAGGTCTCTTAAATACAGACAGTACTAAAAAACCCCTCGTGCTGTCAACAAAAAACAGTCGGTGACATACCTATTCAGTGATCAATGATCCCGCAATTCGAGTTTTGACCTACCGTATTTAGGTCAATAACCTTGTTTTTAATGTCTACTTAATGAAAAGCGCTGCAGGACCGCCATTCATCAGTTACATTTTCACGATTTCGCGTGGTAGAGGTGGGTGAATTTTGTTTTCGTGTCGCCAGTGTAGTTTATAATTATTAACAAAATTTGCCTAAATAAAAATGCAATCCAAGTTGGGTTAAGTGAAGTAGTGAAAGCCATGCTTGTCATCTGCTGAACAGAGCCGTGGAAAAATGTTTAAAAGACATTTTAATATACATGTGCATCTGTGTTTTCCGTGTATAATTCGGTACCTACTGATCATAAGTAATGGATTTGATTCTGCTTTCAAGAACATAACGAAAAGGTGACACAAAATACGTAAGTTTTATTCAAAATTATTTACTGTTTAAAATTTTGCAGAGCTTTTGAACTTGCATTACGAGGGCATGATGAATGAATTTTACGTCAGAACTTGACAAAACGCTTACTGAATACCTTAAAAATCACTCACTCACCGAACATACTGTTATTATATGCTAGCAACGCTGCAGGATTTCTATATAGCTTCAATATTCGTACGCGTACGAAAATTTGTAGCGTATCAGGAGCGTCGTGTTACCGACTGTTATAGGGTGATTAATTTATTATTTTAAAGGTAGAGTAAAATTTTTTTTTCGATTTTCTGCCTTTATTAGTCTTTTTGAATACGTGGTTAAAATTAATGACAATATGACAGAATCACCCTGTATATATTTAAAATTAAGAAAACTAAAAAATTATTTTTGGTAAAATTTTGAATAAGGTCTATTAGGACACTAATTAATGAAAAATATAAAGGGTGTGTAAAAAAAAATTTGATGAAACTTTTAACAAGGGTCTATTAGAACACTTGATGAAAAAATGCTGGGTGTTTAAAAAACCACAATCTCTAAAGATCCTCAAAATTAATAGAATTAAAAAAAAATTGGTGGAACTTTCAGCATCAAATAAAGGTGACCCGATTTATCTTTTAAAATACAAGGTGTTGAAAAAAAATGTAGCCAAACTCGAAAAATGCCTCAAATTTTTTTGTAACAACAAAAAAACGCGATTTCGATTAAATTTACTAGGAAAAATTAGTCTACATATCTAGATATAATTTTTTTTACTATCGAGTTTATATTTATAGATAAATAATAAATAATCAGTGTGAAGCATATATAATGTTAATCTCGGAGCATGCTACAACACTTGTAAATTGAGCTGTCTATATAAACATTTCTCAAAAAATATATTATTTTTTAGATAATTTGTAATTTCATTCATACATTTGTTGTGATACTTTTATTTCTTACGTGAAATATTGTTTAAGTCGACCAAGGTGCTTTGTACTTCCTACTTCCCCACGTTTTGAATTCACCGGTTTTAATACTGCAAAACCAATATGCGCAATCTATATAATAATAATATTAATACTTGATTTCTATAGAACAATGAAATACATTAACTTAACACAGAGAAAATAAACGACAAAAAGAAGGAGCCCAGACTGTAATAGTTTATACAACAAGGCAATAAAAATCAGATATATTGTTTCTGACAAAAAACAACACTTTACATTCTTTTTAAAAATTTTCAAATTAATCGCCTCTCTCACATACTGCGACATTGCATTAAAGATTCTAGGACCTAAGTATGAATGTGATTTGTAGGCAATATTTAATCGTGCGAGTGGAGCATGGATATTAACTCTCCTATCTAGTATTTATTGAATGCACATCTATATTTCTGATACTTATTCTTACTATTAAAAATATAAATATTAATTTTTAATTGGTATAAACTTGGGAGAATTAAAATATTAAAATTCTTAAACAACCTACAGAAATGGACTTTAAAGGCACCAGCTATACACCTAATAATTTTTTTTGACACAAACATATTTACTCTCCTTACTCTATAGTGGAGTTTCCTCAAATTACCATGCCATATCGCAACTTCGATTCAACACAGACATACATCAATTAACTGTTCGGTAGTCAAGACACACTTTAAATTTCTGAATAAAAACGGCAAGGAATTCAGTTTTGCAATCAAAATGCGCAATGCAATTTCTAACCTAGGTTTCCACCAAAATAAATACCTAGAAATTTAACAGATTTAACCGTATTTGTAATATCGACACCAGCAAGACACTAACAGGATCAGAATTGTTCTGCCATGTATCAACCTTATTATATCAGTTTTTGGTATATAGTAAAAGTCATTGTTATAAAAATAATTGCAGGGATGATCGCTCTCAGAGCCAGTAACAGTAAAAAATCATGAGGATAGATAATGTAATGCTGTCTTGCAGGTCGTTACAATAATTTTAAGAGGTGATAGAATACGTGATTTTGAGTCTATTGAAATAAACACACTTAAGTATGTTTGTTTCAATCGACTCAAAATTAAGTATTCTATCACCTAAAATTATTGCACCCTATATAGTACGAATAATGCAGGGTCCAAAATGAACAGCTATGGGACTCCTCCCATGCCTACAGATGATATTTCAGAATTATAATCACCAATGAAGTTTTTATATTCTATATTGATATGTATTGAACACGGTCTTCTAGAAGTGACGATATCCACCTGTTAGCATTGCCCCTTGTGCCACAGTAATTCAATTTAGTTAGTAGTTTTTTTATGGTTAACGCAATCAAACGCTTTACTCAAGTCACAAAAAATAGTTGTAGGACAATCTCCAGTATCAATGTTATGAATGAGTTTATCAAGGAAGCTATAGAGAGCTGTAAGTGATACTCGTGATTGCTGAAAACCATGCTGACTATTATTAAGTATATTGAATTTTATTAGAAATACAGTTGTGAATGATTGTTTGAGATGGGTTTTAATAAATACGAAACCTATAAACACTAACTGATTCATTGTGATAATAGAATATTATCAATATTTAGGAGGCCATACTTGTGACACATCTTCTAAACTTGAGCGTTAGCCAAGAAGTTCCTTTACTAGACCCCTGTTTATTATTCTTATGATCTGAAGCGAAACGCGTACTGAAGTAGTCTACACAGTTAATCTATCAAGGAATGGGTATTCAAATAATTTTTGAAGCAAACTACACAGTTATTGGATGGTAATTTTTCATTATGTAAACACTATCCTTTGTGTATATTGGAATAACTTTCCCATCTGTTAGAAAGTTGAAATAAAACAGATTTTAACAGAAAAATTACAAACAGTATATTACTTAAAGTTGGGCAATAATTAAGCTGACAATAATCGAATGTGCTATTACGTTAGGATCTATACAGGGTAAGTCAGTCATAATGTCATTAATTTTAACCACGTATTCGGGAGGCCTAATAAAGGCAGAAAATCGAAAAAATTATTTTTACTCGACCTTTAAAAAAATAAATAAATCACCCTATAAAAATCGGTAACACGACGCTCCTGGTGTGCTACGAACTTTCTGATGACGCACCCATACGAGAATCGAATGTCGGATTAAACATCGTTGCCACATCATGTTTACATACATAATATCGTCTAACACTTCAGCGTGTTATTCAAATTTACCCTCATTTAGCACTTTCTGTATTTCCCGCATTTCTTTCCCCCCAAATTTGTAGATCACGCCACACATTTGGAGAGGGATGGAGAGAATACTAGCAGTAAGTAGTAGTTTGTTTATTTCGGTCTCGCGTATTCGTTGTAAATTCACAATGCATAATTTTACAAATTCCAAATATGCGGAAATGGTAGTGTTATACGGAGAATGTTTACGAAATGCGAATGCCGCTGTTACGGAATATTGGAGATGTCTACCTAACAAGACATTTTCCAGGTGCGGGAACTTTCTGTAAGTGTTGCGATACGGGTTCTGTGAAACTGCGTCGCGTGAATTAAGTTGTGGTTGACCCTAATTTTATTAATAAAGTGCTATGGACGGATGAGTACCCTCGAACAGGCATTTTAAACAGGTTAGTACAATACTACTTAAAAAGCAATAAATTTCTAGGCTAGATGTACGTAACTACAAACTGAATAATTAATTGTACTTACAAGTAATACTAAAAATTCATATTTATTTGTAAAACGTAGTGAAAACGTAATATCTAAATTATTAAACTGTAATAACCTAACATTCATCATCATTCCTTGTCGTTAAATAACGGTACAAAAACTAGGTAACTAGTTTATTGACCTAATAATACGGTAGGACAAGATTCACTCTCGATAACTTATGAGCATCAGATCAGAGGCGTGCCATTTCGGTCTTGGACAGTTTTCTGTCGACAACACGATGGTTCTTTATTATTTAGTATTTAAACACGAAACACTTTACAGCTTCTCTTAATAATTTACCCAATGGGTATAGGTTTTTTATATAATGTGCGTAAATGGTTTATTACTCGGTTTATTATTAGATACGTTGGAGTTTTGTGATTTCAATGTAACTAAGCTAGTTTATTTGCAATCATAACAGCTACATTTGCTCAGAGGAAAATCCACACCCTACTTATCGGTTTAGCTTTCAGAGGCGATTTGTTGTCAACATATGAGCAGGAGTGTACGGGTATCGTTTAATTGGACCGTATTTTCTACCTGAAAACCTGAGTGGACCGCGTTACTTGCAATTTTTAATAGAATTATTTGATTATTATTATTTGATTTCATTGGATATTAACATTTTAAATTATTATTGGCTGAAGTTGAACTCAGCAAGAAAAAAATTATATACAACAAATTATATAGTACAACCGTTTATTTGTGATGTCTAAAACCTAGTTAGATAGGTACTAGAAAAATATTTCAACTTGGCAACATTGCATCAGGTCGACAAAGAGTTGAACTGTGAGCTGTAAACGACCAATGCTGTGAGCGGTCAGTGACAATCTGAAAAGGGGGTTTAAATAATGACTTGTAAATGTTTTTTTCGGCGTAAATATGCATTTATATATTTTTTTTAATCGCGTATTCGCATTATACTCATTATTCCCTATCTCCTCTTAAAATAAATGACATTATGACTGACTCACCTGCCGAATGCCGTGTCCCGTGTCCTCATCGCTGATTCCGCTATTCCTCCCAATTAAGGCGCTATTGTATTTCTTCAGTCTCTAGTCCCGGCTCTCAAGATCTCACCAAGTAAGAGTTCCAGCATCTGTCATCATTTCTAACACGGCCTTTCCTGACTAGAGTGTCCCCACTCTAACATCATGCAGAAAGCATCCCGTTGAGGCCAACCTAGAGCAGAAAATTCCAAAAGCATTAATTTTCAATTGTGTTTTATTATTTAATATTATGTAATAGCACAACATAGAAGAGATAGTTCTGCATCACCGCTCCAGGGAGGAATAATCCTAACCTAAATAAACACAAATATAAATATACACAAAATAAAACAATTTGACCAAATAAACATAATTTAAAATTAAGGAGTTTTTGCGCATCCAGGCGACCAAATTCCAGTCCACCTGACCAGAACAAATTCCGTTCTGAACCAGAACACAGAGCTATACCTCGTTCTGAACCCCTAACACCAGTTTCGATTCTCTTCGTAATACCGTATCCGACTAGAACCCATGGTTGAACACTCCATTCTGAATTTCTACCACTACCACCAGTTTCAGTTCTCCTCAGCATACCGTATTCAGGGTCTCATATTCTCTAGTCTTGCGGTACCTTTATACAATATGCGATAACGGAGAGCTCCAGGTCTGCAACTTCTTCATACCTGTCGTGGTCCAGCACCTTAGTCATTCGAAATGGGCCTTGTCAGCGCGGCAGTAGTTTTTAGCTCGTGCCTGTATTTGGGGTCAAGGTAATCCACAACAGAACCAGGTCCCCCAACGCATATCGTGATCCAGGAATACGTCATCGAAACGAAATTTGCCAAATAAGTGAGTGGTTTGATTAGCGCATCTAGAACATATTTAATTACATATGGTGGAACATTATCAAGTCCTACTTACCATTTAGACTTTAGGTTAAAAGATTATATAATTCAGATGAATCATAACCAGAAAAATGGTTAACATACTCCTTTTTAGCAATAAAATTATGACCTTCAGCATTTTGATAATTGCTGCAGTATGTCTTTGGAACACATTAGAAAATAATCATTAAACAAGAATGCTAATTTATTTGGATTCTTAATAGTTGAATTTTTATAATTAAAGAAATATTTTCAAAAACTTTTTTATTATTTGACAGTTCTGACACCACATTCCATGTGAATTTATTTATAGTATCTGAATAAGTTTTTTTGACAATATGATTTCTTTGTGAAATGTATCAGTCTCTATATGATCTGCGTAGGTTGTATATTTTCATTAAATGTAGAAATTTTGACTTTAATACTTTTAAAGTTTAAACAGATATGCGAACATAAAAAAAAACTTTATTTGGGTACTCATATCTTGAACACTTTTAAAGATATTTCATTCAAATTTCGCACAAAGGGATTTCTTTCCTCATTTTAATATCGGACACCTATGACTAAAATCCAATATTATTACATAAAACTGTTTGTTGTTTGCTATATATCTTATCATGAAACTTTCTAAATAACATGAGTCGGTGGTCTAAAACCGGCAAGATAAATGCAAAGTATTGAAAAGTAAAGAACTGTTGAGTAAATTGCCAAAATTTGATACTGAAGGGTTTCGTCATTTAATCGATTTGGCAAAATAACTTTTCCAATCAAATAACAATCAATAATACAGGTCCAAACATTTATCTTAAACTCTCGTTGAAAATCTCTAGGAGTTATTGCATAGGGGTTAACAGCAGAATATTTGTGAAAGTTGTGAATATTTGTAATTCCTTTACGAGTGAAACAAGCTTTATCCATGAAAATAATTTTCTTGTGGAAATTAATATCCTGATTCAAGATAAACTCACAAAATGTCATTTGTCCAAATCTTGAGGCAATAGCTCTTACACTTTTTGAATGTTATATGGATGTAGTAGATTACATTTAAGAATTTGGTGGACAGAAGTTCTTGATAATAAAATAAATAATAAGCAGGGTAACAGGTAATGTCGCATGTCTTGCCAAGACTGAGGTTGTTTTGAAGAGCTCTGGTTAAATTTTCAAGTTTGAGTGGTAATCTCTTTGAATTCCATGTTGATTTTTGTCATATAGTTTATACACTGTGCCTGTGATTGGAGTAGAAGTAGTACGTTTAAAATAGTTAAGGGTGCATATGAATCAGGGTTGCAAAGTTAGCGAAATTTCCTTGTTTATAGTCGTTCCACAGCAATAAAACTTAGATCATGAAGCCAAGTACTCATAGTGCGGTGGTAGCAGCAGAACCCAAATCGAGTGAGGATCATATGGAAGAATTAATGAATACGATTTGCTCCAAATTTGTAACACAGCTGGAGAAGAAGTTTGAAAAACTCGATATCAAATGAAATTACATAAATAAAACCCTTAATGAAATAAATAAATCGGTTTCTACCAACCAAGGAAATATAACTAAGCTTAACCAAAACTATGACAACTTAGACCAGTTAAGATTGAGGAACACTTTGCGTTTTAATGGATTTGAGGACCAGAATAGTGAGGTGGTGTTAAATGTGATGTTATTTTTCATAAACAAAACTTTAAACGTATCCTGTTCTCAAGTGGACGTAGACTACATTTATAGAGTAGGCAAAGTTGTAGGATCAAAGTCAAGACCAATATTAGTAAATTTTGTGTCTTATCTCAAATGCAAAGAAGTTTTTGATGCCAAAAAGTTGCTAAAGCACTCTCTCGTGTATTTTTGAGAAACTAATGAATCCGCGGTATAGTCTTCTGCAACAAACGAAGAAGAAATAGGAGAGAAATAATGTCTGGTCTCGTTATGGAAAAATACATTGGAGATCTGATGGGCAGGTGCATTTGGCTAACTTAGAAGAGGAATTCTGATTCTTTTATCGTGGTGGTAGTACTATTTTAGTATCTAGTTTTTATGTTCATATGGCAATAAAATGGAATAGTTTTTGTTTTTAATATGTATCACAATTTCATTTACTTTTTCTTTGATATAACTGGAGCACTTTATCTCTACAACTCTCTTCTGTTTATTTTTTGTTTTTTTTTGCTCGTCTATTTGATATACAGGGCAAACGCAATAAAAAACTCTTATGGAAAAAATGCATAAAACAAACAGTTTGTCTACAAATACACTTAAAAAATAAAAATACAACTGCAATAATATGCAAAACTATTTTACTAAATTACAAAGTAAGAGATAATTAAGGTTAAGTAAAAGCGCCTGTAACGTAATTCGTTCATAATTTGATTTTTGGATCAATATTAGCTTTGTTCGTACAATACACAAATTAGTTTCCAATCTTCCGGAGCATAAGCATTCCAACTAAAACAATGGATTTTCAACCTTATAGAGGCATTATACCATGCCTTACACATAGCATTCCATGTGTAAGGTATGGCGGTGGAGTGTGTGTGGTAGAGGTAGGCAACTCGATTCTTTTTGATGAATCAATCCACACAATTCAATTTGTTAAAATGAATCGACTCTTACGATTCATTCATTTGAACGATGAAATTTAATCCTGAGTAGTAATGTTCTAATACTATAATATAAATTATAATAATACAATTGTTTGAAATGTGAAAATTTAAATCGGTGATGGCGACTTATTCACGCATGCAATATCTGTACTAGTAGTAGTAGTGTGTTTATTTAACCATGTTACATATAATATACATTTATGGCAAGGCAAGTACATACACAAAAAGTTTACATGTAAATAAAGAAAATCAGATCTAAACAATAGCACCACTAGCAGAATAAACAACTTGCAACATTATCAAAAACGTACGCAACCTACATATAACGTAGTGTTTTAACCAGTTACATATAACATACATTTATGGCAAGTTAAGCGCATTCACAAAAATTTCCTACATCAAAAAAAATAGGAACAATAGCATTAACAGTAGAATAAATAGCAATACAATTATGTACGCACTCTTCACATAACGGGTGTTAATAAAATCTTGTACAGTGTAGAAGCAGTGACGAAGCAAAATTTTTTTGTTTCAACTTTGAAACGAGTTAATAGACATTGGCAGCTTATTATAAAGCTCCACCTTTAATCAATTACATTTTGACTTGGTTAGTCGATAGCGGTCCAATCTAATTGAGTTACACCCTCTCGTATTATGGTCATGTATATCTAATTGACGATGATATTTGTCAATATTTTTATGGATTTCAATAAGCGTGAAATATATGTATAAACAAGGCAGAGGCAATGCCAAAAGCAATAAAATATTGCTGACAATGCTCGCTGCCTCTTAGATTAGCCATTACTCTACTTTTTTCTGCACGTAAAATACTTTACGTGACTGGGTTGAATTTCCCCATAATGAGACAGCGTAAGTCTGGAGTGAAATAAGGCAATCGGAAGGCAAGCGGAAATTAAAGTGTCTTTAGCTACTATATGTTTTAGTTGACGCAATAGAAAAATGGTACTTGGCAACAACTTCAACAGATATCCAACATGACCTGTCCAATTCAGAGCATCATCCATAATTACCCCCAGCAGCTACACGCGGTCGCCTGTTGTGTTCGCCTTATTAGTGGAAACATTTTTCAGGCTGTTTTTCTAGCAAATCAGAAGCAATTTTCAACTGAAAAACTAAATACTTGTGCGAGACAATCAAGGTGGTGTCGTCCGCAAACAACACACACCTATTGGGGAATAAAAAATATTGAAAGTCATTAATGAAAATCAAGAATAGTAACGGGCTCATAATGGAACCCTGCAGAACACCGTGTTGTATTTTCTCAAATTTAGACATAACATACTTCCTAGTATCAACACACTGCTATCTAAATAAGATGTAAAAAATTTCAAGGACAGACCCCTTATTCCATAGTGCTCCATTTTTTTAAGTAGTAGATTATGAGGAACCCAGTCGAAGGCCATCATTAGATCACATAAGACAACAGCCGTATGCTTGCCCCCACTGTGGAGGTTCCACTCCACAGCCATTAGTGAATGTTTTAATCTTTCCAAACCAGTTTTTATAATTTTCCTTCTCAAAACCGGCTGAGGTATATTACAAACAGTAGCAAAATTACAATACTGGCCACGGTGATCAGATAAACAGGGCTCCACTACACTCGCCTCATATTCCCCGATATCAAAATTAGTGATTTGATATCGTGAATAGTTAGCAAGATATCATATCATATATCAATAGCAAGACGTGAACCATCGTATAGTCTGATATGACTGCATGCAGGCCAAAAGAATCAATCAATGAAATAAAATCAGTCAACTCGGGGGAATTATTTACTGGTTTTCATATTTCACATAATGTAAGTGTATAATAGTTATACTTAATACCTATGCGAAATATTAAATTTCTAATTTTATATCTAACTGTACGTAAACCTTATTAATATCTACATTTAAATGGAACGTTCTGCAAAGTATAAAATTCTATCCTTACTTAATAATAATTATTTTACTACAAAATATTGAGAAATGTGTAAAAAAAATCCTATAAACAAACTCATATTCCATTTTTTAACTACAATTCATTTTAAGCAAATATTTGTTGTAAATTATAAATACGCGAGATGCGCGAAATAATAAAAAATGCAATATCATGTGGTAAACGGCGATTCCTTTGAACGAGTTGCTTCTCAAATATTGGACCGATACGTACTACGATTCATTTCTCGGCTCAAGAATCTTCACATGGCAAGTGGCGATTCATATCAACGAGAGTTGCTTCTCAAATATTGGCTCGATACGCTAGGATTCATTTCGCGACTCGTGAATTGTCTGACAAGTGGCGATTGATTTGAACGAGAGTTGCTTCTTAAATATTGACTCGATGCCATTACGCTTCATTTCGGGTTTTGCTAAATAGTGCATTGTGATTCATTTGAATGAATCTTGACAAATACAGAATCGGACGACATGATTCTTTTTTTATGAGTCGTTCAATCTTTGCCCATTTCTAGTGTGCGGTGCTAGACCGAACCCGACCAGTGGCATGTTAGACGTTATACGAAACTGTTGATACATGTTGTTGTTTTATAACACAAATATTATTTTGGTTATATGCCATATACTTAAACAGTCCTATTAAAAGCTTAACAAGATTAGTATTCTGGAATATATTATTCGTCTTCGAGCCAGACTCGACAAGAAAAGCAATGACCTATGATTTTTTTGGTTCCATCGGCCATATCAACACCAGGCTATTCCGTGTTTGTGGCGACGCTAGAGGATGTAAAAAAGGATACATAGGTTAATGCCCAAATTCCTATTTTCCAATTCATTATCTCCTTGCTGAACCACAATGATGACCACACTGATTCAGAGATTAATTGTTAAATTAAAAAATTCAAGTAATATTAAATCAAGCTTAACTTGTTTTTAAAAAGCATTTGAAAAATTAAAAGCCATTTCTCCTCCGAATATAAATCAGATTGACTTCGTTTGTTTAAAATAGAACCATTATTAGATGAATTCAATAAAATTCAACCAGAAATCGAAGAAAATGATTCTTTGGCAGTTCTAGACGAACATTAACAAGTACTATGCAATTTTGAAGATTTGTATTTTGAAATTATATCTCAAGCGAATCGATTTATATCTGAAACTCGTACTCAAATTGCGAATTAAAATCAGACAGATGCCGTTGCATGTGTTAATATGGGTTCTTTTATTCCTAATAATACAAACATAAAATTTCCACAAATACCATTACCAAATTTCTACGGCAATTATGAACAATGGTTGTTTTATAAAGATACATTTATTTTTCTTATCCATGATAATTTATCCATTCCTTCAATACAAAAGTTACTATTTAAGATTATCACTGAAGGGTGAAACTGCTGATTTATTAAAATCTCTAGAATGTTCAGCAACTAATTACAATATTGCATAGAATTTATTAGTCGAACGTTATGAAAACAAACAAATTTTAGTTAAAAATCATATAAGGGCTATATTTGATCTCGAGTCGATCGTTAAAGAAGCGCATTCTAGTTTATGCAAGCTAGTAGACGCAATGTCGAATCACCTGCGTGCCCTTGAAGCTCTCGAACAGCCGGTCAAATCATGAGGTGGCTCGATAATTTTATTTATTTAGGGGCACAAAAAAGAAATAAAGATAAATCAGAAAACGCTGCTTAAGGGAGCAGAATGTAATTTTTTTTAAATATTTCAAAACCGCCTAAAATAAAACAATAAATATTGTACTGAGTAATCATCGTTAAACAATAAATCTAGTGTTTTAATAATAATTTTGCACAAATAGCCATTTAAATTTATTAATTTTGTGACATAATATGAAAGTTTAATGAATATTAAAAATAATCAAAATATCTCTAGTAGACTGTAAAACAATTCTGTCGGCTTATTTGACACATATAAAGATGATATTCAAATATTTTGAAGTATTAAATACTATAAAATTGTATATTATAGCAGTATAATGGTAGGTGATTATTTGTAAATAAATAATATAGCCTATTAATATGTCAAATAATCTTAAAACATAAGTAATATAAACTAACAAATGCCTTCTCAAATCCTGCTAGGGACAATTTGATTGCTTGCGTAGGATCTACTATTTTTGTAGTCACAAAATTTTTAAATTAATATTACTTGAAAACTGATCAAAAGAAACAAGAGTAGGAGTTATAAAATTGTTAAAAATTTATAATTTTTTTATCTAACAGCCAAAATCTTGAGAGAGAGTTAGAGCAACATTTACCTTATAACCCCCAGGTTTGGTACGCTTATGATTAATTATGCGGAATTATTTTTGAAAAATTAGATTTACAATCCAATGGTGATTCTCAATTTCAAATTTGTTTACTGTACCTCGATTCGTTTTGAAAATATTTAAAAAAGTAAATAAATTTTGGGGTCTCATTTTAAGGAGCTATATATACCTCCGTTAGGGGGGGTTGCTTTACTTATATGTATATTTTTTAAATTAAAAATAAAAAAATAGAGCTATAAAAAAATGTGACAATTGATAGAGTATGCTAACAAAGTTGAC
Source organism: Monochamus alternatus (assembly GCA_037114965.1). Taxonomy (NCBI): domain Eukaryota; kingdom Metazoa; phylum Arthropoda; class Insecta; order Coleoptera; family Cerambycidae; genus Monochamus; species Monochamus alternatus. The sequence continues at coordinate 40,201,791 of CM073429.1, read as the reverse complement.
CGTCGTCAATGCAATAATTTATAGAAGTTCTAATAATACAACACTAGTCGATGAACATGTTAATTGATGGAAAGAAAAGAATTAGACCCAGAAAAAAGAAAATGAGAGATTTTTTCACCGCATGGCAAGAAAATGAAAAGAGAAAAGCTGAATTGAAGGAACAATGCCACAAAGAAAAAATTAAATTGGAAAAAAGAATAGACATAATATTATTTATAGCCAAAATTGTAATATAACCTTAAAGTGCTTAGAGATTACAGAATATAAATATTTTATATACTTGTTAAGTAATATACTTTCCAATGTTATTTAGGTATAGTGTTGCTTTTGTTGTGAATAAAAATATATTTATCCATTGTTATGACTTAGGTGAAATGTTTCTTTAGCATATCTACATATTGGTATAAAGAAATGAAAATAGCCTCATGTGATATAAATTTTAGGAAAATATATTTCTTAAGCGCGCTTTACATTAACAATTTCTTTGTCAATTACTTGATCAAGTGGCTTCGTCAAGTCAATTGACAAATGTAATACTAAAATTTGGACGCCAAATAAATTAATGAAGTCAAGTTATTGACGACTTAAAACTTCTAATTTTTCGTCAATTTTTACTTCAATTCAGGAATACCAACCTAAAATAAATGTAAATATTTAACCAGTAACCGAGCAACAGCAATAATAAATGAATGGAATTTTTCTTGCCCTAAAATATAATTATTAAAATTACTTTTCATTTTTAACAATTTTTGTTTCGTATACAAATGGGAATGATATAATGTCAAAAGTAAAAGCTACTTTTAGGTTGGTACGGGTGACATCTGACAGCAAAATTGTTAAGAGACTTGCCATAATGAACATAATGTAAAACCAAAGCGCGACCTTGAAGAAATTGTTAGTGTAATGCCCGCTTTATGTTAATACCTTAAGAGCTAATAATAAAAAACTGTAATTTAAAAAATGTATTAGATGATGTTATTTTTAATTACATAACATTTCAAACAATTCATTTCGTCTATCATTCATAGGTAACACATTAATATCATTTGTTGGTGGATCAATCATTTCCTTGTTAACATTTATGTCATCAACATCATCACCTTCTTCAATTGTTATTATATTATGCAAAACACAGCATGCTAAAGTAACATTAAGAATTTTTTGAATATCTACCATTCTTTTAAATGACCATAAAACATTTCTACAGACATTCTAGTTGCAGAATATCTGTAATTAAAATTACGATGCTCGTATGTTAATTTGCCGTTATCTCTGAATGGTGGAGCTATCCATGAAAGACTGGGATAGGCACTATCACCTAACAAAAATATTTTTTGTGGAAATAATTCTTCTACACCTCTATTCTGAACTTTTTGGTATAGATCGGATTATTGAAGCACCCTTACATCATGCATACTTCCAGGGTAACCACAAGAAATATTTAATATTTTTTTCGGTAATCTACAACTGTTTGCATTAAGACTGAATGAAACCCTTTCCTATTTACATAATCTTTTGGACTTTCGATAGGTTTGAAGATAGGTATATGCGAACCATCTATTGCTCCAGGTACTCCCGGAATTCCTTTTTTACTTTCGAATTCTTGAAAAATTGTATGTATTTCTGAACCTGTTGGCCATTTAATATAGTGGTTTGATAATGATATTAGCCAGTCCACTACCCTTATAACAGTTCTTAAAACAGAACTTTCGCTTACATTAAACTATCATTTATTGACCTTAAAGATTCTTTGTTAGCGAAGTACCATAATGTTATTAGTATTTGGTTTTTATATTTTATTGGTTGATATCCTCTTGCATACACATTTTGACAAGAACCGTATTGCACATATAACATTTCAACTGTTGAACGTTGCAAACGTAAATTTTGTTTAAACTGCAAGTCTGTTTAATAGGGTATAACATTATCTACATATTTTTTGATTTTTTTGTTACCTTTGTAGAATTTTGAGACGTTTATTTTTTACAGCAACCAAATAATCATCCAAATCACTAATGCTACTACTTTCCAACATTTTTGTAAATATTTCCTCTTCACTACTGGAACTACTAGATATATTTCCCGATGACATTTGTAAAAGTTCCGAAAAAAAATATACAGGGTGGACCAGCTTTTTCGTGACAAACTTTAAGGGTATGTTCTATGACGAAAAATAACCATAGTTTGCTATACAAACAATAGTCCAAAATTGCTTCATTACGAAAATACAGGGTGTTGAAGTTTATTCTGAAAAACAGAAAAATATATTTTTTTCTTAAACCGCTTGAGATAATTAAATGAAATTTGACAGGTGTCAATAGCGATGGAAGACTTAAGTTTTGCAATGCAAAAGTTTCTTTTACTGTCACCAGTGGCGCGAGTAGCGGAGCGTCAGTGGCTATTTTCCAACAAATAAATGGTACGTTCCTGGTTTTTCTAAAAATTAAAGATATTTTTGAATTCCTCGTTCAATTTGGTAGAAAAATACCCTCTTGACTTTTTTGTACGATGCACCGTTTAATAAATACTAAATTATTTTCAAACTTCTCAAATACCAGATACACTTGCTGCAACCACCAGACAAATTTACGACTAGTTGGCGTCGGATTTCATGACAATGTTTGACAAATCTTAAAGATTTGAAGATCTTAAAGAAGACTACTTATCTTCTGTGCAATAGTATCAAAATGCTGTTTAGATTTTCAAATCAAGAATTATTATTGTCAAAATGAATACCAAAAACTAAACTAATTAAAATTATTGACAAAAACAGTTATAAAAATTGTTCAAAATGGTAACTATTTTGTTCAATGCACAACTTGCACCTATGTACAATACATCAATTTAAATTAATTAGATGTAGTATTGTTTGTTGCATTACAACCATTTCTTATGCGAGTAATAAGTTTATCTTGTGTGTTCACGGGAGTTGCATAAACTTTCTCTTGTAAAAAATCCCACACAAAGAAGTCTAACATGGTAATATCCGGAGACCGTGGTGGCCATGAAACTGGACCACCTCTGCCAATCCATCTGTTCGGAAAGTTATTGTTCAGCCAATTTGTTGTGAGAGGCGAAATAATTCACGAAATAATAAAAAATATGTACAATTTTAAACTCAAAAATGTATTCTGGAATTATGTAAATAGTAAAAAATGTTAAAACGAAATGGGGACATATTTTTTAACTAATGACTCAAATAAAAATGATATAAATCTCTCATAGCTGATACTTTCGCTGATTATTTTGCTAGTGTTTATGGTCAAAAGTCAACATATCATATCGATACCTTAAAATATCATAGTGAAAGGTTATTCAACACATTGGCTAAAACTGATTGCTTGCATTTTTCAAAAATTTATATCGAGGATACGAAGGGGACATTTAAGAAATTAAAATCCAAACATTCTTCTGGACCAGATAATATTCCATGTTACATTATCAAAGCCTGTAAAGACTTTTTATTGTATGTATTACTTTTAATTTTTCAAAAATCTATTGAAACCAGAGTATTCCCTAATGAATTTAAAGATAACAAAAATCTTGTTACTAATTATAGACCGATTGCTTTAATCAATGCAGTAGCTAAATTATATAAGTTTATTCTGTTCGCAAAATTTATTTATACAGGTTGGTCCACTTTCGAAAGCGGAAACTTTAGAGGCAGACAAAGAACCATAAAATAATATCAGTTTGACGAAGATACAGGGTGTCAAAATTTGTATCAAAAGTTCCAAATTTATAAATATTTTTAAAACTATTTTAGATATTTAAATAAAATTTGGAACCTTTGAATAGATAATCTAGATACATATTTTTACGTAAAAAATATTATTTTTCTTCCACCAGTGGCGTGCGTACGGGCAGATCTTCGGGAAATTTTAATGACAAAAATGGTACGCCAATGTTTTTTTAGAAACAAAAACTATTTCTAGAATCCTTGTTCAATTTACAACAGAAAAAGGCTCCTTACTTGTTTTTTGCCACACCATTTGCCAGTAAAAAATTAAATTACCTAATGATTTCCGAAAAACAATTAAGTAAACGAAAATGAGAAATTTAATTAGTGGCTTTCAACAATAATAACAAAAAGAAAGAAAATTAAGGGTAAAATCACAAAAATTGTTCGAAATATAGTCCACCCACCTCCATACATTTTCGACATCTTCTCACTAACGCATTTATTGCAGCAGATACTTCATGCGGATTTCGCTGCATATCATTGCAGGCTTGTTGAATTCTTAAAATTAAATCTTCCCTTGTTAATATGGGATTAGAGTAGACTTTATCTTTAATAGTGCCCCAAACGTAAAAGTCTAGCGGATTAAGATCCGGTGATCTGGGTGGCCTCTGGCCCAATATCATTAACCACGTCATTATTAATGTCATTTCTCCCTAGCCGGCCAATCCATCATTGAGGATAATTATTGGTATTGAGTCATTCTCTTACAGCTATTCCAAAATGCTGGGGACTCCATCCAGTTGTATCCAACTCTCATACCTTAAATTAATGGGTAAATCCTTTAGGTAGTCCTGCAGATTATTGTTAAGAAATTCCATAAATAGTTCCGAGTTCAACATTGGGGGTAGGAAATGTGGACCACAAACATTACCATCAATAACACCCTACCAAACATTTACGGAAAATTCATTTTGAAATGATCTTGGCCGAATTTCTCGTGATTCTGATGTGCCCAAATATGGATATTATGGTAATTTGTTACCCCACGTCTGGAAAAAGAGGACTCGTCCGTCCAAAGAATCTTATGTAAAAAGAATTTTCTTCCATTGAATTTAAAAGCCACTGGCAAAATTTTATTCTTTTTTCAACATCACCAGGGTGCAAATCTTGAACAGGCTGTAGGTGATATGCATGTCTGTGGTCATCGTGTAGTGTTCGTAATATTTTAGACTTAGGAATGTGAAGGTGCTGAGCTGCCTTTCGAGAGCTCAGCCTCGGATTGTTATCAAAAGTACGTAGTATAAGATTATTTCTGTTCCGTTTGTTATTAACACGCAGGCCAAAGTTACGAAAATTTTGATTTAATGAAAACGCGAGCATCTGGAACTCTTCTATTTGGATAGCGTGTATGATATTCACGAACTGTTGCTTCTGCATTTCCATCACAAAATCCGTAGCAAAAATGAATAACTGCGTATTCGTTGTTAGAAAAAAGCATTTTTCAGATTAATACTTACACAACACTCTAATAACAATGTTAACAGTAACTCGAAATTAAATTACCTGAGAATTCAATTAACTGTCATTATAAAATGCAAAAACACTGACAGTAGTAGTATTTTTTTTGTTTCATGGCCTACTACGACAGATTAAAATTTGTTTGAATTCCAGTCGCTTAAATAATTTTAATTTTTTACTGGTAAACGGTGTGTCAAATGAGCCTTTTGCTGTTGTAAATTGAACAAGGATTCTAGAAGTAGTTTTTGTTTCTAAAAAAACATTGGCGTACCTTTTTTTTCATTAAAATTTTCCGAAGATCTGTCCTCTGGTGGAAGAAAAATAATAATTTTTATGTAAAAATGTGTATCTAGATTACCTATTCAAAGTTTCCAAATTTCATTCAAATATCTAAAGTAGTTTGAAAAATATTAATAAATTTGGAACTTTTGATAAAAATTTTGACACCCTGTATCTTTGCAATGAAGCATTTTTCGAATATAGTTTATAATACAAACTGATATTATTTTGTGATTCTCTGTCTGCTTCTAAAGTTTCCGCTTTCGAAAGTGGACTACTCCGTATATGCAAAAGTATATATCAGAACAGCATGGTTTTGTCAAGCACAGATCAGTTGAAATTAATCTGGGTGTGTTTATGGATAAAACTGGTAAAATTGTACATGTAGGTGGATGTAGTATACGCTGATCTTGCGAAGGCACATATCATGGGTTTGTCTCTTCTAGTTTCCTGCTAAGGTCAGGTGTGCCGCAGGAATTCAATCTCGGTCCATTGTTTTTCTTAATTTTTATTAATGATTTACCAGAACGTGTTCCTTCTGATTGCCTTCTCTATGCTGATGATGTTAAAAAATACAGGCAGATAAAAGATATGAGTGACTGTCAATTTCTGCTAGCGGATTTGGATGTGGTTTATGATTAGACACAAAAGAATAAGTTAGATCTAAATTTTAGTAAATGTTATATTGTCTCTTATTCGCTTGCCGCACCAAAAGAATTTAATTACCTTATTAATTATAAACAGGTGTATTCAGATAAAGGATTTAGATGTCACTTTCCAGAATAATTTCAAATATGATATACATATTAATAATAGTTGTAAAGAAGCTAATAAAATTCTAGGTTTTGTGAGGTGTACTACTTATAATTTTAAAAATATAAATTCTACATCTTATTTAAGTATATAAAGTTTTTGTACGTTCTAAACTAGAATATTGCTCCATTTTATGGTGTCCATCAAAGCAAAATCAAATTAAGCAGATATATACAATACAGAATAAGTTTGTCAAATATTTACTTTTTAAGAAATATAATGTCAATCTAGGTTTTGTACATTATGAATTTCTGAGAAAGGAATTCGATTTATTGCAGTTGCAGTCATGGAGAATAATAGGCATGCTAACATTCATGTATAAAAGTTGTAAGTTAAACACAAGTTACTTATTAGCTCAGCTTAATCTTTATGTGCCAGATCGCCGAATTCGTCCTACTCGACATATTTTCTATGTAGCTCAGAATTAGTCTATAACAGGAGTTATAAATGTCTACATATAATCAGTATCAGGGTCAGTTTGTTTTTGACATCATCGATGTCAGTCTGTCTAGGTTCAAAAGAAAAGTTTTACAATTGTTCTAAAATCCCGCATATCCTGTAACTCAAGTTTTATATTGTACATGCTAAATCCTATTGTGTGCTTATAGTTTATTAAAATTTACAACTTTATGTAAAATATAGAAACATGTAGTTAGGTTAACACCTGTATGTTTCTTTAAATAAATAAATAATTCAATATCTTGGGATAAATATTTAGTACTTATTTGCGGTTCATCTTCAACTGTTTGCAAAATATTTTCTTTATCTTGTACCCTTTTATATTATGACGTACTGGATATTATTGAAAAACTTGCCTATCTTTCAAAATGTTTCTCAATGGCAAATCACTCGATTTGTAAATCTATTACGATATTCTCTCACATTTCTACAGTTTCCTTCACAAAAAACTAGGGCAAGTAGCATGTCAACTTATTTACTGAATGTAAATTTTCCAGCCATTTTCGACAACAAACAGTAGCAGAAATAAAATAGTTTTATTACTGTAAAATTTTAAAGGCAAAGTCTACTACTGACTGATTTCTAATAAACATTACTAAATTTTATTTTAATTAATGCATTTTTTCTTGAAAATCTTAAAAATACAAATAAAATAAGGGTCTTTAATTAAATCCTGCGCAGATATTATCATTTTTTTTTTAGATTTGATCAGTGGAAAATAGAAGTTTGGTTTAATTTTAGGGGTGACTCACTCTTAATGAACACCTTGTAGCGTTTTAATTTATTTGAACTCATTTTCAACATAAACAAATAAATCTAAATCATGTACCAAATTTGGCTATTCCAAGTTAAAGTAATTCAGAGATATTAATTTTTTTCAAAATATTTGCTCCTACTTTGAAGGACTGTAACTTCGTCTGGATGCATCTTTGAATATATAGGTATGTTTGGTTAAATTGCAATATTTTGGGACTCACTACATGCACTTATCGGAACACCCTGTATATATTGCTGTTTATAAGAAATTTTTCAAAATAATTTTATTGTCAGTTTAATTGATTTAAAATAATTTCTATGCATGCAAATTTTATCTTAGGTAGTTATTTCTTCTGCACTATAAACCCCCCAGTACAAAGACATTTGCAAGTCATTTTATAGAGTAACAGCAGCAGATGTGAGATGATTAAAAAAACAAAGTGTTATGAATACATCTAGGATTACAGCAAATAATGCAAAATATCCGCTTCAGTTTTGCCAGTGTTTTGAATTTATAACAAAACAACATTTTGATTTATTCCAGTATAATATCGCCTAAGCGAAAAATACTAAATTAATTGAAAATAGTGTCAATACATTTGTCAACAAATTGGTAAAATACTTATGAAAATAAATACAGAAATTAAAAAACATCAAATTTGGGCAAAATTTAGGTTGGTGGAATTTTATTCTAGGGAGTTTGTATTTATTTGAAATAAATTTTCATTGCAGATATATTTTCTGTGCTTTGCTTATTATTGTTTGTTTTTTATTTTTGTATATTTATTTAATAATTATTTTCTTTGTTTTATAGGTTTGAATAGAGTAGTGATTGAAGAGTGCACACAAAAAAGTTTAACACGAGCTCACGTTTATCCACCACAACGGAGAGCCCCAGGCAATCGGGGCCACAAGCTCGTGTTTCGGGGAAGGACAGTGCTCCTTCTACCAAGCGACGCTGGGTCCCACCTTCTACTCTACGACATCAAGATGCGCTCACACCTGAATCTCGCAATGATCTTATATTCCGCAAAGTGCGGGGTATTCTTAATAAACTCACTCCAGAAAAATTTAAGAAATTGAGTGATGATTTATTACGAATCGAACTACAATCTAAGGTCATCTTGAGAGGAGTTATTATTCTCATATTTGAGAAAGCTCTTGACGAACCCAAATACTCATCTATGTATGCACAGTTGTGCAAACGATTGTCTGAAGAGGCTCCGAATTTTGAAACTTCAGATCAACCGTGTACATTCCGTCTTTTGTTACTCAACAAGTGTAAAGTTGAATTTGAAAATAGAGCAGCTGCAATTGAAAACAATGGGATTGGAGGATGCCAAACTGAAGAGGAGGAGGAGCGTAGGCAGCTCGCGAAGAGAAAGATGCTTGGAAACATTAAGTTTATTGGAGAACTTGGAAAGTTGGAAATCGTCTCAGAAGGAATACTTCATCGCTGCATTAAAGAGTTGTTGGTACGGCACGGTGATGATCCATCGGAGGATCTTGAATGTCTTTGTCAAATTATGCGTACTTGTGGTCGCATCTTGGATTCTGACAAGGGTAATTCTGTTATATCTTGATATTTAAAATATGATTAAACAATGAATAAATATTTTTTATAGGTAAAAATCTCATGAATCAATATTTTGAGAGGATGAAGATGTTGGCTGAAAATCAAGATTTACAACCAAGAATAAGATTCATGTTGAAAGATGTTATCGATTTACGACAAGATGGATGGGTTCCAAGAAAAGCCACTGTTGTAGAAGGACCCATGCCTATAAATCAAATTAGACCAGTTGATGATGAGAGGTCAGGATATCGTAAGGATCGTAGTCATCATGATCGTGAAAATGAGAGATCCAGTAACTTGTCAGAATTGTTCCGACATCCTATGAAAACCAGAGGTGGTTTAGACGATATGCTAATGGGTAATAATTTATTTATTTAATTTATTGGATAGAATATCTTGGTGTTGGTGGGTGGGTGATTGTGTGTGTGCATGGTTGTTTGCCTGTATGCATCAACAAATCGATGCAATGGATATCTAGAAAAGCACTAATTTGAAAAATTTGAATATCTGACAAGTTCTTAAAAAGTCAGTGGGGTAAACACACTTAAAATTAAAATAATTACAAGCTTGTTGCTCTACCGGTTATACTGAAAGTCAATATCAACTTTTATTTTAAATAAAACACCCTGACTATCTTTGCATTTTTTAGTTCTACTTAAAACTTTAAGTCAAATTTATGCAAGTTTGGTTATACCTAAAGTCCTCAAAGTGCCTGTGTTAAGAAAAAAGTAACAGCACTTTTGAACAAATTCACTATTCTTATATAGTATGGGCATATGGCTTTTCAAAAAATCCGACACAAACTTAATTTACATACAGGGCTTAAAAATTTATTAAACAAATTGATAATGTTCAAAATTATTGGGAAAATCACTTTTTTACATAGAATGACTGTATATATTATTTTGTAGTTGAAAACACAATTTAATTCTGAGTTGCATGATATAACACCAACTCTAATTATTTGATTGCTATCTAGAAAAGGTGATAATTCACATTCAGCAATTATTCCACCCTTGCTAAGAATTTATAATAGGGCCATTACATTAACTACTCGGCATAACACCGAGAGACACGTGATCTGCAGGATTATCAAACGTAGGTACATAGCGCCAACAAACGCTATGCGATTTGCTACAAACGGTTGCAGTAGATTGGGTGAAATTTATAACCAACCTAGAACCACTGCAGAATCACACCGATTGATAATATCGCTTACAGATTCTTCTAAAGAGGTTATTACTTTGTCCATAGGTAGTATGAGTAATAATGCATCCATGAGCTTTAAAGGGGGTACAGTTTGAGATTTGAAAAACGCTGCCTTAAATTTTGTACAGATTAAGGCAGCCTGACAAGTACTATCTAAATTGTACGATTTCATATAAACACACATACCAAAAGCTTTTGTCGAAACTTGGGAAAAACCGTGCATCTCTACACCAGTGGCAGCCTTGCAAGTGATGTGACGTTTTATCTTTAAATCGTTAAATGAACTTAATTCGTAGCGAAAATGCAACCACCGGGTATGCAAATAATATGGAAGACTCTCGGCTCAATATAATTTTTGCAACCACAAATCTTGCAGAAGGATCTTAGCTAATATGGTCGACGCGCACAAAATACCTAGGACAAAAATTTGAGAAGATTTGGTTAAAATCGTATGCTTAGTTATTCATAATTTTTTAGAGTTCGAGCAACAATATCCGTAATAAATATAGCTTTACTTACCGTTTTTACGTCGCTAAGCAAATCGTCTACGTAAAAATGATTTTTAATAATATTAGAAATTAATGGTAGCTAATTCGTAGGTATCAATAAGGTGTTCAAAATTCTCCCGCCATAAAATGCATTGCAGGGAGCGCTAGTTGGGATTTACGAGACATTCTATACATTTTTTCTACGTTAAGGTTATTTCTAAATTTGTGCTGTAAACTTAACAAACACTCCTTTGCATTATCATATGAGTCCCCTAGAATTTATTTAAAAGTTTAATTTGCACATAACATGCAAAAAATGATCTGCTCCCAACAACAAATTTACCTGATCGGACACGTGAAAGTTGGGGTCAGCTAATGTTATGTTGCTGGGTATGTCTAACATATTTTTGTCAATTGGAAAATTTGGTAAAGTGCTCATGATTTCAGGTACTGCAAGACAATATACTTGTCTACTAAAATTGTTCTAACGAGACTGAACATATAACGCAGTTTTTTGCTTAACTTTGGATTCCATTTTATTTAAATCGCATACTTTGATTTCTATATTAAATAAGTCTAAATTCAAATCTTCCGCAAGCCTAGTAGTGATGAAGCTGCTTTGACTACCAGCATCTAAGAGCGCACTCACCATTCGTATATGGTTATTCTTTTTATAAATTTTAACTAAAACCGTGATAATAATACCTGTGTATTATTAGGACTTTGAAAATTTTTTGCTGAACAGACTGTCCTTAAATTTTTGTATTTCACTTATAGCATCATTTTTGTGTACGAGAGAATCAAAAGAGTCCCTAAACTCCAACCAATTCTTGTAATTTCCATCAAATTTTGGAAGTTGAATGATGGGTAGTTAAATATTTCACTCAAAACCCGCGAAAGGGCTTGCGATAGACTCCCCGAAATGAACGCTACTACTGCCACTGTTGCTAGAAGTAGCCACTGCTACCACGTTCGCACTGCCAGGTCACCTTGCTCTAGCACTTACCGCGTAAAATCATTGTCAAACAATTTACGTTCTTTTAATTGTTTATCTTTTATCATCTGAAAAAATATTTATATCGCTTTGTGTTAAGTCAAATTCATCAAGGGCATTGCAAAATCTTTCAGTTCTATCCAGTGTAGCCAGATTGGGCGCTTTATCGCAAATTGGGCGATTTTAACTGGTAATTTGCGCTTGATATTTTACAAAAAGCGCAAAGCGCATTTTGGGCGATTTTCATTCAAAGAAGTTGCGCTTATATTGCGTTTTTTAACCTCTGTGATGACTGAATGCGGTATAATTCAGTTTTAAGTTCAGTGTTCAGTGGTATCAGTGTCATGGATCACGGACCTTGACCAGTGACTCTTTAAGAATGAGTCTGTGGTGCAGTGACTGCCGAACTGTGGTATTTATTAGAGAGTTTAAGTCGATTGTCGATTATCATGATACGTAAAACGTAGAACGTGTAATTTTCACGTTTGCGTATAGTAAGATTCGTGTTTCAAAATTGAGTTTAGGTAGGGTAAGTAATCACAGAATCATATTATTCAGAAACGATGATTATTACTAATCTACGAGTATTGCTCGTTCTCACGTATACGTCTCTGTTTACGTTACGCAAATACCCGTGAGCCCACGTACATCCATATCACGTAAACGTGGAAAATTCTAATTTGAGCATGCGCGATGATCAAATTCTACGTACACGTTCACGTATCAGACACAACTTAAACTTTTTTGACAATACTGTGACGTCATGAAACGAAGAGGGCAGAGTTGTTTTAATTTAAAACTATTGTGACAATTTTTAAAAATTTTTTTTTTTTTGAAAACTACATCCAACCGCCGAAATCTGACTGCAGATTAGTAATTAGCACCCTCGAAAATAGGAGGGTAGATTTTTTTTTGTTAATATGGGAGAGTTTTTCGCTGTTATTGTAAAATAGTGTAAAATTTAGGAACAGGGACTACTAAATCGTATAGTTGTTGCGCTTTTGGGCGCATTTTTATATATCAGTTTGCGCCACTGGTTTGCAAAATATGGCAACACTGGTTCAATCTTCTAACTCGTTAACTAGTATACTATCGGAAATAATTTTATCTGGCTACTTAATTCTAAATTGTCTAGAAATTTTGAGAAAATAATGACTAGTATAAAACACCAAACAGAAAACAAACACACAAATATAAGAAACAGTAAATACAACTGATATACAATATACCGGGTGTTCCCTCTAAGATTTTCAGTGCGAATATCTCATAAACCATCATAGCCAGTGCGACGAAATTTGGTATACAGACACTAGATGACGCGTATATACTGATGATAACATCAATTCTTATACAGGGCGTTCCATTTTCCAAGAAATCGATTTAATTTTGATTTTTTGGTTGTCAGCCCTGCTAAAACTTATGTTTAAATTGAAATATACTTAATTATGATTGAATATGAATTGTGTCTTATTTATTTATTTATTCACGGGCAAGCCCACTTAAGTAACAGTATAAAAAATGTAGAATACTGCAAACAGTCATACTAAAAATAATAAAACAAATAGTTAAAACAAGTGAAATACAATTAAATATATAATCACACAAAGCCAGAATACAATAAAATACAGTAAACAAAAAACATACATATACTATACTAAAAACAATTACAAGAACAAAATGACAAGTTGAGAAATTTAGGAAAATGTTAACTAAAACATTAAACCTGAGTGCTTAGAAGACGCTTCTTTAACATATCTAACGATGCATCAAGTATGTCTACATCAGTAACTGCATTTGCCATTCTAATCATTCTAGGTATACAGCTGTTTAGAGTGACATTCATTCTACAGAAAGGTACATGAAACAGATGCAATTGCCTAGTACAGCGATTAGGTACAAGGAGCTTAATTTTCGATAATAGTTCAGGACAAGTACATCTGCCATTTATGATGTTTGAGAATAGCAAAAGATCTCTGTGTTTCCTTCTGACAGATAGAGACTGCATCTTTAAATATTCTTCGATTGAATTGTAATCCCAGTTAATATGTAACTTAAATGCTATACAGGGTGTCTCATAATTAGCTGCCAACCCTGAACAGACCGATTCTATGATCAAAACTAACCAAAGAAGTTCATATGAACATGGGTCCGGAAATTCTTCCTAATTGAAGTGCGCTGCCGCTGCAGCATCGCAAAAGCCATAAATAAATATCATATCAACTAACTCTTGTCCCGTAAACTCTTCCATTTTTTTGCTTAAAACTATTAAATTGGCAATCGGGTTGACAATACTTTGACATAAGAATACCTTGATAATTTTGTTTAAATTACTATGAAATTGACCAAAGTGGGATTAATTCAAGAACGATTTTCTCAGAAACCGTTAAAGATAACGATTTGAAACAAGAGTACCTTTTCAATGTAAAACAGTTCGGGAAATCAGAATTTGCTATCCAATTTGTTAAAAAGTCAAAGATGAAAAAGTTACACACGCAAAATAACAAGGGACCCCCCGTACCCACCCCAATGGACCCTGTGGAAATAAATGGATTAGTCCATCAAATTGCTCATCGAAATTTAGCTGTGTATACCATATTTCATTCATTTATCACAACGCAATTGAGAGATTGCAAAAAAATGATTTCCATTCCTCTCTCTTCCCTGTGCCCTTAGGAAGCATTTCCAGACCCATGTTCATATGAACTTTTTTACTTAGATTTGATCATAGAATCGGCCTGTTCAGGGTTGGCAGCTAATTATGAGACACCCTGTATATCTAAGAAAATTATTTTGAACCAAATTAATTTTTTGGATATGTGTTACATAATGCGGGGACCATACACAGGAACAATATTCCAAATGAGTTCTCACCAATGTGCAGTATAGAGTTTTGATGGCAAAAGCATCAGTAAAATCACAAGTTAGCCTCTTGACAAAGCCCAACATCTTCAATGATTTTGCTGTGACAGCAGAAATATGTTGATTAAAATTAAGAGTAGTATCAAAAATAACACCAAGATCTTTAATTTGATGAACAACGTCTAATATCTGACCATTAATATTATAATCAAACAATATAGGCTGCCGAGTACGATTAAAACTAATTTTATGACATTTCTCAGCATTTAAATCCATATCATTATATGTGCACCAGTTTACCAGGTTATTTAAGTCAGATTGCAATTGGAAAGCATTGGTAATACTATTAACAACTTTAAATAATTTCAGATCATCAGCAAATAATAAGGTGTTACTATGAGTAAAACAGGAAGTAATGTCATTTATAAATAATTTGAATAAAAGAGCTGTGTTTTATTTACTAAATAGTTGGCACGCCATTTCAACAGTATACCACGCAGCCCAAAATTTTCCAATTTGTTAAGTAATAATTTATGATTCACTCTGTCAAAAGCCTTGGAAAAATCAGTATACAGGGTGGTCCAAAAGTCTGGAAACGGTGAATTTATTTCGCGCACGAGTGGAAAATCGAAATTCTGATACTGGGATCTTTAGTAATTTCGCCCGAGGAATCGAATAGGCCCATCAGATTTTGGGCTCGATGAGGCCTTATACGAGATATCAGGCCCAACTTTGAAACTTCAAATGCAAACCCATCTTCTTTATTGCAAATTCGGATTCAGCGGGAAATTTTACATCCGAATTGGTTAAAACCCAAAATTTTTTCGTCCATTATTGGGTCGTATGGGTCGTTCAAGACCAGGGGGCATAAATTGATATTCTGGTTGAGGCAATTCAAATTTGAATTTGGGCCTCAAATTTGAATTTGGGCCTCAAATTTGAATTTGGGCCTCATATCTCGTTAAAGGCCCCATCGGGCCCAAAATCTGATGGACCCAATCGATTGCCCGAGAAAAATTACTAAGGACCTCAGTACCAGAATATCGATTTGTGCCCCCTGGTCTTGAACAAAAACCACTGCATAGGACCCAAAAATGGACGAAAAAATTTTGGGTTTTAACCAATTTGGATGTAAAATTTCCCGCTGAATCCGAATCTGCATTAAAAAAGATGGGTTTGCATTTGAAATTTCAAAGTTGGGCCTGATATCTCGTATAAAGCCCCATCGGGCCCAAAATCTAATGGGCCTATTCGATTCCTCGGACGAAATTACTAAAGATCCCAGTATCAGAATTTCGATTTTCCACCCGTGCGCGAAAGAAATTCACCGTTTCCAGACTTTTGGACCACCCTGTATATACAATCCACTTGATAGCCTTTCTCCAAGGCTTCCGACAGAAATGTAACATAAGAGACCAGGTTCAGCTCAGTAGACTTGACAGCACAAAAACCAAACTGTTCTGGAATAATAATACTAGAGCAGTCATAGCAAAGGTAGTCAGTTATTATGCTCCCAAAAAGCTTGGGAATCGTACTAATTATTGATATGAGTCGATAATTTTTTATATTTGATTTATCCAGATTTATAGATGGGTGTAATATAAGAAAGTTTCCAGCAGCCAGGAAAACTCCTATATCGAGTGATTTGTTGAAAATATAAAACAATGGACGAGACAAGACAAAGCTACAATTCCTAAGTAACACTGGAGGAATAGCATCAGGACCTGGTCCCTTTCTGATGTCAAGTTCTGACAACTCAAATTTTGGAAATTGGAATGTGATAAAACATCTATTTCCGCCTGAATGGGATTTTCATGTATATCTATGTTGTGACTGGTATATACTGAGGAAAAATACTTGACAAAGAGATTGACAATTTCAACACCAGAATAAACAACATCCAAGTGCATTTTGCCTGGAATAACATTATTTTCTTTCTTACTACTAAATACAGCATAACTATCGGGAGATTTGGAACTCTTATAGATATTATGAGCAATCCTTTTATCTTTAATTAATGGTGTATACCAGCAAGGAAATTTTTTTATAAATGTTTTTCTTAATGGCACAAACAAATCTATTGCTGCATACACAACATTATAAAAATTATCGAGCATTCCAACGGCGGATGATGGTCATCAGGTTTAATTAAAATATCAATGGCTTCATATACACTGAGCTCAGAAGGAGAGAGAATAAGATCCAGAATAACACCATTATGATTGACAATACTATTAGACTGAAGCAAATTATTGACTGTGCATAAGTTTGACAATTTCAATAGCGTCAGTAGGAGATGCTAAACTAGATGCGGTGACCGTGGAACAGAAGTCGTGCATTTCCCATTTGGCCAGAGGAAGGTTGTAGTCACCAAATAGATAAAATTGGATATTAGGGTACTGGTCACTTAAAGTTTCTAGCTGCAGATAGTGATCAAGATATGCATTGAAGTGGGATTTAGGTGGAAAATATGTGGAGCTCAGAATACACCTGTTACTATTAGTGCCAATTTGAACAAACAGCTGTTCAATTGTAGAAACCGAGGGTACAAGGCTACTGCAGAGTATTTTATCCACAGCTATTAAAACACAAATACTGGACTCGGTGTATGATCCTGCCTATATACATTATAATTAATGAGACTCAATTCAGCATCTTTGATGTCACCATGTAACCATGTTTCAGTAAGGACAATTACATCATAAGAACAGTTTAAAACATTATTACAAAGTTGAGTTGGTTTGGTACGTAGGCCTCTAACATTCTGATAATAAACGGAGAGCTTGCTCGAATCAATGTGCTTTAGTGGTTTTTTTCAATTATCTTCGGAACATTATTCAAATACTTTATTGTTAAATCATGCTCACCATTACTCTGTCTTCTCAATAATTTGTTTTTTAGAGACTCGAGAGCCTTCCTTTGATTTGGAGTTTGATCCACATGAATGAAAATTTCTCTATCTCGACTAATACGATGCTTATTTTTTATAACTGAAAAATTCATGAGCAGCACCCAAAACAACTTTTACCGGACGGTTACCATTTTTATTTTGCTTGCCAAAACTGAAAACCTTTGCAATATTTATATCTGAACCATTCCCTACTACTTCTTGCATAAGAGCGTTAACACTTTCAGTATCATTGGAATTAGGATTTGGAGCAGGCAGATTAAAAAACTAACACATTATTGGCTCTCTTCTGACGTTCACATAGTTCACTGATAATGTCCTCAGTGTTTAGGAGTTCCTGGCTTTTCTCTTCTTTAAGTTTTTGTACTTCGATTTTTAAAATTTCCAGTTCAGCTGTAAGATTTTCCAATTTTCTGATCACTAAAGGTACATTTTTAAAGGCTGCTCAACAATCAGTACAAAAGAAAAACAGGGTTCTCTTTTGAACAACTGCTGCCCGAATCTCAGATGACCCTAGTCCTGTGCACTCCTCAGTAGGATGCATGGCAACATGACAACTATCGCAACTAATTGTCTTCTCACCCAGTGTATGTTTGCAAGTTGCACATGTACTAGGCATTTTAGATTTCCAGACTTAGCACCCAGACTATGAATTCAATATCTAAGTGATAAATTTTTATTCAGTATGTGTGTCTGATAATTTTGTCCTATTTTTGCACCAGTAATTGCAACAGAAAACTAAATAAATAATTGCTTTGTAACAAATTTCCTTTAAATATTACAGCCACTATTTTATATCCAGTTTATAGGGGTGAATCTAAACTTTATTTGACCGGAGAACTTTTGAAGAAGTTTAACTAGTATATTTGACTTATTTTAACGAGCAACACTAAACTACACCAAAAACCAATGATCTGATGATGAGTCTTCAATAATACAGTTTTCATAATAATGGACATAATTAAAATGGCACTCCCTAGGCAAAAGTTTACATTGATATCTTAGATAATACAATTTTCATAATAATGCACATAATTAAAATAGCACTCCCTAGACAAAAGTTTACATTGAGATCTTAGATAACTAAATTGCTCATAAATTCCCGGAGCCCCAATATTCTTGTTTATTCTATGAGCAGCATTCTTCTCGACAAGTAACCTCTGAAGATGAGGTGTGTACCAGCATGGAATCTTCCCCACATAAACTTTTTTAACGGAATATGAAGTTTAATTATGGAATATAGAACAACATAAAATATAGTAACTATATGAGTAAGTTCTTTATCTGCAAGACGAAGATCCCAGTTGACAGCTTCCAAACAGTTTCGAATAGCTGCATAATTTGCTTTATGAAAGTGTAGTACCACTCACTGGCCGAAATGCTATCAGAGATGCAGGAACATAGGCAAGTTTCAAGTGGAGGGTGATGTGCGCCAGGTGGAATAAGAATATCCGTAGCTCTTTGTACTGAAAGATACGTCGGCGTCAGAATTAGATCAAGAACCACACCCCTGGTGTTAATTATCCTATTGGATTGGAAAAGATTAAAGATGGCACATATGTTAGAGACAATGCCAACAGCCTCGACTTCAGCCATGGATGTAATAGCTGATGGGGAAGCGGTAGAACAATAGTCCTCAATTTCCCATGCTGCAGAAGGTAGATTGTAATAGCCAAACAGGAAAAATCTATGATCAAGATATCGTTCACTAATATCAATTAGCTGGTTAAAGTGAATTTGAAACTAGTTCAGGTATTCGTGCTGGGGTAATTCAGTCTTGGGTGGGATATACAGGGTTAACTATGACTAAGTACAAACATTTTAACCACGTGCTCAGGGAAGTCTAAAAGACAATACAAAATTTATATCGGAATTCTAGCTCAATGTTTAAAAAATGGACCAAAACCCCCGTTTCTTGCGGAAAGTCGGCGCCTATGATAATCAATCATTGTCCGAGATGGCTAGATATGTCAACTACCGTGCGGTCGCTTTTTGCAGCTTTGTCAAGTGTAGAAACGATGAAAATAAACAATTTTATTAATAATAATAATGCCTAAGTACCTGATAGATAAGAGTTATTCCGGTTAGCTGCAGCATTTTTTATCCGTTCTTTTGTTGCACACTGCCAAAACCACATTTTCAGTCCTTGCAGATTCATCATAATTATCCACTAACATATCTGACATAAAATACTTTATTTAATTACTATAACACGTTTAAAATTAATTTTAAAATAACATAACCTAGAATACTGCATTGCTAGTTGCATACTCTCCAAACCTCAAAGAACATGCGAAATTAGTTATATTCTTATGGTCTAAGAAACATTTTTACAAACATCGTCGATTACTGTTAATATTGTTGCTATTATTAGTATTAATAGAATTTAATTCCCCAACAACACAAGAAGTGCACCTTGCATTAGTGGCCTACAGATGGCGTCTGCATTAGATTATATGTCAAAAACTATTACATCTCTGATTAGTTTGAAAGAATTTTTCAGTACTTGCTTTTCACAAATTTAATTTTTCCCTTATTTTTTGTGTATTTACAAACATGTATTCAAATGCCTATATGACGGATAAAGTTCTGACTTATGGGAGTGTGACAAGTGCATATCATCGTGTGGCAGCGTAATATCAAAGACGTTTTCCGAGTACATAAAATATTATTATGCTTATAACTGTTATAATGCCTTGGTGGTAAACATGTGGCAGTGTTTTTACGTATTTGTGTACATTTGCGTGTATTGTTCTGTTATCTTTTGTTTTTTTTCCCGACGTAAGTAATCGACCTGGTCATGACCGCCGAACCATGTAGGTACCTCTCTTTAAATAAAAAGGACGGTCGAGGGAAGGAGAAGTCCCTAGTAAGTACAAAAATCTTTGCAATGTCAGGTTTTAATTTAAATAACTTAGAAAACAGAAAATGATACAACATTCTTATAATTTCCAAATATCAATCCTGGAAATAAATATTAGTAACAATAATAATAATATATGTTTATTGAAATAGGTTACCCTAATCTACAATTTAATTTTTACAGTTATCTGACTTACCTTAAATATGTAAACTATTCTTACTTAATTAATATTTTCAACCTATGCTTATATGAATTCCATTTAGTAAGGTAAGTGCTCCATATTGTGTTTCTCATTAAATAATAATCTACATTTTGTAAATATTTTTTTTTTCTTTCAAAGTGGCGTAAACTGATACACGTGTCAGCGCGGTGACCTGTCACTACGTGTGACACCTTTGACTTTGGCAGAATATATCTAACCTCGCGGCTGATAGAAAGCCAGTGACGGCGATAAATAAGGTTGGAAATTTTTTTGATAGATAATTTTGTTAATTCTTATTTTTCCCTATTCCCTCTTACAATATTTGTACTAAGTCATAGTTAACCCTGTATATTGCTCCTTAAGATATATTTATTACACATGAGCACAAATACCTGCTCAATAGAAGGATTAGATCGAACAAGATAAGATGGAATTTTTTTCTTGATAGCTATTAAAACACCACCACCTCTAGATCAAATACTAGATGCAGCTGTACTGTCTTGTCGGTAAACATTATAATTGGTCAACCCCAATTCTTCGTTACTAATGTCAGATGTGAGCCACGTGTCTGTAAGAATGATGATGGCATAAGAACAGTTGGATACATTAATGGTAAGATCAGCGAGTTTAGTGAGGAGACCTCTAACATTTTGGTAGTAAGTGAAAAGGTTGCCCCGGTCAATAGTGCAAGTTAGTTTTTTTTTAACACGTTTTGGGACATTGTTAATATATTTGATGACCAAAAGTTTGCTCCTCATTGTATCATACATTTTCCTCTGGTGCGAGGTGTGATCAAGATTGGCAAATATTTTCCTTATACGGCTAATATTATGTTTATTTCTCAACACCACATGTACATCTCTAGCTGACGACAAGGTTAATTTGAGAGGACGACGACCTGTTTTATTAACCTTCCCAAAAATTCTAATATTGTTTATGTCAAAAGGTTCAGGACAATTGGCAACTATTTCAAATATTAGAAGCCTAATCTGGTTAACATAATCAGGACCACTAGTAGATTCAGGGAGATTGAAGATCAATAAGTTGTTCGATCTTTTTTGACGCGCCTGTAGTTCTTTGATAATTTCATCAACTGAAGGAAGGGCTGCCTTATCAGCCTTCAGTTTATTAATTTTATACTTCATTGACTTAATTTCGGATTTAAGAGCATTAATTTCCCTCAATAGTTTTGGAACACTCTTGAAAGCCAAACGGCAATCACTACAAAAGAAGAATAAGGTTCTCCTCTGAACCACTGCAGTACGAAGTTCTAAGGCCCTCAATCCAATCCAATTATTAATAAAATTTGCTATTTGCCTAAATATAAATGCAATTTAAGTTGGGTAAAGTGAAGTAGTGAAAGACGGTAGTCATCTACTGAACAGACCCGTGGAAAAATTTATAAAAGACATTTGCGTCTCTGTTTCCATGTGCGTCTGTGTTATTCGGTACCTACTGATCATGAGTAATGGATTTGATTCTGATTCATATTCATAATCAAATGCGATTTGCATTATTTGGGAGTATCAACGTACCAGCTCAACTTGATTCTGCTTTCAAGAACATAACGAAAAGGTGACACAAAATACGTATGTTTTAATAAAAAATAATTTACTGTATAAAATTTTGCAGAGTTTTTGATCTTGCATTACGAGGGCATGATGAAGGAATTTTTCATCAGAATTGGACAAACCGCTTAATGAATACCTTAAAAATGCAACAATTTTCTACTTCATTCACTGTACATGCTGTTATTATATGCTAGCAACGCTGCTGGATTTCTATATAGTTTCAATACTCGCACGCGTCATCAGAAAATTTGTAGCATACCAGGAGCGTCGTGTTATCATTTGTTATGGGGTGATTTGTTTATCTTTTGAAAGATTGAGTAAAAATTTTTCTTTTCCGATTTTCTGGATTTAGTCTTTAGTTAGACCTTCCCAATACTCGTCAGTCATAATATCATTAATTTTAAGAGGAGATAGGGAATAATATAAACAAAAATCTAAATGCATATTTACGCCGAAAATAAATATTTTCAGATCATTATTTAAACCCCCTCTTCAGACTGTCACTGACCGCTCACAGCCTTGGACGTTTATAGCTCACAGTTCAACTCGATGTCGACCTGATGCGACGTTGCCAAATTGAAATAATTTACTTGTACCTACCTAGGTATTAGACATCATCAATAAACGGTTGTACTGACTATTTTAGAATCGTATATTTTTTCTTGCTCAGTTCAGCCAGTAATAATTCAAAATGTTTAATATCCAATGAAATCAAATAATAGTAATCAAATAATTCTATCTCAAAAATTGCATGTAACGCGGTCCATTCAAGTTTTTCGGTAGAAAATACGGTCCAATTAAACGATCCCCGTACACTCCTGCTCATATGCGATTTGTTGTCAATGTATGGGCAATACGTTGACAACAAATCGCCTCTGAAAGCTAAACCTACGAGTGGCGTGTAGATTTTTGTCCAACCAAATGTGGCTGTTATGACTGTAAAGAAATTAGCTTGGTTACAGTTTAAAAAATATTTAACGTTGAAATTATAAAACTCCAACTTATCTAATAATAAACTGAGTAATAAACCATTTAGGTACATTACATAAAAAACCTACACTCAATGGGTTAATTATTAAGAGCAGCTGAAAAGTGTTCGTGTTTAAGTACTAACTAATAAAGAACCCTCATGTTGTCGAGAAAAATCTGTCCAAGACCGAAACGGCACGCCTCTGATCTGATGCTTATAAAAGTTATCGAAAGTGAATCACTAACCTAGTTACCTAGTTTTTGTACTGTTATTTAACGACAAGGAGTAAAGCTAACTTTTTTATCTAGATACATGAATGAATTTTCCTGAAATATTGATTTATTTGTTAATAAAAACGTAGTTACGTACATCTAGCCTAGAAATTTATTTTTTAAGTAGTATGGTACTAACCTGTTGCTAATTCTAGTAAAGCTGCAGTCATCCGTCCATAGCACTTTATTAATAAAATTAGGGCCAGCCAATTGCAAAATTCAAGACAGCTGTGGAAATCAGCAGGTTCTAAAGCTTGAACTTTCTGAAAATGATAACCGGTTCAGTGAGTTTTCTCGTAATATTCTGCAGACCTTGCTTTGGGATATCTCCAATCGCCTTGAAATGGTTTTTATAGAAATAGTAGGCTGCTCCTCATCTAGATTTAAAACAGCTTCTATCACATTTAAGTCATTTTGCCGTGTCCCACAAGTCCCGACGCGGCTTTACAGAACCCGTATCGCGAAGGCGTTGAAGCACTTGCACAAAGGTTCGCGCACTTGAAAAATGTTGCAGCAACGGCATTCGCATTTCGTAAACATTCTCCGCATAAAACTACCATTGCCGTATATTCGAATTTTTGAAATTAGGCATTGTAAATTTACGAGCAATACACGAGACCGAAATAAACAAACTACTCCTTGTATTCTCTCCATCCCCCTTCCAAATGTGTGGTGTGATCTCCAAATTTGGGGGGAAAGAAATGCGGGAAATGCAGAAAGTGCGACTAAATGGTGGTAAATTTAAATAACACGCTGAAGTGTTAGACGATATTATTAAACATGATGTGGCAACGATGTTTACTTCGACATCCGATTGTCATATGGCTGCGTCATTAGAAAGTTTGTAGTGTATCAGGAGCGTCGTGTTACCGATTTTTATAGGGTGATTTGTTTATTTCTTTAAAGGTAAAATTTTTTTTTCGATTTTCTGCCTTTATTAGGCCTTCTGAATACGTGGTTAAAATTAATGACATTTTGACTGACTCACCCTGTATACAGGGTGAATCTTTAATAAGTACAAATATTTTAACTGGTCTAGTGAGTCATTTTTAAAAATTTAAAAAAAATATTTACAGATATATTTTTTTAAATACCCACATTTTGAGGACCACTGACGTAATCTAATAAAATAAGCCATATGATTTACTGAAGGCGAGGTTGCCATATCGTCTGTAAGATAAATAATTTTTTAACGTAAATTCAATTTTTGCAGTTTCTAATTTAAAGACACTTGTATTTAACAACCATTTCGTACTGGGTGAAACAGATTTTAAAAATAAATACAAAACATGGGATAACAAAATAACTAGCTTGATATATGTGTTCAATATCAAGAGAAGGCAAAATCAAATATTTAAAAGCAGTGCCAATCACATGCAAAAAAGAAACTGGCGTCGTAGGCAGAGGTAACAGGTAGATGTCACGAGCAGTAGGTAAAATGACCTGCAGCAGCCCCACTTTCTAGAATTGATAGTCGAGGTCGATAAAGAAGTTATGTTGATACCGGTGCACTAGTATGATCCAGCGCAGTAATTTGTAATTATTATTTTTATTTAAGGAAGAAAGGTAATTGTTGTTACAATATACACAACGTAACGTAATATGGTATTGAACAATCCAGATTGAATGGTGCTCTGTAAAAGAAATTAGAATACAGAACAACTGTTTAACCAGATGTAATACTGTAGATACTTATTTTATTTTATTGTTAATTTATCCAGAATTTACCTATCGCATAGTCATTTAAAGCTACACAGTAATTTGTAATTATTGTTTTTATCTTTCAGGTATGCGTGTGTAGTGCCACAAATTACATTGAAACAAAGTGATTCGTAACATAGGACACCAAACAGAATGAACGAAAAATATACAGACATTCTGTCCCTTAGCTCACTTTGAAGAGTATTCTACAAGAACAAAATTTTCAAAAATGTTACATAAGACTAAACGGGTGATACCTAGCTAGCTATTATTCAGTTGTAATCGGCATAATTTTAATAAAAAAGTAATACGTACCTACATTGTGACTTTTTTTTTATTAGTGACTAAATTGATTAACTTGATCCTTCATCTTTATTAATTATTTCTCAAACATTTCTATTTAATAATTTAGGTAGAATAAAAAACAACAAATACAAATTTTAATTTATTACCAATAAAATAAAATTACATTAAGTATCTACATTATTACATCTGGTTTTATATTAAACAGTTGTTTTGTATTCTAATTTCTTTTACAGATCACCATTCAATTGGAGGGATGGTCATGCATGTACGATTAGAAATGAATCTTGCCATTTCATTGTTCGATACCTTATTACGTTAGGTTGTGTATATTGTAACAGTTAGCTTTCATCATTTTTAAGATATTCTAATGAGATATTTTCGTACTGTACATAGAATTATGAAATTAGTTTGTTTTTCTTAATTTTATTCGTTTACAAATTTTAAAGCCCACGACAGACAACTGAATTTAATGTCTTATAAAATACTCTTCAAAGTAACTTAGGGGTTTCTTTATAATATTATCAATCATTCCATGTTTAGAATTAATTCTAAGAAAATGTCTGTGATATTTTTCGCTTATTCTCTTTGATGTCCGATGTTATAAATTGTTTTGTTTCAGTGTAATTTGTGGCACTACACACACATGCCTGAAAATAAAAATAATAATTACAAATTACTATCTAGCTTTAAATGACTATGTGATATGTACCTTCTGGGTGCAGTAAACTTTCAGGTGAATCTTCCTAGCAAAAGCCAGTTGCTTTATTTTAGTTCCGTATCATATGAAATACAATAATTGTAGTACATTGTTTACTATTTTTACAGATGTACAATCTTTCTTAAACATGCTGTATCCATGAGAAACATGAAATATGTGGACACAACCAACAACATCAATCATTTCTAGGTTCCCAACTAATATTTAATCGTAATAGACCACTGCACAAGAAACATAACCCTAAATTGATCGAGATTTACTGCTTTCTGCCATAAAAACAGTCTTAAATATTATAAAATCTTTTAATACCAAAATTTTAGTTAAAAATTTGTTAACTAAGACTAATATAATGACTTCCAAGTAAAATGTATATATGTCAATTTATACAGTTCGAAATTACATATTATTTACCTTCTCTGTGTTTTCAAATGCTAACATTCCAATAACGTATAAGACAAAGTTATAATTTCCTTAATTTCGCCTTGAAATTTGTCTTCAATATCCAGGGATTTTTTAAATTATTACAATAGGTAAATATTTACATATGTATTACGAAATTGTAAAACTTATTTTGTCTTCAACTAGTAGTTATACATAAGGTAATAACTAATTATTTTGCCCTATTAAATTCTTCAATTTGCAAAGTTCTATTTTTATTACAATGTAAACCTATTTTCAATTTTGGTGATAACTTCTAAGGAATATTTGACTGTTTCAATTAACCTAATAGAAATATTGTTCTATATTATGGTACAAATTTCTTTGTTAATAATACTTCAACATAAATGTGTCTTATAAAGGTATTTTAGAAAGCTAGCTTCTTGTTATATATATTCAGATAGATCGTCATGTAATAGGGAATAGAAATTATTTTGTGTTCTGGCGATCTGCGGTGAAAACCAACTTGTGTCGTATGCGTAAAAGATGAAGCCCTACAGGCGGAATATTACAGAGTTCTAAAAAGTGAATTAAAAAATAATTAATGTGTTCATATTTCACCTATCAAAATTGAAGCCAACACTGCAGATTATGTAAATCAAGCTAATGATAATATATCGATACAACTATTCCATATGATAACACTGTTATTGTCTCAGTTGAATTTAGTAGTGCATGTGAATTGAAATTTGAATTGAATTCCGTTCGAAAATATTTATTTTGTTTCTGTTATTACGCACACATAATATTATTGGCTTTAATTTGAATTTTCAATCATGTGTTCATATTTCACCTACCAAAATTGAAGCCAATACTGCAGATTATGTAAATCAAGCTAATGATAATATAGCGATATAACTATTCCATATGATAACACTGTTATCGTCTCAGATGAATTCAGTAGTGCATGTGAATTGAAATTTGAATTGAATTCCGTTCGAAAATATTTATTTTGTTTTTGTTATTACGCACGCATAATATTATTGGCTTTAAGTTGAATTTTCAATCACAAATAAATCCAGGAGTAGAATTTTATATGTAGGTACCTAGTAATAATTTAGTTGGTAATAAATTACCATAAAATATCTTCATTTGGAGGAAATTACAACCACAAAGTTAATATTTACCTATGACGTCAACATTGGCATAGGCAAACTGCCCTGTAGGTTAAAACTTACAGACAAATTAACATCTTAGTTGATTTTATTTGAGTGACCATGTTGTAACAAATACTAGATGTTTTGTTTGTTATTTCTATTGATTAAAATTACGTTAATACAGATAATATTAGTTAATACATTTATGATGAAAGATGATTAAACACATTTAACACGAAATACATTCAGTTTTTATTTTACGTTATTCTTCAGTATAGTAATATTATTAAGAAGCAATAGTAAAAATGTATATTTGTAAGGCGCGTTATTTTAATGAAAGTTTGGTTATCACATTACACGAAAAAATTTCCTGGGTTGTACAATTTGTTGAATAGAAACTAAAAATACAAACTTTATATTATATTAAAATCTAAATATCTATAAATACCCATATACTAACTCCTACTCTACTTGTAGCTTTGTAGCCTGACTTATCTTTCTTTCTCTTCCTATCCCTGTTCTCTATTAGAATGTATATAATCAAACATATAATGTTGTCTCTCTCGGGCAAAAGTAAGTCATATAAAGGGCATAATTAGGGTATATTCTGGTAATACTGTCTTTTTTATTTTGAAATTTTAATATAAAATTGGTCTGTATTTCTTTTAGGTCCAATTATCTTTTAGGTCCGATTATCTTATCCCTGCCGTCCAATTATTAACTTCCATATTACTTTAGTTTTTTTCCACATAAGGAAAAAGGCCAACAAATATAGGTAAACTTTCCCTATACGGAATTGGTCATGAAAAGTGTTTGACCAATTCGGAGGTACAGTTAACGTAATTTTAACTTTACATGTTTGTTGGGTTATGTTTTAGTGATATTTCTTTTGTGTGGTAAGTTCAGTTCTGACGTGATTCTGACTTTCAGCTCAAGGATAAACACGTTCACATTTTAATCAAAAACGTTTTAGGAGTTGTTTTTTTCGAATTTATTTGCTGCTAAATAAGTAATCAATAATTATTACAACAGTTGGAAAAAAGGAATATTCTTTAGATACTTACACACTTTTGTAAATTATTTTTTGAAAAAAAAAAAACAATTTACTGAAGTTTTATTGCATTATAATGGAACAATTTAAAAATATCCACAGATATTTTACACAATACTCACGCTGAATGGAGATGTAACGGAAGACTGCTCCGGCGCAACGACCTCAATGCTCCAAAAGCCTCAACTCAAGTCTAAATTTTCTTCCTTTCTTCCCTCGGGTGTCCTTGTTACCCTTTTACTAGTTCAGTTTTCCTTAACATTTTGTTTACTATATTTCATATTTCCGGAATTACTAGTTGCCTATCTCACTTGACACGAGCTCGCTAATACACACCAGGCCTTTTTCCTCTGAAATATACTTAAGAATTACCTACCTAGTTGCCTACCCCGCGTAACAGAGTCGCTCTTGTCGACCAATCGGAGATACTCTGTCAATCTCTGTAAGCAACACCCTTGAGTATATACACCAAGAGAGTCAGTCCTTAATAAAGACCTAAATAGTTATCATAATTTCTGTTAGATGTCGTACTGTGTAACAATACATTATTATTTTTTTTTTTTTTTTTTTTTTTTGTAATAACTAGGATCCCTCAACCGATTGTCATCAAATTTGAAACATATGTTAAGAAAAGTAATCACAATTTATGTAGTAGGTACCTATTAAAACAGATAGACCATTAACAATGCCAGATGATGACAATTTCTCTCTTATTTTTTGTTAATGAAATTCCTACAGTTTTCCAGAAAACTGATCTAAAATAACCAAATATATTTTTCGACGTGAGGAAATCTCTTAGGCAAGGTGACCAACCATACCGGATTGGCCGGGACAGGTTCCAGTTTTTGGAACGTCAATCCGAGAAATATGTCACGGAATTGTAACGGATTTATTTGTTTCCTTCCGATTTGTACCGGAATGGCGTTTTCAGTAGTATTCTTTATTGCTTATGTTTAGGAGTTTAGGTATTTAATGAACGGCAGAAGAATATCTTGGCCAATGGGAGAATCCAGATGCTGCAAAACTAGACACTTTTAAATTTGTTCTTTTACAAGACCCCCTTACATTTTCTAGCGTCTAACCATGCTTAGAAGTTATTTCATCAAATAACACAAACATTAATGAGTTATTTCATAAAATAACTTATAAAACAATATGTAACCCAAGAAAAGCTGGACGAATGGCAAGCTAAATCCACCAAAGTTAGTGCTCGGTGGACAGAAGTTTTCAATTTTTGTGTAAAAAATAGGTTTATATTTCAAAATATTCTGTTATTAGTAGAATATGCACTTTGTCTACCGGGTACTAATACGGTGCTTGAAAGAATTTTTTCGATAGTAAATAATATCTGGACGAGCGAAAAAACTCAATTTAACGTAGAGACAGTAAAGTCTATAATTAGGACAAGATGTAACAATAATTTTACCTGTTTAGAGTTTTATAAATATTTACTTCAAAACAAAAAAGCTTTAAAAGATATACACAGCCAAATAAAGTATAAATTTAAATAAAGTACCTACTACTAGGATAGTACATATTTGCACCTGTTACATAGTTTTATTGAGGGTTTAGTTTATTTAAGTATGTTGTGTAGAATAGTAAATTAATGAAGCAACGTTTTTGACAATTGGGTTTTTTTTTTGGGTTTCATAAGTGTCCCAGATTATCACTTTCAGGAGTTGTTCACCTTGTCTTAGGAGCATTACAAAATTGCATAGAAGTGGAAGGCCATATTGAAAATTTACTGTAATAAGCTGTAATAATTAGTTTAATTAATTAAAACATGTAGAGGTAGAGAGAGTTTGCTCAAGGGCTAAGTTGTTTTTACTGCTCTGTTGTTATTTTTGTCAATAAAAGTAAATATGTAGGTAATTTTTTTTTGAAATATGAGTTTTTCCAAAGTTACTCTGGACATTAAAAATAAAATAAACGACTCATTGATACCTTGTGATTTTTTGGAATAAAATTTCAATAGCAGTTTTGAAGTAGCGTGTAAGCATTAACCTTTAGGCCAGTTTTTTTGAAATTGGTAGAAATTATCAAGTTCTGCCAAGTCTATCTTTTTACGTAGAAATGATGTTATGATGTTCGGATACAATTTTGTAGTCAACCGAATCAAAATATTTTGTCAATAAAAAATAAGAGAAAAATTCATCATTAGACATTGTTAGTGCGGCGTCCTTTATTGGCAAAACTGATTTAATACTTAAATTATTTTTATTTTTCTTAAAAAATGTTTGCCTACCAAATTTGGTGACAATCAGTTGAGCGATCAGTTTACTAAGATATATTTAGCTAGATCTTCATATTTCCCCCCAATGATGTTACTTCTTCTCTATGTCCCCTTATTAATAGCCCACCCTGTATATTTTTATCGACACCTATTGAATGATTTCTTCACTTGAATTTACCAAAGCTGGAGGAGTATGATAAAAATGTTATCTGGCGGTTAATATATTTTAAGCTTTGACTTGATACGTGAAAGTGAATATGAACTAAATAACTGCACTTCTGTAATTTGTTTGCTTTCTGTAAATATGAGAATATTTTTATTATTAAATCATGTGATGGAATTACTATAATTACTTATCAGAATTCAAAACCATTATAGTCGATTTTCGCCTTGCGGAAAAGTTTTATTCCAGGAATGTTTGATCTAGTTTTATTACATTTTAAAAATTAACATTTATTTTCTCCCTGCTTCTTTATGACTAACACATTCACTTAATAATAAATTAAACACTTAAACAGTCCTATTGAATGTCATTAAAGTTATGAATTTTAAGTACATACAAGCATTTGAAATAATAATGACACTCTCTCAAAACACTTTTTGAACTTCTCGAAGTTCTGAGTAGAAATTTCATTAAATCTATATTGGTAAGTGAAACAACTAATTACTAATGTAAAAAGTTGAGAGTAGATTTCATATAGCAAAATTCAATTTAAAGAATGTCATTATTAGTGCAAATGATTGTACATAACATAATATGTATGAACCAATCATCTTCGATGGGAGGATCTTTCAAAATTATATATCCAAATTCATGTTATTTTAGTACCTAATATTGCACCATCTATTAAAAAATAGTCCAAGCGTAAACGTTCTTTTTGAGTTCATTTTCCATTACGCGAGAGTTGGTTTCCCATTCAGGCCAACAAGGTCTCCCATTAGATTGACTCGTCTTAGTGTATATAGTCAAGGGCAACACTAAACCTGATGACCTACTTTCATTAACCCCCCAAAAATGTTCTCCTTTCTTTTACTCTTACTCTATTTTCAAATTTTCCTTTTTGCCTGTTTACCCCTTTCCTCTACCACCAAAACACACAATTTGTATCCTAAAAATAACTCGTCACGGTTCAAACTGGACTTTAATGCTGGAGCACTTTTGCGACATGTACACTTAGTCGAGATTGAGAGCGTTTCATTCATCCACTAACATCGCCAACATAAATTCTTTTATTTAATTACTTTAAAATGGTTAAAATTAAAAATTAGTCACTAATTGTTCTAAAATAACCTAGAATATTGCGTTGCTAGTTGCATACTCTTCAGACATTAAAGAAGATGGTGAAAGGTTAGAATAATTCCCCAATAACACGAAGTAAAATTTATCGGCGTGAAATACACCTTGCATATCGCACGCGATACGGCGATTAATTTGAAATAATTTTTTAGTACTTACTTTTTTCAAATTTAATTTTTTGTGTGTTTACAAACATATCATATTCAAATGCCTAAATGACATAACAGATATACTCGCGTCAAGAATTCAGACGTCTTACGTCACGACTGAGGTTACACATTTGCTTTTATTGTCAACGTAATTTTCGATATTTGGTCGCGTTAAAAACAATTATTTTTTGCAATTTAGTGCAATATATAATGCAAACTTTTAGTGTAGTATATAGTTTTATTACTATCAGTTGCAGTTTCTTAAATATTTTGATAAAAATATGATAAATTATTCATTTGTTCGTATGACGTAAATCGTCTGAATTCTTGTCGCGAGTATAACATGCTAATTTATGGGAAATATGCCTTGGCGGTAGACGTATGGCAGTGTTTTTATGTATTTGTGTACAGTTGCGTTTATTTTTTTTATCCTTTGTGGTAATCCATCTGGTAGTGATCGTCGGGCAAAGTGAGTACCTCGTCTTAAACAAAAAGAAGGGTAGAGGGAAGGAGAGGTCCCCAGTAACAAAAATCTTTGCAATGACAAGTTTTAATTTAAACAAGTAAGAAAACAGAAAACAATTCAACATTCTTAAAATCTCTCCAAATATCAATCCCAATATATATTTCTGGTATTGATATAGAACTAATCATCCTAGAATGAAAGCTTAACAAGCCTCAATATAAATTTTTGCTGGAGTGAAAAATTGCAAAAGTTACTGAAACGCAAAGGTCGGTTTGCAGCAATAAGTCAAAAGTTAAAAAAACTTTTTAACGGTGTTATTTAATACTGGCTATAAAGTCACTTAGTTGAAATAGAAAGAAAAAATTGTCAAAGCTACTGGTACAAATACAAAGGTGGGACTGCAGTAATAACTTAAAAGTTAAAAACAACTTTTTAACTGTTTGTAAGTTCCTTTAGCAAAATTATTTTTATTATAACAGCAACGTTTTCTGGAGCCTATGTAATGTAGTTATGTTGCTGGGAATAATCAATATCTACTAATGGCTAAAATATATTTCTCAGTATAATATCAATTCATTAATTCCTTAAATATTTTTTGTTAATAAATTAATATCTTGGATCAAGCGACGGGGTGTTCAGACGTTTGGAAATGAACGACTGTAGTTAATTAAAAATTAACTTTTTGTTGATTTTTTTAGTATACTTTCGGATTTAATTTGTGCATTAATAACCTTAATTTAAATTGACTTGCGATTAGCGGTGGCGAAATATGTATAGAATCACTATATACCTACTACCATCCTAAAGTTTAACACTTGCTCCCAATATCTCTCCCATATTGTCTTTCTCATTAAATAATAGGTAATTTAATCTAATCTATGACTGAATGACCCTATATAATATATTTTCTTGATACTTCTGTGTATATTTAGAGAGTTGCTATAAATAAGTTTTAAATTTTACCTTCTTCTATTTATTATCTCATTCACTCTACAGTTATTTGGATTTTCTTAACATCATAATCTATTTTTTTATGATTTTGATTTCGGCAAAATCAGAAGTAACTAACAAATTTAATAAAGTTATGTGGCAACTAGTACATATTTTCTGATTGATACCATAGACGTAAATAATAATATCATGTGAAAACTTTATTGAACTATATTTAGTAGAAAAAGTGGTTCTTTATTGCACTAGTGCAATAAAATGTTTATTGCACTAGTGCATGTAGAACGTAAAAAAATATTGTATGCAGCTCGTAAAAAAAGTGCTTATTACATAAATAACTATTAAAATCTTTACTCATAAAATAAAATCAGTAAGGATTTTGCAAACTCCACAAAAGCTTCACTAGAACTGAGTGTCCTTTGAGATGTGTTGTGTAGCCTTTGCAACTAGTTATATCCAATGCTGCAAGCGTTCCACCACTCTTCACTGTTGGCATCTTCAGTGGTGACTCCCAGGGATTCTAATTGCGTTCTGCCTCCTGACTTGAGAGTAATAAATGCAGATTAGTTAGACTAACTACATGAATTATGTGACTGGTAGTGTTCAGTTACCTAGGCAACGGCATAGCAACCCAAAGCATCATACAATAATTACCGAATTGTATTTGACAGCTTTAATACCAGTTTGATTTTTAGTTTAGTATTTAAAATGTCACAACATTGGCATTGCTAAATGTCTCAATTTATCAAATATTCCTCAAGTATATTCTTTTAGGTAAAAGCTCTATTCATCTGCTGTAAAGCTAGTCATGCAACGTGCTTTAGAAAACTAGTTAAATTATCTTAT
The DNA here is from genome assembly GCA_037114965.1 of Monochamus alternatus. NCBI lineage: Eukaryota > Metazoa > Arthropoda > Insecta > Coleoptera > Cerambycidae > Monochamus > Monochamus alternatus. The sequence goes on along the minus strand of CM073429.1, from coordinate 40,167,122 downwards.
TTATTATCAGTATCCTTGGTTTATTATAGTTCATAACTAACTATATAAAAAAATTTTATTTGGAAATAAACCAAATTGTTTCCAACATTGACAACCTTTAGCTAAATCAAGCAACTTTCGATAGAAATAAGTTTAGTTTAAATCGTCTTATTTTAACCCCCAAAATATCTGGTATATCCATGTACAGGATGTCTAAAACTCAATAGTATGGGTCTACTGTGAGGATACAAAAGATTTAAATAAAATTTGGGACACATAGTGTTAAATGGGATGAGGTAAGCTCCATTTTCAATGGAAAGTATTATCTTAGGGATTTGACAGAAACAACTAATGATGCAACAATTATATTTTTTTCCAGAAACACTCAAACAGCTCTCTTTTTTCTAATAAACTTTTATTAGATACATTTTTCTGTATTACTTCCCGTTTAAAAGTTAAAAGCAATATCGTCCTAAAGAGTCTCAAAAGAAGTGCCACCTAAATATCACATTAACGGTGGAAGGATCAACTAGTCGTTGGAAAATAATTGAATGTTTGTTGTTTAAAATGCATAAATATCACAAAGTACATGTCATTACTCAATACGAACATCAAATGTATTGCTTTTGTGCTTACAAAATGTTTTCTCATTCAGAAAAAGTTGATATGTTACTAATATACAAGTCACAAAAAAATTCAAGAAGAGCTGTAGAGTTATATTGAGAAAGGTATCGGGAGAATCTCATTCCTGATCATAGAACCTTTACAAGATTGGAGGCAACCTTGCAATGAAATGAAGACACATTTTCTGTTCGGAAGAATAAAAAAATTGACGGAACGGTAAGAAACAATGTTAATACAAACTAGACGATTGAAAATGGAGGTTACCTCATTCCATGTAACACCACGTGTCCCAAGTTTTATTAAAAAATTTTATATCCTCACAGTAGGCCCACACTATCGAGACACCCTGTACAAAATGGTACAGGTTTTTGTACTTTTGTTTTTTTAATTTATAGGTATTGGTTTGACACCATCAACGCACAACTTAATCCCTACTAGTCCATTTGGTGGTCACAACGGCTTTGGAAGTCAAAGAGATGTACCATTTCGTGGTCATAACAATCAACGCACTGGATACAGTAATTACAGTGCGAGTCAGAGAGGTCAATATAAGCACAATCAAAATAGTTCCAACTTGCAGTTTAATCGTAAGTTAATTGAACATATTTATCTGTTTAATGTGATGCATCAAAATATTTTAGAATCCAACAAAGATGTGGCACCTCGTTTTAAGAAAAACAATCTTATAGTAGCAAAAGACGAAATAGCAGACGTTGAACTTAGACCTAATTCAATGCTTTTCAATAAGGCATCATCTGTGAAAGCCAACAATGTGATGAACAATCGAGTAGTAGAACCATCTTTTACTCCAACTAGTATAAAACAACCACCAAGTACTTTGCTCAAGGAACCACTTCCGATAAAACAAGTACCTGCTGACAAGCCAAAGCAGTCTAAAAAAGATAAGGTTAGTATTAATGTCATTAAAACTAGTTCCATACTACTGGTCAGTAGGGGCTAATGTTTTTTAATTTTAAGGTAGGGGAGGCTAATCCTCTAAGAATCGCTAAGTGTTTCTACATAATTTTAGGATATTTTAAAGTTTATATGTTTAAATTCAGTAAATTTCCATATAACTCAGGAGATCTATTGTTTGTGTTGACCTATAAAAGACAGCCTCACCAGTATTACTTCTCCCAATATGCATCCTGAATTTCTTTATTCATATGTTTTACAGTATAATGCACAGTCTAAAGCAATAGTAATAGTCTCTTATTTATGATATAATTTGAATTAACATGTTCCAGAAAAATTACCTCCAAAGAATTTATTAAAATTTGAATCATTTTTGCTAAATAAAAATAATTCTTTATAATGGGGAAATTGCATGATTTTTTCAAATACGTGGAGATGAAAGAATGTATTATTTTAATCGAAATGCCGTTTGTCCTAGACAGTTTGAGGGAAAAATAACCTCAAAAAGGGCATTTAAAGTTTTAGTCTGACCATGTCTCCAGAAAACGGAGGCCACCATATTGAATACCTGTGATGTCCGCCACTCGCGGTTGTCATCACCTGTATGCACAAAACGTTGTTTTGTGCTTTCATTCGGGCAACGTAGTCTCAGTACGAGTAGAATGAGTACATACGTTTAAGTTAGGTAGAAGAGTTAGTTTGTCATTTGTAATATTTATTAAGTGTTATTGTGTTGAACAGACACTGGTGTTGAAAAAATTTGCAAAATAGACACAATGAGCACAGAAAGTGTTTATCACCGGGAAAATGGATGAAATACTGGATTGTGCAATTACAAATACTTTCCGTACAGCGCCTAATAAAAAATATTTCTCCGTGACAAAAATTGAAAAATACAAGAAAAATGTAGTGTATGGCAATGAATCACGATGAAGGAAAAAGCGTAAAGCTGTCCATCATTGTGAAAATAATTGTTAAAATATAGGGTTAGAATAGCAAAATAATGTGTCTTACAAAGGCTTTTTAAAAGTTATTGTTTTATGTTACGAAAACTTGAATAGTAACAATGAATAAACATACCTAACATCAAGAATTTTATTTTTGATACTTATTACTTTTGCTTTACATGTTTACACCCTCCTAACAAAACAAATTATATACAGCGTCTCGTGACTAAACCAACACAGTAGGTAACCAGAAACAATAGACTAAGGGCCGGTTGTATAAAGATTTTGAACTCAAGTTTAATGTTAAACTGTAAATCAAAGGCAAAATCAGGTTGTATAAACGTTAAACGTCGATCAAATCGTAGTTTAAACTGACTGACCGATCTCGGCCGTTTAACCAAGTGAACTGCAGTTCAACGGTTTGACACTTGACAAGTGATTATAAACTCGAATATTGAATTATACATTTTTGAGTATTTTTCGGCGTTTTGTTACGATGGATTAGACTAATACCTAACAGATGACGGGTTTTAGTAAATGCTGTCTTACATCCTAGAAGTGTCAGTTCAGAGAACGATCAAACCATTTTGTAAAGTGAAGGTAAATCGATTTTTTGCAGCGATTTCGCTGCCAAATGACTATAGAATATTTCCAAAGCTTATTGTAAAGAGTATTACCTATATCTGTAGTTTATTTATAGAGGGATCTTCAAAAATCCTAGCATTTTTTAGTTTACTCCAATTGAAGCAGAAAATTACAATGTAAACCATGTTGTATTTAATTATTTATTATAATAGTTAATTATAAGATATTAAAGAAAAATGTAGAAAAGTGTAGTGATACGTGTGGAGTTTTGTCTTTATTTGGTCTGTAATAGCAATGAAAGAAAATAGATGGGAGAGAAGTATCCACCGCCACTATTACTGAAAGTAAATTAGATAAAACATAAATAAAACATTATATAATTTATTATTTAAGTAATATATATATATCCTAAAAAGAATGTTCAAGATATCTACAGTAAAATAAAACTGAATAGGTAGAATACAACCTTACAAAATGGAACAAATTTCGTGCCAACTTAGGTTAAATTGTCAAATGTCACAGTTGAAAATCAAAATTCATCAAGCTGCACTTCTACCAACCTCGGTAATGCATAGTTCATCTGAACTACACATTAGTTTCGTTTATACAACACACATGTAAATAAACCAGGTTCAGAATTTGAACTAAGTTTTATTAAACGGCAGTTCAGATACTTTTTATACAACCGGCCCTAAATCAAAGCCAAAATCAGGTTGTATAAACGTTAAACGTCGATCAAATTGTAGTTTAAACTGACTGACCGATCTCGGCCGTTTAACCAAGTGAACTGCAGTTCAACGGTTTGACACTTGACAAGTGATTATAAACTCGAATATCACTGTAAGTTAGATGAAACATGGATAAAACACTATATAATTTATTATTTAAGTAACATATATCCTAAAGAGAATGTTAAAGATATCTACAGTAAAACAAAACTCAAAAGGTAGAATATAACCTTACAAAATTGGACAAATTTCGCGCCAACTTAGGTTAAATTGTCAAATGTCACAGTTAAAAATAAAAATTCAGCAAGCCTCACTTCTACCAACTTCGGTAATGCATAGTTCAGCTGAACTACACATTAGTTTTGTTTATACAACACACATGTAAATAAACCAGGTTCAAAATTTGAACTAAGTTCTATTGAACGGCAGTTCAGGTACTTTTTATACAACCGGCCCTTAATGTATGATAAAAGCCAAATGTGACTGCTTTAGGAGATAGAGTGCTAAAAGTAAGTTATTATTTTTTTCTTAGAAAATAAAGAATAATTTCAAAATAGCTGGAGAAATTAGTTCTGAAATGGGCGCACTAATGCATCAAAAACATCAGTAAGGAAAATTAATATTTTACGTTTCCAGTTTTTGTCCTGCTAGTTACAGATAGGGGAATCAATATATATTGTATACTTTTAGCCAAATAAATTTTTGAAGAGGGATCTTTTTCAGTAAAAAAACATATAATTCTTGATATTTTCGCCCGTTCTCAAGATATTTGCATTTTAATATCATTATCCAGTGTGTATCTGTGTGTAAAAGACGAAGTAAAAGATCTTTACATTTGAATACTGACTCTACTATAGATTACTCCAAAAGACACCATTTAACCGACCTTATATTAGACCAAACATTAATAGTTTAGGGGTGATTAAATTATGATGAAGAAATCATAACTTAGACACCCATATCTCTTAACTATTAATATTTACTCTAAGATAAGGTCGGTTAAATCATAACATTTTAGCGTTATGAACCTACCGTAAAATGAATATTATAATATATAGACCTTTTACAGACATCCTGTACAATACTAATGCATACAATATAAAGTGACATTTGTTTAGCTTAATACCTAATTGAATAATACATTATTTCATATTTTATATATTAAACTGCAAATATCCTGAAAATAGGAGTAAATAGTAAGAGTAATAAAGTATACCTTTTTTACTTAATAATGTATATTTGTAACGGTAGAAATGTTAAGAGATAAAAAATACTAGATGAATTTATTGATCCACTTTTCTGTACGTAGCACTCTCTGTAATATTGTTTTTACTAATTTTCTGATTCTAATGTCTTTCACCAATTTAAATTTAATCAAATTAAATAGCCAACTACATTCAAATATTTCTGTATTAAATTAATTATAATATAAAATGTATGGCATACATGGAGTTCAGGCTCAGCATTTTCCCCAGACTGACAATAATTTAGATACTATTAAAACCTAGCGAGAAACCCTAGGAAATTTCCCTGCGAACACATATTCACCATACCACAGTCCTATTGTCCACCCTAGGATAACTTCAACGAGTACAGAAAAAGCATTAGAATAAATCGGTATAAGAATGCAGCATAAACATATCTAGTTTAAATAATAACTTTTTACTCTAAACTCAATAAAAGTGTTCTTAAAATGCTGAGACTACACTTTTAATATATATTTTTACTTTGTTTAAATATCAGATCTTAATATATGCCCACAATATTTAAAATTATAAATGATGCATTCTAAAGAGCTCTTATTGAAGTACTCCATCTTCTCTTTTACGCCAGTTAACCACTGGTTTCAAAATTAATACGGACTAAAATCGGTACACCTAAGTACTTGCTGGAAGTTGATAATCTCCTCGCTCGCACCACAAGTACCTACAACACACACTTGATCAAATCCATTAGCTATTTGTATTGATACCTACCTTTCCAAGACAAGCATATCGGGAGATATGTTAGAGCTGCTCCTCTAAGCAGCAAGCACTAATAAGTAACATAGAAATTACAATTACCTTCCTCTGTGACTTGCAATATAAATTCTTATTTATACTATTAGACAGTCTGTGGCTATTATATGCGTGGCTTGACTTCAGCACCAGTCTAAAACATACGTATTTGATTTATTTTATCCTATGCAGTCGATCCTGTAGTCTAATGCTATCTTAAACCAATGTTTATAAAAGTATAGTTAGTCTACCCAGGATTTCAAGAACTTACAGCAGATGGAAGCATCAGTACTATTTTCCAGATATTTATCCTAGGGGTTGTGCAAAGTAGTATTTATAAAAGTGCAGTTGACAAGTAATCCAAGTTTCACACCATTATAAATATCAAATAATATCTAAGAACAAATCTGTTCGTGATTTAAAATCAAATTGAATTAAAATTTTCAAGAAAAGCAATTTTAAAATTCATCTGGTTTAAGAATATAATTACTGTGTGCTGTCTCTATTTTGTTTGTCAGTTGTCATACATAACCTATGTTTTTGTTTTGTAAATTATCTGTAAGAATTAAATTATTGACATGGAAGGTATTATATTATGAATTAACTTATTTTGAGCGTAATTATCCAAAATAATGTTCAATAAAAATTAAAACATTGAAATCCACTACTTTTTCCAAATTTACAAATATGATGTGTTGTGTAATTAATTAGAAACAGTAAATTGCTCTGTAATTCTCTCAGCTACTTATCTGCAAATAGAAAAGTTGTAGGCATTATATTCAGGTACAGTAATTTCAAAACAGTCCTTATTTTCAATTCGTACAAATCTATTTCATTATCCCTAAAGCAGCTGAACGCGCGTTGAATAAATTATCGGATTCACTGGATTCAAACAAGACACTTTTGAGATTAAAAAGATCACTAGAGCAGCTGAAGGGTGCATTGAATAAATGATCTGAAGGACTGGATTCAAACAAGAAATCTGTGATATTAAAATACATGTGTGCTTACTATGTTAAAAGGATATATATATATATATATATATTTTTTAACGATATTATCTATATTATCGACTGTCCATATATTTCTTATAAACACAAAATATATCTGTACATTCCGTACTAGAATTTTGCTTTGTAAGGGCATTACAAAAATGTATTGTTAGCATTTCGAGTTTTTAATCTTCGAATAAAGCTGTTGTAGTAAATTTTTTCAAATTAATATTTTCGAATAATTAAAGATAAAAACGGATAATTCTATAGGTAGAAAAAAAAGGCAAAAAGTTTGTTATATACCTTTCATTTATTAATAAATTAAGCAAATGTTTACACTATAATATATTACATAACTAAAAAAGTGCCACAAGTAGATATTTATTCATTTAATAAAATTTTAAGTTCTGAGGATTTTTTATGGTTTTAAATTTTAAAACTTGAAAATGTTTTACATTCCTTAAAAATAAGTGTTTTGATAAACAATTTTAATACATAATAACGGTGATCTTCACATTTGCCACCTATAAACCAATAAGGGATTTTTTTTAGAACCTTGATCATATTAAGTTCTTACAATTTTGCAACTTTTTTACCCCAATACCTGAAAATATTTTGAAATCCTTGTTTGTCACTTAACGCTGCATTACATGGTTTTACTGCACTTAAGTGACGACTATTTAGAGCATCAAAAAGATTTTTTCGTTAAATTCAGCTGTACCATGTGCTGTATCAGATATCAATTCTTTTGTTTTAATAGCCTTTTTCATCACAACACTATGACTAAATAATTGAACAGTAAGCCGGACATTCATTTTTTTGGAAGCTATTTGGGTTTAAATGCTTATTTGTTAATTTAATCAATGCTCTTCCAGTGCTACTCCTCTTATCTATACTGTTTAACTTTTTCACATCAATATAGGAGTATATTAAATAACTGGTCTGCTGTAACTCCTTTCCCTGAAAAGAAATATGCAACTGGAATTTTCCATTGCAAATAAATCCCTCTGGCATTACTACTAACGCTTGTTTTGCAGGAACATTTTTTTTACCAAATTTACCTAAATCTTCAAACCCTACTATAATATCCAGTTTTTGAGTTTTTGAGAATATTCAATATTTTGTTTAATTGCCATTTCATCAAATAATAAGACACATTTTCGTTGTTGAGGTGTCATTGTGTGAGCCTTTAATTTAATTCTAGCAAACACTTATTAAAACCACAGAAAATATAGCTCCGCAACAGAACTCTCGTGGGGACATATTAGGGAATAGGTCCTGAAGTTGTCGACAGATGGCGCAACGATACGTATTTGTTAAAATTTTAAAACTTAGAAATATGCGCTCTTCGAAAGAAACAGCCTAGCACGTTCGTTTCCTTGACAACCGCTGCCTCTGTTGCCATATCTTGCCGTCTTTATAAAGTGCGTTGCATTTATGAATTTTAATAGTAGAGTAAAATCGCCTCGCTAACTCGCTTATTTGTAGTTCATTTTTTAAAGCTATAACTAAATGGAACGTTTACTATAATTTAAAATAGACTTCTACAACTTTTTTAAGTAGGGCCGACTTAAAATCAAATTATTGATGCTTGAATTTTATTTGACAATTATGTTTTTTATTACATTGCAGTTGTAAAGCGATTTTACTAATGTTCATAATTTTTTCACAACCTATATAAAAAACATAGCGCTTCTAATGGTACACACCAATTTTTGTTAACTTAAAAGCCTTTTCGAAATAAGTTATTTCAAAGTCGTACCAGTAAATGTATGCATTAAAAATGTTAGTATGCGACTATATTAATTATTGATAATTAATATGTAGCTATCCCGAGGCAAATGTAGGCAAAATTTTAAAAATGTTTTTTTTTGAGTTTACTTTGCTTGTGCTATGGTTTTCAAGAAATTAAATTGAATTTTATGTATGTGCGACGTGTGAGTAAGCTTATACTTGCGGTACAGAATATGTGTTCATAAATAAGCTCGTAAATAAGACGGTTCATTCATTCGGCGAGTTAGAAATATCTATATTTTGGATAAAGAAAAAAAGGATTTTTATTATATATATATTATCATTGTATTAGATACATTTATGATAACGCCCTCTTCAAAATTAGAAAGAATTGTAAACAGGTAATTTTTTATATAAAACAAAAAGGAGTTTTTTATGTTCATTATTTTTTAAATATGTTTAATCATGTTTAATTTGCGGAAATGCCTTTTATTTATTGAAATATGAAATTGAAAAAAACAGCAGAGAAAGGTTTATTGAATATATTAAAGGCAGCGGAATAAAAGAAAATTGAAGACGAATTCTAAATAATATAAGCAAAATATATTATCGAACAATAAATAAATGTTAAAAATTTCACTTGGCTCGTCGAAGCTCAAATTAATGAAACAGTTAATACATCTAAAATAAAGTCTAAATCATCCGTTTCACTTAATACATCTAAAATAAAGTCTAAATCCTCCGTTCCACCCTGTTTCACCAAGCACTAATTAAGCCAGTGCTAGATACGTCAACTACTCGCAACTAGAAGTATTTGCGTTTCCGATGTTTGTGACGGAATATTTGCACTCGCCAGGTACTCGTCCGGGAAAATGTGGGAAATCTCTCGGGTGCAGATAGAACATGAAAAACTAAAATGATAAGTTTGTATATAAAAAAAATTTCTACATATCCTCCCTACGGAGATATGTGTCTGAAGAACGCAGTTGGTAATCGTTTTTATTTAATTACTTTTACTTAATATAATTTAATAAAAATTTAATGTGATGGACACTAGTAAGGAGCTCTTAAAATAGTGTCCTTGAAACATATTTAGCTTTTTTAGTTTACCAGGAATGGGCTAAACTTTACAACTTACTGCCTAAATTTTTAACACTTGTATAATAAAAACTTTAAAATAATAAATCTGGGTAGGTTCAACCTTAGATTAAAAAAAGTACTCTCGTTTATTGTCGATAAAATGAACTGAAAAAGTTTGACCTATGTTCGCATGTTGAACCCTCTTATGAAGTTTTTCAATAATTTCGTTAAGGTGCGTTCTGGGACAATACTGCGTTTTTTTAATTTTATATTTCTTCGGATTAAACATCTTAAAATGAAACTTTCCTGTTGTTTGAAAGATTCATATCGCACTTTGTTGTCGACAAAAAAAAATAGAAATCATAAAAAAAATAACTTCTATACAGATACTGATTTATTTATTATATATTTTAGAGGCAATAAAAAAATTAGTGAAATGTGGTAAAATAGTAGGTATCCTTTTTTTATATACTATCGATTTGGAAATTTTTTTGTAGTTCAAACTGTATTATGAATAAATAAACACATAAACAAATCAAAACAGAAATAAACATTTTAATAAATAAATAAATGGACACAGGTTAAAATAAATCATAAATAAAATAAAAAAAGTGGTAAATATTACAATAAATCAAATCAAATTACCACATCACATAAAATCGTGGTAATAAATAAATAAAATATTTATCAAAATGCAAAAATAAAAATGACTTTCCAACCTCTTTGGATACACCGAATTCAATTGTAAACAATTGGTGAACTTTTATGTATATTTTTCATAATTTTTTTATGAATTTATCTCTTGAATTGGTGGCTATATTGCTATTTAAAAAATTGGATAGATTTTTTCTCTCCCTTAGCTGTGTGTAATTTAGATAATTATTAGATAAACATTTTCTCACTCTCGTACTTTCTGCGATAAATTTAGTTTTAGAGAAAAAAAATCAAAATTAAATCAGTACACTCAACTTTATACTTAATTTGAATGAAATATTGACTAATTCCTATAGAATATTAAATTATCTTAAATTGAATTGAATTAAATCAATTTGAAGTTTTAGTAGCAAGTCAATTTTAAAATTTATATTTGTCTATTTTTTAGAGAATTATTTTTTAAATCATATATTTTGTGTCTCCTAGGATAAAGACAAAGGGAAACTATTGTTGTATCATACCGTTTATAAGTATAACAATGTTATGTATTATACAATCTTACATTTTTAAACTGTATTGTTTGCAAAAATTAAATTATGGGTTAAAAAAATGATATTAGCAGTTTTTTTGCGTATAGGCATTTTACGCTTAGCACAATGCATAAACCATTTATTACATAAATCTTTATTTTTATGTGGAAACCGAAACATTCAAACTCCCGATTTTCCAGTTTCACCACAATTAAAATGTTGGCACTTATTTCCAGCCATTATTGTTGATTTATTCTAATATACTCGTATTTAATAATAATAATAATTGAAATAGCAACTTAACAAGTACACATAAACAGTAGCAAAACAAACTGACATAAAAAATCTGCCGCTGTGTGTAAAAAATTCTATAAAAACAGTTGAATGCACGCCTTGGCCATATCTTAAGACAAAGATAGACGAGCGGCCGCTGCTCGGCTGAAACGAACCTCAACGTCTTTGTCTTTTAGCCATTCGTCTCCAATAAATGCCGTAAACCGCGTCAGTGTCACATTATCATTGTAGCAAAGTATACCTACCTTTCGTATACAATCAGTAATAATTATAAACATTCTAACTATCTATATATGATACTGAAAATATCAGAGGAATGTAATTTGTATTTTTTGTGAAAGTATAATTTTATCTATCTATTCAGAACACATATTTAATTCAACGCATATAAATTTAAAGAATCCCCCAAAGATTATTTATTTAAACTTTTTTCGTATCACAGTTTCTGAGATAAGGGCACAAGGAATTTTTTTTGGACATGTATATGTATATATGTATGTATTACGTATGTATGCATAAGCTTTTTTTTCGTCGTTTTAATATTTGCTTCGATTATAAAAATGTCACTTGTAATTATCGAAGTAATACAAACAAGGTATAATTCTGGATCTATACAGAAAGAAAAATCATGTCATATTATTAATCAATTAATAAAATTAGAAATATTTACGTTTTCTCAAATTGTTATTGATGTATTTTTATTATTCTAACACAATTTAAAATTTTTAAATAAGTGCCTATTTATTTACATATGTGTCTACCTTATTTTTAATTACAATTACTGTAAATTATAAAAACGTCAGTTGTCACTGATGTGTAAGAATACATATTATTATTGTTATTTATTTATTTATTTATTTATTTATTTATTTATTTACGGGCAAGCCCACTTAAGTAACAGTATAAAAAATGTAGAATAGTGCAAACAGTCGTACTAAAAATAATAAAGAAGACAAATACAATAAAATACAGTAAACAAAAAACATACATATACTATACTAAAAACAATTACAAGAACAAAATGACAAATTGAGAAATTTAGGAATAAGGAAAATGTTAACTCAAAACATCAAACCTGAGTGCTTAGAAGACGCTTCTTTAACCTATCTAACGATGCATCAAATACGTCTACATCAGTAACTGCATTTGCCATTTTAAGCATTCTAGGTATACAGCTATTTAGAGTGACATTCATTCTGCAGAAAGGCACATGGAACAGATGCAATTGCCTAGTACAGCGATTAGGTACAAGGAGCTTAATTTTCGATAATAGTTCAGGACAATTACATCTGCCATTTATGATGTTTGAGAATAGCAAAAGATCTCTGTGTTTCCTTCCGACAGATAGAGACTGCATCTTTAAATATTTTTCGATTGAATTGTAATCCCAGTTAATATGTAACTTAAAAGCTATATATCTAAGAAAATTATTTTGAACCGAATTAATTTTTTGGATATGTGTTACATAATGTGGGGACCATACACAGGAACAATATTCCAAATGAGTTCTCACCAATGTGCAGTAAAGAGTTTTGATGGCAAAAGTATCAGTAAAATCACAAGTTAGCCTCTTGACAAAACCCAACATCTTCAATGATTTTGCCGTGACAGCAGAAATGTGTTGATTAAAATTAAGAGCAGTATCAAAAATAACACCAAGATCTTTAATTTGATGAACAACGTCTAATATCTGACCACTAATATTATAATCAAACAATATAGGCTGTCGAGTACGATTAAAACTAATTTTATGACATTTCTCAGCATTTAAATCCATATCATTATACGAGCACCAGTTTACCAGGTTATTTAAGTCAGATTGCAATTGGAAAGCATTGGTAATACTATTAACAACTTTAAATAATTTCAGATCATCAGCAAATAATAAGGTGTTACTATGAGTAAAACAGGAAGTAATGTCGTTTATAAATAATTTGAATAAAAGAGGTCCTAGGTGAGAGCCCTGAGGAACACCGGAAATAACAGAAATATAATAAGAATAATGATGATTTACTCTGACTATCTGTGTTCTATTTACTAGATAGTTGGCAAGCCATTTCAACAGTATACCACGCAGCCCAAAATTTTCCAATTTTTTTAGTAATAATTCATGATTCACTCTGTCAAAAGCCTTGGAAATATCAGTGTATATAGAATCCACCTGATAGCCTTTCTCCAAGGCTTCCGACAGAAATGTAAGGGCACAAGGAATTTTTTTTGGACATGTGTATCGTACAAGCAAAATGTACAGTTTTCTATATATAAAACTGAAAATTAAAACATGTTCTATTTATATAAAATTCTGAATATATTTTTATGTGAACAATAATATAACCTCCAGTGCATCTTTCCCATATCTTTCCTATGTTTGAAAGTCGTAATAATATTCACCTGCACCACTACCATAAGTATCGCACTTAAGATGTATAGCTGTTTCCAACGGCGGATGGTGGTCATCAGGTTTAATTAAAATATCAATGGCTTCATATACACTGAGCTCAGAAGGAGAAAGAATGAGATCCAGAATAACACCATTATGATTGACAATACTATTAGACTGAAACAAATTATTGACTGCGCATAAGTTTGACATAATTTCAATAGCTTCAACGTCAGCAGGAGAGGCTATGCCAGATGCGGTGACCGTGGAACAGAAGTCGTCCATTTCCTATTTGGCCAGAAGAAGGTTGTAGTCTCTAAATAGATAAAATTTGATATTAGGGTACTGGTCACTTAAAGTTTCTAGCTGCAGATAGTGATCAAGATATGCATTGAAGTGGGATTTAGGTGGAAAATATGTGGAGCCCAAAATACACTTGTTACTATTAGTGCCAATTTGAACAAACAGCTGTTCAATTGTAGAAACCAAGGGTACAATGCTACTGCATAGTATTTTATTCACAGCTATTAAAACACCTCCGCCTCTGCTACAAATACTGGACTCAGTTGTACGATCCTGCCTATATATATTATAATTAATGAGACCCAATTCAGCATCTTTGATGTCACCATGTTTCAGTAAGGACAATTACATCATAAGAACAGTTTAAAACATTATTACAAAGTTGAGTTAGTTTGGTACGTAGGCCTCTAACATTCTGATAATAAACGGAGGGCTTGCCCGAGTCAATGTGCTTTAGTGGTTTTTTGCAATTATCTTCGGAACATTGTTCAAATACTTTATTGTTAAATCATGCTCGCCATTACTCTGTCTTCTCAATAATTCGTTTCTTAGAGACTCGAGAGCCTTCCTTTGATTTGGAGTTTGATCCACATGAATGAAAATTTCTCTATCTCGACTAATACGATGCTTATTTTTTATAACCGTGAAAACTTCATGAGCAGCACCCAAAACAACTTTTACCGGACGGTTACCATTTTTATTTTGCTTGCCAAAACGGAAAACCTTTGTAATATTTATATCTGAACCATTCCCTACTACTTCTTGCATAAGAGCGTTAACACTTTCAGTATCATTGGAATTAGGATTTGGAGCAGGCAGATTAAAAATTAACACATTATTGGCTCTCTTCTGACGTTCACATAGTTCACTGATAGTGTCCTCAGTATTCAGGAGTTCCTGGCTTTTCTCTTCTTTAAGTTTTTGTACTTCAGTTTTTAAAATTTCCAGTTCAGCTGTAAGATTTTCCAATTTTCTGATCACTAAAGGTACACTTTTAAAGGCTAATCGACAATCAGTACAAAAGAAAAACAGGGTTCTCTTTTGAACAACTGCTGCCCGAATCTCAGATGACCCTAGTCCTGTGCACTCCTCAGTAGGATGCATGGCAACATGACAACTATCGCAACTAATTGTCTTCTCACCCAGTGTATGTTTGCAAGTTGCACATGTACTAGGCATTTTAGATTTAATACTTTTTATTATTTAGGTATAATATTCTAATAACTTCCGTAAAATTTACATTTGGCAACGCTTTCTGAATTGGGCGCTAAAATCGACTCGCCTGTGGCGTGACCTACGAGCTAATAGCTAAACTTACTCTTTCTACTGTACATGCGCAGTTTGAAAGAAGCTGGCTTTTGGAGCCGGCTTCTTTTCGGGGACTACATTTAAACACTACTTGACGAGCCTTCTGTTGCGTTAGCTATATATTCTGTGTTAAAACCTTGCTGACTATTAAATTTATCAATCCATTTTTTAATAATAGATTCGGGTGGTTGCAAAACTTTCTGCTTTCTTAAAAACCTATATAAACTTGGAGATTTATAATACATGGATATTGCCACATTTTTTTCATATTTCAGCCAAGAAGTTTGAGGTCTATGATGGAATTGCATTCTAACAAGTGCTCTTGGATATTTGGTTAACGTATTTAAACCTCTAGCGGATGATAATTTTCGAGTTTTCGTCAAATTACTTTTAGATTTTCTTTTTGAAATATTAGATTCTGTTGAGGGAATGTTCATAATTTCTTTTGCCCAATTACTTCCATTTGAGGAGGTACTTGGAGAAATAATGTGTTGTTGGACATTTATTTCCGGAGTTAAGTAACGAATTACTTCATGTTCCTGATATTCCATGTCTAGCACGCCACTTGGTAAAATGGTAAATTTTCAATATTCGATAAAGAAGGTCTATAGTTTCGAATACTTGGCACTGAACGTTTAATTGGTAAAGGCACAGCACTGACTGATAATTTTCTTTTCATGAAATCTTCTCTCCTAAAGTGTTCGCCACATATGAATTTTTTCTTTAGGAACTTTGGACTTAGATCTATTAATTTAAGATTTCCTAAAAATATTAATGATTTTAAAATCTTTTTTCCAGTTACAGTATGCTCCCGGATGGGGTACCATACTCTTGTACATTTTATTGTATTTTTTTATTATTGACAAACGTTTTTGCTTATCTTGAGATGCAATGTAGTAGCTTAACTTGGGATAAAATGTACAAGGTATTTAAAAAAAAATTCTTGGGCTAAGTATCCTTATTTGCTTTATTTAAAATGTTTTTCAAAAAGTGAGAAGATGCTAAAATATCATATTTCAGAATTTTTTTATGAAACTCTTAAGTAATTAAAGTACATTGCTCAAAGTAAGCGAGATTACAAGGTTTTTCACAAACTAACCAGTTATTGCGGTTAATTTAGTATAACGTAATTATTAACTGATAGTCATATTTATTGACGACTATTTAAAACACGATCATGTGAATTTTATACCGCAAAATTATTTTTTATTTCAATTAAAATGTACAAAATTATATAACTAATAATGCAAACTCATATTGTTTGATAATTTTATTTGTAACAATTTGTAAATTCATTTATTCTCGATAATTTATATACAGGGTGTTACTTAATGTTATGTCCTTATTTTAATGGGTCTTGGGCTAATTGTAATTCGAAAAGTTCAAATAAATGTAGGTATGTCAAAAAACTTTTTTTTTTGGTTTTTCGAATATGTATTAGTATACACATATATATCATATGCAGGGTGAAACAAAAAAGCAAGTCATCTCGTGAACTCCGTATTTTTTATTGTAAAATATAACGATTTAACTTTACTTACCTAAATACAAAAATACCTCCATTAAAAGATACAGGGTGTTAAAGTTAAACTGTTAAAATCGTTTTTAGCATTTCGTAAATTGCAACTCGTAAATATATGAAACTTATGCACATAAATATTTTAAACTAAATATAAATATTCGACGAATAGTCGCCTTTGTAGATTAGGAAATTCTAAAAAACCTTTATTTGCCACTTTACCATTCAAATGCCCTTGGTTTTATATAATTCAAATAATATAAACTATTTTCCTACCTATATTTTATTGTGAATAAACCTTTGGTACCATCGAAATCGAAATTCTATAGCAGCAGTTGAAGAATCTTGCCGCTATCTTGAAAGACGCATTCCAAACAGAAAAACTTTTGTAACTACAATTCAGGTTTTGGAAGAAAATGAGAGTGTTCCAGGGCATCATCGTCTAAATCCCAATCAAGTAAATCGTCATCAAGACCAAAGTATAACAGTGCTTTTTTGAAGAAACTCCCACATTAAGTACATGCAGGGCAGCAATACAACTTGGGAGAATTTCGCATACGTCAGTTCACAGAAGTCTTAGAAGAAACAACCTTCACCATTATCATTTGACCCCTGTTTAAAGTTTACTGGATCGTGATAGGGCAGATCGTATTCAGTTTTGTCAGTGCTATAATCCAACAAAGTAACAGAGATCCGCAATTTTACGAGGATATAATTTGGACTGACGAGTTAACATTTACTAGAGATGGCACATTTAATTGTTATAATGACCATACGTGGGCAGCTGTGAATCCTCATGCTGTCAGGCCCTCCAATAATCAAAGTTAACGTATGGATGGAGATAATTGGAAATTACGTTCTTAGACCAATTATACTAGAAAATAAATTAAATGCAGAGGCATTTCTTGATCTTCTTCAGAACGAACTGCATACTATATTAGAAGAGGTTTTTTTAAATTTTCAGATTAATTCCTGGCTTCAAATGGATGGTTGTCCTACACATAACAGCAGGGAGATTTGGGTATGGCTAAACGAGCATTATGAAGATAGATGGATAGGAAGCTTTGGTACAGTTAGGTGGCCTACTCTTTTGGTGGGGTAGATTAAAATATTTGGTATTTGTACCAATTGAAACTCGAGAACAGCTCGAACAAAGGAAAGGGACAGTCTTAAAATAAAAATAAATTACTGTAAAGTTCCTGTATTTTCGATTTTTACGCTTGATATTGTTGCCAAAAAAGTAGCAAACTCAAAAGTTGATATATCGTTGAAAAGCTTACTAAATACAGTAATTTAATTAGTAATTTTTGGCGATGTAATAAAGTAAAATTTTCATTTCTAAATAGTATTAATAAACCTATCACCGACCGCCGAAATGTGTTTAAATTACCGAACGCTAGCGCGCACACCCACTGCCGTCCCCATCGAGACCAAGCCCGTCGCAGCGCACTGGCCGGCGAGTCCTGTCCCGGCCGCCCAAGCGTACAGACCTGCCGCGTGGCCCATCCGCTGCCACACGAAAGCCTCGAATTTTTCAGAGTCGTTGACGAACTTAGAAAAATTCCACGCGCTGACCGCCGACTAAAATTATTCTGAGTAGCTGATCAACTTAGAATAATTTTGTAAAGACTCCGAGCTAAGGAAAGAATTTTTGAAAAGGGAGACCAGTGCGCCGCCGCTGATCTGTCTACAGCACCGAAGACTTCTAAACAGTGAGTAGACGATTCAGTTCCTGGCCCGTCGTCGTCGAGAGCAGTCCTTTCTGTCCACTACCAGTACCAGAGGAGCTGTTCGTGATTTTTCTAAGTTGATGAAGAACTTAGAAAAATTCTACCAGGACTACTAGCCGTAGCCGTTTGGTGAGATTTTTACAAGTCTCGTCTGAGGAGCACTGCTCAGCCGCCAACCAGTGACCAGCACTGAGGGCTTTCAAACTCCGAGGAGGCACTTCAGTTCCTGGCCAGCCGTCTACGAGAGCAGTCCTGCTATGGACACACCGTGTCTTCACTGTAACCGCCAGAGTAGTGGTGTTTCTGCACTGTAAACAGAAACTGGCGCCCGAGATTACCGCCGCCACCGCTCAGGCGTCATAGTGACACTGCATCGTATTGCAATCACGATGTAGGTACGTCACAGCGTTACCACCAATAAGAAGACACCACTAATTTTGCTCATTTCACAATTACTACATTTAACTTTTTACAGCACCTGGTATAGAAATTTTTTTAAAAACTCATGCTAGTCTTGCAGCAATTTTAACGGTCTTTCCGATGGTATCTCTAAATTTGATATGGCTGTAAGAATAACAGAGATATTTTTGTTTTTATGGAATAAAGGCACAGCATTTTTTGAAATCAAAAAATGTTAAATAAAAGAGCAAATATCAACTTTCCAAAACAATCTTATAATACTTTTTTTGGTGAAAATTACTTGTATAATAACCCTCTGAAGTTTGACCATCAGCATCCGTTACACCCAGTATATTTTCGATATTTTACATTCAGTTGTACTGTTTAAAATATTTTATACTTATTAAAATCTTCAAAATTAAAGTCCTCTTAAAATCTTAAAAAATTAATACAGAATGTTATCGACGACCGTTACAATAAAGAAATCATACTTTTTTCATCGGATCATATTAATCATCTTTTTTCTCAACAAAATTGGGCCGGCCGATCCTACCGATTTCCCGGGCCGGTTTAATCTTCCCCATCCGCCCCTGTGAAGGGCTGCACATTGACTATACTCACCAAACTATACAAATAGCTATACACACTATACAACTAAAATAAATAATCTGCAAAATGTGTGATTATTTCTTTCAGTACATTAATTATTTCAAATCCTTATGTTTTATAAATATACGTAATTATTATAAATTATGTGCCCTATGCCTACCTACAAAATTAATTACCTACAGATTCATAAACTAAATAAAGTACAATTAAAATAAATAAATTTTGAGGTTGTTTAGAGATTGGTTAGGCTCTTTTAAACACCCTATATTTTTTCCGTTAATTAGGTTTCTAATAGATCCTGTTAAATTATCAAAAAAATTTTATATTTCCATTTCAGAGATTGGTTAGGCTTTTTTAAATACCCTGTATATTTTTCATTAATTAGTGTTCTAATAGACCCTTGTTAAATATTTTGTCCAAAATTTGTTATAGATCTATACATTTTTAGGGTTTTTAGAGATTGGTTAGCTTTTTTAAACACCTTGTATTTTTTTTCGTTAATTGCTCCTAATAGACCCTTGTTAAATGTTTCGTCAAGTGTTTTGTAGTTCCATAGATTTCTAGGGTTTTTAGAGATTGGTTAGGTTCCTTCAAACACGCTGTATCTGTTTCGTTAATTAGCCTTCTAATAGATTCTTGTTAAATGTTTCATGTGTTTAGAAATTGTTAAGCTTTTTTAGACACCCTGTATTTTTTGTTTAATTAGTATTCTAATAGACCCTTGTCAAAAGTTTGATATATTTTTTTTTAAATCATTAATTTTCAGGAGTTTTAATTCATTAATTAGTCTATTAATAGACCCTTGTTAAATCTGAACAACATTTTTATTATTCCATTAATTTTTAGGGTTTTTTAGATATTGTTAAAAGTTTCATCCAATTTTTTTTAAATCCATTAATTTTCAGGGTTTTTAGAGACTGTTTTTTTTAAAAACCCTGTATTTTATTCGTTAATTAGTGTTGTAATAGTCCCTTGTTGAAAGTTTAATCAATTTTTTTTTTAAATTTTATCTTCAAGGTGTTAAGAGATTGATCCAGTTTTTTTAAAATATCCTGTATTTTTTCGTTAATTAGTGATCTAATACTCTTGTTAAAAGTCTTTTTTTAAATCCATTAAATTTTAGAGGTTTTAGAGATTGTTAATTTTTTTTTTTAACACCCTGTATTTTTTCATTAATTAGTGTTGTAATAGACCCTTTTTAAAAGTTTAGTCAAAATCTTTTTTCAAATTTTATTATTTTGAGGATTTTAAGATATTGGTTCAGTTTTTTTTAAATACCCTGTATATTTTCGTTAATTTATGATCTAATAGACTCTTGTTAAAAGTTTCATCTAATTTTTTTTTAAATCCATTAGTTTCTAGAGGTTTTAGAGATTGTTTAGTTTTTTTAAACACCCTGTATTTTTTTCATTCATTAGTGTTGTAATAGACCCTTTTTAAAAGTTTAATCAAAATTTTAGTTCAAATTTTATTATTTTGAGGGTTTTAAGAGATTGGTTCAGTTTTTTTTAAATACCCTGTACTTTTTCGTTAATTTATGATCTAATAGACTCTTGTTAAAAGTTTCATCTAAATCTTTTTTTAAATCCATTAATTTTTAGAGGTTTTAGAGATTGTTTAGTTTTTTTAAACACCCTGTATTTTTTTCATTCATTAGTGTTGTAATAGACCCTTTTTAAAAGTTTAATCAAAATTTGATTTCAAATTTTATTATTTTGAGGGTTTCAAGATATTGGTTCAGTTTTTTTAAATACCCTGTATATTTTCGTTAATTAGTGATCTAATAGACTCTTGTTAAAAGTTTCATCTAAAGCATTTTTATTTTGATATTTTTGAAAATGTGAATGTGCCATTATTTGTAACAAAATTGTCAAATCATGTCATGATTTTTCAGAAAATAAAAAAATTTCAACAAATTTACGAGTATTTTTAATTTTACAAAAAAAATGTAAATGTAAAAATGTTCTAATTAAAACAGAAACAGCAAAATCTGTACATTTAAAACATGCTTGTTGCTTTCAGATGTTCATATATTTTTTCAGACTTAGAATTAAATTAATTTAGATATAAGGACAAAAATATTGTTTGGTATTAATTTAAAAAGGTACAGGAAAAAAATAAGTCTTATTTAAAAAGTTGTTTTTTTTCAGAATTCTGAAGAAACAAAATAAATGAAAATAGATTTTTCATTTTTTATTATATCATTCATTTTTTTCCAATCTTTATTTTCCATCACAGGATGTAGTTTCTGAAAATCCTCTATTTCTCTCTGAATAGGTGGTTTCTTATTCTTCGTTATTTTTGAAATAATTACTCGTAATTTTTTTCTGCTCTTGTGTCCATCTCACCTTTGGAATTTATTTTTGATATATGTGTTTTTCTGTTCATTTTCTTTTCAGAAATTTCATTTCTTCTAACTTTCTTGTTTACCTCTGTTGTTACATCTCAAACAATTTATTATATTTTGTCTTGGCATATTATGTATTATGCATGTAATTCAAATTCAAGCATAAGCTTCACCAACAACGTTTGGCTGTATATTCAAGATGATAAATACGATGTGTGAAAAAAATCAGGAGTTCAATAAGCGATGAAAACAAAACGTTATTTGCTATTGCTATCGGGTTAATATCATACTATACTTTTATTTTAATATTAATTGATTTTGCTGGTTTTGTATTATTAAATCTCAATAAAAATATGTACAAAATTACAAATTTTTGATAGTTCATAAAAATGTTTTTAATTTATTTTGTCATTATTTAACGCAGCCTTATCCAGTGTTTTAACTTTAACATAAATATAATGTTAACTCACCTTAGGTATAACATTGAATTGCAATCTTTTAAATTTTGCTAAGTGGCATTCATTCTGGGCAATGATTTCTTCATTTTCCTTAGAACTATTTGTATCTTCTTCATAATTTAGGGTATTTTTTTCCTGAAAAAAAAAAAAAAAATATTGAGTCTCACATACCTACATACTACTTGGCAAAAACAATTTAACAATTATTATTCAATAGTTAGAGGTATGCAATAGAATGTAACTAACTTGGGATAAATTAGTAAAATCTTCCATATGAGAATTATTGTCGGTAATTATTCCTTCATTATGTTTTAAACTATTTGCATTTTCCTCAATATTAAGAGTATTATTTTGCTGGAAAAAAATATATATACATAGGTACGTACCTACTTATTACTTAGCTTATTACTTACGAAAGACATATTATTTGTAATTTATGTTAGTGGTTACGTTACGTACCTGATTGTATAACATATCAGTTTTATTAATTAAACTAATGTCATCAGCAATGGGTATTTCAGGTGACAAATCATACTCTTTTTCCTGATCAGTTACAAGGGCTGTATTATCTAATCCTTCGTAAAATGTCATTACATTTAATTCCTACGATCGAAAATGTAATATTTATTGTATTATTATTTATTAAAACAAAAAGTTTGGTGATGACTTACTGAATTTTGACTAACATCCATTAGTGTATTACTTTCAGTGAAATCATTATGAAAAAATCTTTCATATTCCTAAAAATTAAACATAAAATCGTAGAAATAATTGTATATACCTATGTAGCTTACTAGTACTGGAGTTGATTTTGATGAAGAAAATACAGATGATGGTATGTATTCTGGATCTTCATCTGAATCGTATTGTGGATCGGAAACTTCTAGTGAATCGCTACCTGCAACAATATAATTTATTTATAACGTTAACAATCAAGATTAGAAATAGGTATCTATCTAATTAAACTTAAGTGTCTGGCAAGTATAACTATTTTTAATAGAAGATGTGGAAAATGTGTTTTACATAAATTGTTTTTATACTTTGGTTTTTTCAGTAATTATTTAAACACCGTAAAACTAATATTGCAATTTCAACCTAATGTAATGTGTACATAGAGGTTACAATTTTGTTTTTTTTTCGAAAACTACATGCGAGCGCCGAAATCTGACTTCAGATTCGTAATCATCACCCTAGAAAATAGGGGGTAGGAATTTTTTGTTAAGATTTGAGAGTTTTACGCTGTTGTAAATAATTACCTTTTTTTCTAGCAAAAATTTAATCGTTATTGTGACTAGTGAGCATGATTAAAATTAACTTTAAATATTTAAAACATTTACTTACTTATTTCTTGACTAGCTATTGCCATTTCCATTATTTTTGCTGTTCTTCTGCTCACTGACATGATGAAATTTTAACCTAACGTTCCAATAATATAAAATCTCCATATACATAAAGATATATACTGTGTGAGTGCGACGACCGACAAGTGCAACAAAGAGGGCTGCCATTTTGATGTACTCATTGCCAACTGTTTAGTGAAAACACTACAAATCCCAAATATTTTGTGGGCGGTAAATATAATGTCCGTTTCTAAATTTAAACATCTTTTGTAAGAAATTAAATTATAACTAGTCTGTTATAAAAATGTAATAGAACATTTACATTAACTCATTGTCATTAAATTTTTTATTTGAATTCGTGTAAGACAAATAGTGATTGTAAATCTAATTTGCATCCCTTTTATGAAAATTAAACTTGTACAAGTACAAAAAGTATTAAAATCTTATTTATGTTAACCTCACATAACTTTGTTTATTTGCATTTTACATTAGTAATTTGGAAAGAGAAATAATAAAACGTTATTTAACACAGAAATTATTAACGTGGGAGTGCCTAAAGAATTTCCTGGTAATTCTTAATTTAAACCTCTTTGTTTTTTAAAGAATTGAAGTTTTATAAATCACGAATCGATAGAAAAATGGTTAGTTCAAATTACAAAAATTTTGCATGTAATATGCCTAATAAATAAAAAAGTACATTAAACGCCCCGTTTCAGAAAAAATACGAATAATATATAAAAAATCAGTGTTTAAAATAATGTACATATAACATATATATATAATAAACATATGCAGTTGTTATTTGGTGTTTTTATTACAGTACAAGTACAATACAGGAAAAGTTGAAAATCCTGTTAGGTGTTTTAAATTGTTTTCATTTAAAAATTTGAGTGATATTAGTTGTGCTTTTGTAACTAATAACATTTTGTTTCGCTTTTTCATGTACCTTCATGTGTTCATTATTTTTTACAGTATTGGTATCATATTTTCGTGTACGGGTAAATATAATGTTGAAACAGCTGTTTTTTTGAGAATTTTCCATTGTCCTAAAAATAAGAATGAAACCTTATTAAATATTGAAAAATATACACTGAAAATAGATCTTGTATGCTTGTACTTACCCGTACTAGTAATAGTATAACAATATTCTGTAAAATATTTTCAGCAGATCTTTGGTTTCTGGGTTGGTTTCTTGTTGGACTGAATTGCTATTAACCATTTTTTTCAGCATTATTAGGGAACTTGCGAAACATAAAATCTTTATTTTTATTAGCAACAGATAAATACTGCGATACACAACAGTTATACGGCATGTTTTTTTACACAAATTGAAGCACAACAAAAATTAAATAACAAATATTTGTGAGGTTAGATTTAATACCTAACATTGTTCGCAGCGCCGCCTACATGTAAATGCTCTATAGATAAGGATTAAAACACTAAAACCAGATGAACAAATCGTACAGAATCAAGAAACCAAACCTGAAAACAGTTTTATTTTGATTACATCAATTTTTATTTATAAAGAGGAAGTAGAAGTATTTATTTTATACTGTTAATAATTAATGCTTTACGAAAATTTATTGGTAAGGTAAGAGTTTAATTTACACATAAAACATAACAGTCAAAATAAGTAAATTATAATATACAGGGTGTCACAGAGAAGTTGAAAGGTTTACATTCAAATAAGCTATATGAGGAATATGAAATTCAAAATTTTTATAATAAATAGGCTAGTGACTATATGGAAAAGAGTCTGTAATTATCATTTCTGCTTTATACAGTTACCATTAGATATATTGGAATAAGAAGGGTCCTTCTAATTGTTGATATTGTCTAAAACTATTTGTAAGCCGTCAGACTGTCAAGCATTACGTTTGGCATCGCCAGATCTCAAGACCTGTGCCAGAAAAATAGGTAATTTGTTACTTATACTATTTTAATTGAATGATAATGGTAATAAATGCTTAATTTGTTAGATTTGAGGGTGTTAATCACAATGCTTTTCTGGATTTAGACGACCTCGTAACTTTGTACGGCTTAAAATTTGTCGTCAAAAAGTGAAACCTTACTTTGACATATCTGATAGCCAAACTAATAAAATTAATGATAGTTACATAGTTACTTATTGCCAACCTTACTAAATTACATACACTAATTCATACCTTTACATCATATTTTCACTTTTAACACTATATTTTGCATACAATATATTTAGACGTTTACTATCTTCAGCTTCTCTATGATTCTCTCTGATTGTGCAACACTGTGTATATGATATTATAATTGCATAATTTTATAACAGTTTATGGTAATCTTCATTAAATTTAAAAAGCTGATCTAGGTGTCTTTTGTATAAATTGTCAAGTGATGCAAATAATTTTCTTAATACAGCAATAATATCTGCGATCAAAGCCATGAGATATAAGATATACTTTTCTTGACGTTAAATGCTTCACCACATCTTTTAATGACAACTCTAATATTTTTATACACTGTTTAGCCCTATACATTTTCTTCCTTTAATATATTTGTTTTTTAATTTTTCACTTTCTTTTGGCAGATCGAGGACTTACTCTAAAATAACAAATGTGGATTAATAAATATGCTTGCATTTTTATATCTAAAACATGTATCCTGCATGCACAAATATTTGTGCTCAGCTTTTTAAAGTTTTCTTCGACTAGCTATACTCGAGCCTTTTCTTGATGAAGCCCAACCTGTTTCACTCCCATTGAAATTGAATTGCCATCCTTTGTATGTTTTTTTTTTTTTTGGAAAGAGAACATCGTAGACGAAGGTGTCAAAAATATATCGGATGAACTCATAGGTTGTACTGTTTTTACTATAAAATATATATTCTTTTAAATAAACAAACAAAAACAAAACAAGAATTTAAAAGATACCTATTAAAAAGTCCATAGATATATTAGTAAATCTGCTTGTGTCTATGAAAAAGTCACTTTGGAATCCTAAAAACATTTGTGGAGGCATCAGACTTCTAACATTTTTACAACTTCTAAAGCACATGTTCTTCATGCACAGAATAATAAAATATTCTATTAAATTAACATTTTTGTAAACCAAATAAATTCCAAACCTAACCTCACAAATCAACAAAAGTAAACATAAACATGGGAAGAAGAAGAAGAGAGTATATCAAAATGGTGGTCATTTTCGATCCCCTTTTATTGCATGCTCCGTACCGATGCGCAGTCATCAAAGAGTAGTAGTAGCAGTATATATCTTTATGTATATGAAAATCTCACCATTTGATGTTTTTAGCGCGCAAAAACGAAAACGTAGAAAATCGTTGATACAAATAAATTCAAACTGCGCATGTTTCTTATTTGAATATATATTTGTGACTGATTTTATTTTATTACACACAATAAACGAGATCCGGTTTTATACAAAAGTAAAATATTAGGTTAAAGTGAGATCCGAGCAATGTTGCCAATTTTTTGGATCTCGTATTCTTAGATATCGTGTTCAGATGTAAATACAAAACTTGTTACAGCGCCACCTGAGAGAGTTTTGTAATAACTACAAATTTATATATTTTGTTACTCATGTGGAAAATGAGTACCCTGCAAAATGTTATTCTTGGTGATATATACTTCCTAATAACCCTCAAAAACAGCTTATTTCGTTCCGAGATCCGGGTATCGGATCTCATCATCTCGGAAGTATATATGAAAATGGATCTCGGTTTCTGCCGTAAGGAATATACATATATTTGCTTACTGAGATGCATTAACTTAGGAAGCGAATAAACCAATATTAGGTTTTGTTTTTTTTTTTTACAATATCTAAAAACCATTTCGGAGACAAACATCCACACACAGATAACGCTCCTCCAGGATCCAGGCTCAAAGTAGCTAGAAAATACATTCACGCGTTATAATTTTCCTTCTGTTGAGACAAATACTCTCTCACGCTAAGGATTTAGTATATAATAATATTTACTTTACTGCCGGACAGGTAGAGATTGATGCACTATGAATTTTTCCATTTCCCTAATTTTACATCTTTTCTTGTTTCGAAACTATTTAAAAATTCAAAAACTTTTTCTCGAGGGAGATATATAATCACTTAAAATCACTTTTGATATGTCAAAATTAAAACCTAGAAAGTTTTTTCTAGAGGGAATTAAGAATACTTTTCTCATGGTTTCTGATAAAACTCAGAGACTCGAGTGTTAACGTATATTCAATTGCGAGAAATTGTCTTGAAAACTTTTTCAGATTTAGAAGTAAATCGCTTCTTACCGTTTGCTTGTTTCTTAAAAACAAAGTACGGGCTGTATGAAAAATAAATATAGAATAAATAGCCTTATGTTTGTCCCAACTAACCGTTTTTAAAATATCTCACAATACTTCTGGAACAATATACGTATTTATTAAAAATAATTTAAAAAATGTAATCCGCAAGCTCACAGAAGTGTATAATGGCTTTGATATTTCACGGCCGCTGTCGGGGTTTCTGGGTTATGCAAAAACTGGTCGTTGTCAATAACATAATTTACGTGCACATCCCTAGCCTTAGCTGTTCTTACTGTTCTTGGGCTAGACTCTGTGGAGACGAACCTGCTATCAGTATTCCTAAGTTTGCCATATATTGATTTCAGTTCCTGTTGTTGGCCATAACACCAGCAAGAATTAAAATCAATATCTGGGTGAGTTCAGAGGTAAATACTGATAATGGGTTCGCCCATCTCCATTAAAAACTAGTCTGAGAACAACAAAGGCAGGTCAGAAAATTCTAGGCAAGGCTAAGAACGTATACGTTAATTCTGTTACTGGCAGTTATCAGTTACTTAGATCATGGCAAAATAATCCAGAAAATCACTGCTGATGTAATACATATCGGCAATAAGTTTGTCTTAATTCAAGGAATATTTACATTTTAAAGACACCCTGCATACTGAGAAAAAACCTTGAAAACTGTGTTCATAAAATAAAGTAATTGTTTTTTCTTTTTTCAATTGCAACTAGCTCCTATGAATATCCTAGACCCACAAGCCAAAAAAAAAAAATGTTTTAATTTTCTATTATCTCTAAAATGATTAGAACATTAGTCTGAAATACGCTGTATTTAGTATTTTCTGTTATAGGGTCCAAATAAGGAAGAAGTTTTAAAGAAGTTTACCTGTCTCATTGACGAATATTGGAGAGGTGAAATAGATCTTAAACAAGCAATAAATACTTATAAAGAGTACAAGATTCCAGATAAATTTGTAAAAGAAGTGATTTTAAATGGTTCTTCAACTGCATTAGATAAATCAGGTAATTATAATCAATTATAATTTAATAAAAAAATTTAGTAGTGCCGATGTTTTATAAAGCTACTTGAGAAACCCATGCAAAAATAAAGACGTTTTATTTCAGTATTGAAATTGAATGTTTTGGGAAAACTTTAAAACCCAGCCAAAAAATTAAAATAAGTCCAGAATGTTGACCTTTGCATTTAATTTTTTATTCTGAAAAATAATTTTTAATAACATTTTGTCATATCTCATAGAAAATACTAGTGAATAAATTAAGATTTTTCTGAATCCCAGAGCTTACTTGATTTTATGTACAGGGTGTCTTGTAAGTCGTTACAATCATTTTAGGAGGTGATAGAATACTTGATTTTGAGTTGATTGAAACAAACATATCTATGCACCAAGTATTACAATATTTGTGATCTTTAATGTTTTAATATTTTTTAATTTAACCGTGCTTTTCTACAGCCATTGAAGTGTAGAAGAAAAACAAACCTTTTTATAACAAATATTTCAATACTTTTTTTATTAGGAATGAATGGATTATTTAATTTTATTAACCGATAAAATCCAAAGTGGCTTCGTTACTTACCTAGAACAACATAAACATGGTTTTTCTACTTTGTAAAAGCGAAGCGTCAAATTTAAACGTGAATTTTATTTAAACCTTTGTGTATAGGTTTATTCAGACATTTTTAAAAACTTACCCAAGCAATGCTCTTTCAGTTCTTAGGATAAGTTTCTTGAGAAACATTCTAAAGATTAATTTCCCTAATTTTTAATGTTTATCAAAAAACTTTTCGTAAGAACTGAAAGAGCATTGCTTAGGTAAGTTTTAATAATATCTGAGTAAACTTACACACAAAGCTTTAAATAAAATCCACATTTAAATTTGACTCTTCGCTTTTACAAAATATGAAAACCATGTTTATGAAGTTCTAGGTAAGTAACGAAACCACTTTGGATTTTATTGGTTAAATCATTTAAATAATCCATTCATTCCCAATAAAAAAGTATATAAATATTTGTTACAAAAAGGTTTGTTTTTCTTCTACACATCAATAATTGTAGAAAAGCACGGTTAAATTAAAAAAATAATTATCACAAATACTGTAACACTTGGTATATAGGTATGTTTGTTTCAATCGACTCAAAATCACGTATTCTATCACCTTCTAAAATTAATGTAACGACTTGCAAGAGACCCTGTATATTAGACCATAGGACATTTTGTTTCACAATTATTCAGAACTGAATCACAGAGGGCCATATTTCAACCCTAACTTTTTTGTCTTTTACAAGATTAATTTTACCTATCCACTGACACATTTGCCTTACAACTTTCTAGAAAAAAATCATAAAATTGATTCTGAGAAATCTATTAACATTGTTTTCTATTTGCAAAATATTTTTAAATACAAATCGAAAAATGAGAATTTCTGTGTAAAATCTGTGATTCAGTCATAATGTCATTAATTTTAACCAGTGATTCCGAAGGCCTAAGACAGAAAATCGAAAAAAAAAACATTACTCGACCTCTTAAATTGAAGCAAATCGACCCATATATCCCGGTAATACGGCGCTTCGTGTTGACAACTATTTCCTAGTCATGATATCACGTTGCATCTGTATTGCCACGTCATGTTTGTGTTCTTTCATAGACTATTATCCGCCAATACGTATACGTATGAAACCAAAATGCAAGAAAATAAATGAGCATGCAGAAGTTTCTTATAAATGATTTTAATAACAGTATTAACTTAGCCATGCAAAATGTTTTGATGAAGTTTCACACTTTTCACACAACTTTCATTAAAGAAAATGAATATAGCAAAGGCTGTTTGACGGGAAACTAGAATAGCGAAAATAGAATAGTAATAAGCATAAGGTACAATTCCTAGAAGACCAACAAAAAACCTTACAAGGTAAAGTCGCCCGAATGGAAAGACAATTAGACACTATACAGCAAGATGCAAAAATTAAAATTATATGCGTTTATGGACTTAAAGAAGGAAATGAAAAACTAGCAACTATGGTAACTCAACTTATAAATGAGCATTATAACAGAGAGTTGACAGAAGGGGATATTGAACAATCCTATAGGACTGGGAAAACTGTAAACAATGACATTAATGCAAGGCCTGTTATTATAAAGTTCAAGTTTTTGGAAC
Source organism: Monochamus alternatus (assembly GCA_037114965.1). Lineage (NCBI taxonomy): Eukaryota > Metazoa > Arthropoda > Insecta > Coleoptera > Cerambycidae > Monochamus > Monochamus alternatus. Next base: position 40,136,230 of record CM073429.1, on the reverse strand, counting down.
ACAAACATTGTTTATTAAAAAAACGCAATGTATTCAAAGGGAAAAATATATTTGTCACTGAAGATTTAACATGCTTAAGAAGAAAGCTTCTCCAAGAAGCTAAACAACGATTTGGAAATCGCAATGCGTGGACATACAGATTTGGAAAGTGAGGATCTTGATGGTGAATTGTGTTTTGCCACTTGCGTGTATTTGTGTCATGCTACGCGCATACTTCCACCACAGCGTGCTTCTACTGTTCGCATCAGGCAATGTTGCCAGGTGGGAAAAATTCAGTGCATGAGAATAATTTCAAAGAATCATGAGGTTTGGAGAAAAAAGCATGAGATGACTTAATTTATCAAAAAAAAACCTCTTGACACAGCTTAATTTTTAATTACTTTTGTAATGCCATTTTTATTTCATTAAAAAGCATTATTTTATGCTATTTTATCATAATATTACCTTGTAAGTAGGTACTTACAGGTACTTAAAAGTTATTAACCACGTAACCTTTCTAATTGATTTTATTGTTAGGCCGGGCGAACGTTGAGGCGCAGTTGACGTGACGCACGGTGACTCACGGGTCGTAAAATCTGTTGCTTCCAGAAAATGTAGGTACCCTTACGGAATAGAGTTAAGAATCACTGCAATACAGCGTGAATACAGCACACACACCGCATATCCGTCGACTGTCATACCCGTTTATGTATTCATTGCTAATTATTAAGAGAGCAGTCTATAATAAAGGACATTTCAAGTACCCAAATATTGTAGATCTATCTATTCAATTTTGCCCTCGATTTTGCCTTTATTTCTCGTTAGGTCTTTGTTTTGGTAGATTTCAAAGAGTAATTTTAATAATTTTATTATTTCTTTTTGTGTCTATTAAAAAGCATGAGATTTTGTAATCAAAATATGAGAGCATGAGATTTCCTCGGAATGCATGATACCTCATGCAAAAACATGAGACCTGGCAACACTGGCATCAGGTGACCGGACAGTTAGATTTGCAATGGCGAATTGGCGTTGGCGATACGGAACCGATTACCGTAGTAGTGGGGAATGCTAGACCAATGCACGGCGCCGCGCCGCTTATACTTCGTACCTTCCTTGGGATGAAGCGGCAATTTCTACTTTCTCTGTAAAGATCGGCAATTTCTACTTTCTCTGTAAAGATCCGCAATTTCCGATTCTGTATAATGGAAATGTTTATGCAAAAATCAGGCAAAGAAGAGTAAGAATTCAAGATAGTAAATATTTAGGTATTTAAATTTTAACTTCTTATGATATGATTTAATAAACAGCATGGGAGCAAAACATAAAATGTTGTTTAGTTTTTAATTAATTTTTGTAAAGCTTATACTTATTTATATTATTTAGATTTAGGTTATTTCTTTTTCTTTTTGTGTATCTCTTATTCACTTAGCATTTAAGCATTTAGAGCATTTATTATATTTTCAATACATATCTGCAAATTATACCAGACATTTATTAATCATTTGTAAATAAAAATAATAATATAGTGCAAAATAGAGCAGTACGTTAGGAAATTTAATACTAAGGAAATAAATACCTGTGTAATTGACAATAAAGGAGATTATACTGACTCTTTATTAAATGAAAAAAATATTTAAAATTCTACATACTAATAAGAAGTATTAATAAAAATTATGATGAATTTTTAGCTACATTACATGAGTTTGGTGTGACCTACGACATTATAATTATAATGGAGACATTTGTAGTTTGGGATCCGACATTATTTGCAATAAAAAACTATAAACAATATTATAATGAAAGTCAATTAAATAAAAATGATGGGGTAATTGTATATACAGTATGCGCCAAAAGTATGGAATAAATTCAATAAAAACTAAACAATTATTTTTTGGGAAAAATCCTGGAACAGGTCGATTTTTAATTTAAAAAATACATATTTTAGCGTAAAATGCGATTTTCAAATGTCATTTGTTTTCGTGTAATGACGTCATCGATTTTTTTTTAAATGGCAACACCATATTTTTTTCCTTGATTCTGAAAGATCGTTTAATTCTCTATCAGACAGTACTAAAATTTTGCCATAGGAAAGTTTTCGAGTAAATGACGATTGAATGTTAGAAAACGTAAATCAAGTATCCCCATTTTTGGACAACTGTTTTCCTGGGAGGTGGATCGGCAGACACGGACCGATAGAATGGCCTGCAAGATCGTCAGATCTTACACCTCTTTTTTATGGGGATACTTGAAGTCAAAAGTGTACATTAATAAACCACCTAATTTAGAAGAACTTCAAAATCGCATTCGGGATGAAATACGCAGAGTTACCCCAGAAATCATTCATAATGAGCAAGAAGAATATCTTCACAGACTTGCGCATTGTCAAGAAGTTGGTGGATGGCAATTCGAACATTTAATTTAAGTATAAAATTTAATCAATCGTATTTTATTTTACATACCTCAGAATTGTAACTTTTTTATGGATAAAATTTACGTTTTCTAACATTCAATCGTCATTTACTCGAAAACTTTCCTATGTAAGAGAGCAAAATTTTAGTACTGTCTGATAGAGAATTAAACGGTCTTTCAGAATCAAGGAAAAAAATATGGTGTTGCCATTTAAAAAAAATCGATGATGTCATTACTTGAAAACAAATGACATTTGAAAACCGCATTTTACGATAAAATATGTATTTTTTAAATTAAAAATCGACCTGTTCGAGGATTTTTCCCAAAAAATAATTGTTTCGTTTTTATTGAATTTATTCCATACTTTTGGCGCATACTGTATAAAAGAAGGCATTCAACATAAATGCAGTATTGATCAAATAGGGGACATAAAGGCTTTCAAACTATGTATAAGTGTTAATAATCAAGATATTGACATTATTTCCATATATAAATCTCCAAAATACTGTCTAAAATTATTCAATTCTTATCTAGCGACACTGGATAAAAATGAGTTGTATCTTTCTTGGCGACATAAATATCGATTTACTTGGTGATTATGACTATGTAGAAGAATACAAAAATATGAGTACTTTTCAATTTACCTCGTATACAGGGTTAACTATGACTTAGTACAAATATTTTAAGAGGGGATAGGGAAAAATAAGAAATAACGGAATCACCCTTCAAAATAATTCCAAACTTATTTATAAAGCCAAATAAAAAAAATTTTTTCAAAACTATTAAATCCTTATTTATTGCTGTTACTGACCTGTCAGCCGCGAGGTTAGGTATATTCTGCCAAAGACAAAGGTGTCAAACATAGTGACAGGTCACCACATTGTCACGTGTATCAGTTTAAGCCGCTTTTTAAATCTTTACAAAATGTAGATTTTTATTTAATGAGAAATATGGTATGTTAGCACAGAGAGGCAGCACCTAGCCTTACTAATATTTATTTCCAGGATTGATACTCGGAGAGATTTTAAGAATGTTGAATCATCTTCTGTGTTCTTACTTGTTTCAATTAAACCCTGCAAAGATTTTTGTACTTGCTGTGGACCTCTCCTTCCCTTGTTGTTTTTTTTTTGTGTAAAGCGAGGTACTTACTTGGTTTGACAGTCTTGACCAGGTCAATTACTTACATTGGGAAAAAACATGAAGGATAACAACAAAATATACGTAAATGTACACAAGTACATAAAAACACTGCCACACGTTTACCGCCACGGCATAAAACAGCTGTTCGATGTGGTTCAAAAAGTATTCAGCATAATATTTTGTATACTCGGGAAACGTCTTTGACGCTGTCGCACGATAATATGCACTTGTCACACTCCCATAAATCAGCACCTTATCCGTCATCTAGGTATTTGAATACATGTTTGTAAATACATAAAAAAATCCCGAAAAATTTAATTTGCGAAAAACAAGTACTGAAAAATTATTTCAAACTAATCAGAGTACCGTAAACATATCTTACGTTATTTAACATCTACAGACGACATCTGTAGGCCACTAATGCAAGGTGCACTCGCGGCAATAAATTTTTAAACTTCTTGTGTTGTTATGTAATTAAATTCTGTTAATACTAATAATAGCAACAATATTAACAGTAATTGACGATTATAACTAACCTCGCATGTTCTGCACGGTTTGGAGCATGGAGAGTATGCAACTAGCAATGCAGTATTCATAACCTAGAACTTACTGTTACTTTAAATCAACTAAGTGACTAATTTTAAACGTGTTATAGTAATTAAATAAAGTATTTTATGTCGGATATGTTAGTGGATAATTATGATGAATCTGCAAGGAGTGAAAATGTAGTTTTGGCAGTGTGCAACGAAAGAACGAAGAACGAATATAAAATACAGTAGCTAACCGGATTTGCTGTTATCTATCAGGTACTTAGACATTATTATTAATAATAAAAATGTTTATTTTCGTCGTTTCTACACTTGACAATGTTGAAAAAACGACCGCATGGTAGTTGACATATCTAGCCATGTCGGAGGATGATTGATTGTCATAGGCGCCGACTTTCCGTAGGAAAAGAGGGTTTTGCCCCATTTTTTAAACATCAAGCTAGAATTCCGAAATAAATTTTTTATTGTCTTAGACCTCTCTGAGCACGTGGTTAAAATTTTTGTACTTAGTCATAGTTAACCCTGTATAAATGGAGTCACCAGGCCTGCTAGCAAAACTTGTTTAGATCACATATTTGTAAGAAACTCAAATATTTTAAAAAATAACTGTTATGAATCATATATATTTTCTTATTATGTAACGGATCATTGCCCTGTAGGTATATCAATTGCCATGCAAAATAACGATAAAAACAGGAATTTTAAATTGAGAGATAATAGTCAAAGGAAAAAGTTTGTAGATTGTTATAAATTAAGAAATCTTTTAAGAAATGAAAATTGGTTAGAAATATATTCTTCAAATGACATAAACATAAAAACACAATATTTTTATGTAAAAATATGTATCTAGATTACCTATTCAAAGGTTCCAAATTTCATTTAAATATCTACAGTAGTTTTAAGAATATTAATAAATTTGGAACTTTTGATAAAAATTTTGACACTGTATCTTTGTATAGAAGCATTTTTCAAATATAGTTTATAATAGAAACTGATATTATTTTGTGATTCTCTGTCTGCCTCTAAAGTTTCCGCTTTCGAAAGTGGATCACCCGGTAGATATTACTATAGAAATAAAATGTAAACTGGTTAAACTGACCATAAAATTGGGAAAACTGATTTCACACAGATTGCTATAAAGAAATATAAAGTATTTAAAAAAAAACTGGGTACGCCACAGATTTTTCTAAAAAGTTATAAAGTGTCATGATTAAGCAAAAAAATAAGAAACGTACTGTATGATTTAAAAAAAAAATTAAAATGCGGTTCTAGCCATTCAATTTTTCTTAAAAATCGAGCTCGTACGACCTTACATTCTTTTATTCTATCTCCTCTGGAAATAGGGGAAACACTCTAAAAGTGTAGAAATTGGCCCACTATATACAAAATATGTACTTTTTCGTATTTTATTAAGAAAATACCATTAATTAGCAGTCGATTCAAATAAAATCTCATAATCTCATGAAAACGACGATTCGGTATACATATTGCTACGATTTTAAGTTTAAATCTGTGGCCAAACTGTTAAAACATTGAAATGTATAAACTAGAAGATAGTGATGGGCAGAATCCAATATTATTTAGAATCAAGAACTTGGTATTCGAATACTTTTAAGAATCGAATACTTGTCCGAGAACTGAGAACCGAGACTTTTACCTCCCCTTTTTACACCAATATCTCGTTCTCGTTACCTTTTTAATAGCTGCACAGAAAGACTATTCAGTTTAAGCAAGCATATTCCTTATTCGATGTTCTCTTTTTAAATCGGCTTGCTCGATGCAATCTTTAGTTGTATACGGAGTTACATCGACAGTAGCGTTGGAAATTATATGCAATATATCATGTACATAAAAAATTATACTAGGAAACCTAGCAGAAAAAAATCTATTTAAAATATATATTATGTATTAAATATGTTCTGATTTAATTAATTTCCAAGTAAATTTAATATTAATCCTTGTCTTAAATACTGCCCTATACTGTTAAAATAAATGATTTCAGGATACGTAATATCAAAAAATAGAAAGTGCTAGCATCGCGTGGTACGATATGTCAGAACGAAGAAAAACGTAAACAATTGCACTTGTTTTACTGCTTGAGTGCTCACAGTGCTCGTTAGTACTGGGTCTCGGGCTCGGGACTCACGGATCTTGAAAGTGGGACTGGGTATTCGAGCAGCAGCAGAGACATCCAAAGTAAACTGTAATGTCTCGATCTCGATCTTCATAGCAGAGTGAAATGGAATATTACAGGTATTCGAATACTTTGAGGGCGGTTCTCGAAAACAGTGAGAACATTTAAGAATCGAATACTTTTCGATTTTTAGTATTCGAGAACCTCATCACTACTAGAAGAGTCCCTGGCGCTTCGCTCCAACATAAACACTGTCGTACTCCTCCTAGCTCTTGTCTTGGAGCTCGACGTGCAGCCCGGCGTGAGGTTTTATAAACGTGCATTTATGAATCGGTCACTGATAGCCTGAAAAGGGGGTTTACGTAATGATCTGAAATATTATTTTTCAGCGTATAAATGCATTTTTTTTTTATTGCGTCATACTAATTTTTTCCTATATTCTTAAAATTAATGTTATTATGACTGATTCACCCTGTATATAGAATGGTTTTCGATTCTTTTATTAAAATTTTTCAAAAATTATTTAATATTTATATTTCATCTATCTCTCAATGTAAGAGGTAGAGGGAGGGTGCAATCGTATTGCAGAAAAAATGTGAACACTTCCAAGTCCAGTTCTGTTTACTACGTCTTGTTTGAAAGTGGTATGATACTCGGTCGTAAGCTATAGCAATACTTATATTTTTGTTTAAGTCTGAACAGCTAAATAGTGTGTTTCAGTCTCTTCAGCAGTTTTCTCATTTTTCCATGAAAAGTTAATGCAAGGCAATATTTTATTCTTACCTTATTACTCGTAAAATTGTTTAAAAAATGACCTAAACTTGCCTTGTAAAAGATTGCCTTCTTCAGTCCAAACAGACATCAAATATATAAATTAATAAATTCAGGAAATAAAACAGACCATTAAATTAAATGACAATGTATAAAATAATTTATTAGAAATTTTAAATGTAATTTTTCAAAGAAGCAATTTGCAAATAAGGTTTATGTAAAAGAATATTAAAATCACGTTAGATAGGAAAAATTATCAAAATACATATAAGAAACCTGAAAGACAACAATCTATATACTTTTACAATATATCAGGTGTCGCATTATGAAATATACCAGTTCAACATTATCGTTGATTAATTTTTTAAATTAGATTAAAATATGACTTGATTTATAGATACTGGATGTCTTGTTGTTTATTAACTGATTTTTTAATTCCATTTGATCTTAATAATTTCATAGAAATCTCTTTTTTAAAACTTGTTCTTTTCCAAAATTGTTGTTTCATTAAATTATGGTTAAAATTATTAGCATGTTCCGCTAAATATTTTTTTTGGTTATTGAGTTCCTCATTATCCTAATACTTTTGTTATTCTGAGATAACTACTAGCCTGCTCTATGTAAATTCTGCTATAACCATTATGAAATTTTTTATAATTTTATTTATATTATTTATTATTTTCTAATTCTTTTGATGTTTTTTGCTTTAATTCCGTTAAATATTTTTTAATAGTATTCTCACTTTTAAAAGCATTATTAAAAGAACTGTTATTAAAAATTTTTGATATTTATTCTGATAATATTTTAATGTAAGGAATTTTGTAATATTTCGTTTATGTTATCATTCACTTTATTATTGTTTTCCGTTGTAAAATCATTCACTTGATTATGAGGGTAAATATTTTATTAATTGTTTTTACAGGGTAATTATTAAATCCCGAATTTGACTGCCGACATTTCAGAGTTGGATTTCTGTTTGCTGAAATATCTATTAAAAGTACAAACACCGTAAAAAATATCACGATTGATCTTATAATAAATTATACAATGAAATATTGTCAATATCCTGTCCACACTTTAGGCCCAGTTTGTGCTTTAGATAAATTTTTAAAATGTAATATAAATAAACTGCAGGTATAAATTATTATTATATCAAGCAATAATTTTATAATAAAACCTTGTTTTTCTAGGAAGTGTGACGGAGACGGGACAGATTCTGCCATGGAATCCATCTCCGTATTCGTCATGTTTCCTAGGATAACAAGGCTTATTTATCATGTTCATAATGCAAACAGGCTAGCAGCTCAAAACTGCATCCACTAGTACATTGTGAACATAATATAAACCTGAGAAATTAACAATATATTGGATATATCAGTGAAAAAATATGCATAGATATCAAAAATTAATTATGGTAACTGGATATTTCTAATAAATATTTTGAAATTATGTTTATGTTCTAATATTAAACTGTTATTTTGTGATGGATATGTCATCAACATTTTAAGTACCATTGACTCTGAGGTTAACATAATGAACAAACCTATTCTGAACCTTCTAAATTCTTAACTTGTAGATGTTATAATTAGGATTCCAAATGACATATGCAAAGATGAGTCTGCTGTAAGCGTATAGCATAATATAAAGATTTAAGAGACTTTTCGTTTCTAAATTCTTTGTAAATCCTAAATATAAAACCCAACAGTCCATTACACTTTCTACAAACACAATCAATATGGTGACCAAAACGCTTAAAACTTTTATTTAATAATAATAATAATAAAGTGTATTTATTAACAGAACATAATAACAAATACATATTTATGAAAGACGGCGAGATTCAACAACCGTCTGAAATTTAAATCAACTAAGAAATCAACTTGATGCTAGCAATAAAAATATAATAGAAAATTGAATAAAGCAATAAATTCAATTATTTGCACATATACTAACCCTGACCTGTCTCCTGAAAGTTAAACTGTTAGTTGACAATTTAGAGGCATGAGGTATATTATTATAAATAACTACATCATTATAAGTGAAGGATCTATGATATAGAGAAGAAACATGTCTAGGTACTACATAAAGATCTTTATGAAGAGTTGCACAGCTATAGATATCACTGCCCTTGATAAATTTATCGAGCATAAAGCATTATTTCTGTAAGAAAGTTGTTATACAAATATTTGCTGAAAGTTCTCCTTTGTAGAGGAGAAAAATCTGAGTCCGAGTCTGAGTCGTAAACTATTTTTTGGAATTTATTATTATATTGTGTTTACCTCTTTTCATCGAAAAAATGAACCCAATGGAACCCATCGTGTGCAGTAAAAAACTCATCCGCAGACTAGCGATGTCTGGACATTATTAAATAAAATAAGTTCACTACGAATTGTTTGAGATACTCTATAAATTCACAACAATTTGCGGCGCGAATTATACATATACCCTTTTTTATACCATATATATATTTTGCTTGTATTCTATTTCTTTGCTGTAACATATAGTTGCAATGTTAATCATTTTATCTTATGCTGAGACTTGCACTTATTTCCTTATATATAGAGTTCCAGATCTAGCTTAGCTTTAGTGTGAACTATACCTCTGTACCGCTTACTTTGAATAAACGTCGTTCGATTCTATAAATGTATTAAATTATTTACAACGTTCTCGTTCGGTACACACTTAATTCGCGTCACAACCTATTCAGTATCGTGAATTAGGTAATCTGGTCCCGAAGGTCAATGCAGATATAAATGTGTCGTGTGTCAAATGTACACGCACTAGACGGTCAAAGCAGTCGCAAGATTGCTAGTAAGTGCGCGCTTGGAAAAAGAATTGAAATTATTTTAATAGATTTTCATCTAGATAGTTATTTGATTACCATCACATTATTTGACATTTATTTATGTACAAAACATTCTTCATTGTCATAAACTAACATTGAAATAAAACAGTAAAAAAAATGTTTGAGACTTTTAAATTAGATAAACATTTATAAGGTCGCACTGACTTTTACAGTGCGACCAATCGAAGACAGAACAGGAACAAATGATAAAACATAATAATAACATAATCTATTAATTTAAAATTGTTCTAAGTCGTTCTATAACTAGAGGTAAATTGTTACTATTATAAACAGGTAATTAATAAATGTGATAAATAACAACGGTACATGCTTACTTTATCGTTTATCAAATAAGTTCGTTGCGTTGTGATGATAAAATTTCTAATTTCGCTGCCAGAATGTTCTGTTGCTAATCGATTTAATGTTACCACTAAAATGTAAGGTGAAAATTTCTTAGTGTTCATATACAATTTTATTAAAAAATTCTTTGTTTCTTTATTAAATATCTCATGATTTCTGGTCATGCAAAGCTGAATATTTTTTTATATAAAATAATGAAATGTGCATGCTACTGGTATTTTTCATTTCATTTACATGAAACTGTACTTGATGGATGATGCAGGTTTGTAAACAAAAATATGGTATGCATACGTATAAAAAATATCCAATACATATAGGTAAATTCGTACCGTTACAATTAGTGCAAATTTAATATTCATTTACTTTTTTAAAATTCTCTTATTATAGTAAAAAACCGCCAGAAATTAGTTTGCTTTAAAATTGCCAACATAAAAATAAAATGGCAGTTTTACTATTGAATAAATTTAACTTAATTTTAAAATCCATTGGGCGCACCTAATTATAACATTGACGCGATCCACTGTGTATCGAGCCATAAATATGAATCGCTCCCTAAACCGAAAATCGCTATTCAGTTTCTGGAGCCAACAACTAACTCATCGAGACGGCAACGGTGATGGAAAAAATGTACTTCATGCTTTAGCTTTACTATACTGTGCAATTTAAAATATGAAATAAATGACTAATTTTTAGTCCTAATAGTAACGTACATTCCTATATTACATTAAGCTCAGTTACGTTAATTTTTCATCAAATAATATTAACTAGAAAGGTACAACAAGGTTGCTGCCCAACCTTGGCTGACTTTTCTCTAATGGGGAAGGTCCGACACTATAATTTTTAAAAGTAGTTAGCATTTCATTTTAAAACAATGTAAAATTCTGTCAATTTTGTGGTTTTTTCAAGTTTGGTTACTTTAACACTCTGTATTGCAAATGTTGAATCGGGTTATCCTTATTTGATGCTGAAATTTGACAAATATTTTTTTTAATTCGTGACATTTAAGAATTTTTAGAAATTTGTTTGATATTTTAAACACTCTGTACTTTTTTCGTTAGTGTTCTACTAGATCCTTGTTAAGTTTAAAAAAAATATATTTAAATTTCATAAACTGAGGAATTTTAGATATTTGCTTTGTTTTTTAAAACACCCTGTATTTTTTTGTAAATTAGTGTTCTAACAGATCCTTGTTAAAAGTTTCATCAATAATGTTGGTCACATTTCGTAATTTTTAGGGATTTTAGAGATTGGTTCGGTTCTTTCTAAACACTCTGTATTTTTTCGTAAATTAATGTTCTAACAGATCCTTGTTATAAGTTTCTTGAAAAATTTTGGTTAAATTTCATAGTTTTTAAGGATTTTAGAGATTGGTTCGGTTCTTTATAAATACCCTGTATTTTTTCGTTAATTAGTTTTCTAACAGACCCTTGTTAAAAGTTACATAAAAAAATTTGTTTAAATTCCATAAATTTTTAAGGTAGTTTTTTCGTTAATTTGTCTTGGAATAGACCCCTGTTAGAGGTTTTATTAAAAAAATTCTTTTAAAATAGTAATTGAAAAAACATTACTATTTCGTTGTGATTTGCATGTCTCTATACTTGCTGTTATCTCCTCCATAATATGCATCATCAATAATGATACTTTCTGAATTCTGTATAACAATTTGTGTGTGATTTGCTGGGTACTCCTACTACTGATAATAAGCATTAAAAAGCTAGTCCGACCCTAACGGATAAAAAAAATACTCGAGTGCCAATACCCTACAGACCGTAACTAACAGCATCTTTTCGATAGTGTCCCAACTAAAACATGCTGAAATTAATTCACGTCCTTTCATTTTTGGTTAAGAAACGTGCTAGAAAACAGATTTACCTATTCAAAGACCGTGAATTGCACCTTTTTGCCTTGTTGCAGTTACTGTGAAAAATACTCAATAATTTATATCAGTTCAAGTGTTAATGTATTTTAAAAAGTATCCTGCCGGTTGTGACAGTGATTATAATACTGTATATGATGTTTTCAGTGCATAATTGCCCTATAAAGTTCTGAAACGTAACAATAAAACATAGGAGGTGAAAACATGCTTTTCTTCCTATTTCCTAATGACTTACCAGCCTATAAAATATGTCACACCCTGGAGAAAACTTGTATGATTGGCACAGTGAAGAGATGAAAATGATAATAATGATGAACATGATAATCAAACTTTATATAGTACCACCACCCACCACCCGTAGTGAAATGTGTGAATCAAAAATGCTGTTTAATAAATTTAGACATTACATCCCCTTAAGATCAAATTTAAATAATGAAGAAACATTCAAGTTCTTAAAACCTTTAATATCTAGATAACATAACTTGTCTAAAATTTACTACCCCATCATTAGAAAGGCACATTTCTAGAATCTTCAAAATCGTGAATTATATCACGACAGAACCTGAACAGCAACAAATTATTAAATATCATCACCAAGGTAGAACCTGCCATAGGGGAATTAAAGGAACAATAAAATCAATTATTATTGGCCTAACATTCAAACAGATGTAACAAATTTTATTAGCATCTGCCAAACGTGCCTTTGAGACAGAAATTTAAATTAAATTACTAATTTCAGACACCCTTCACAACTTTTTGAGCACATTTATATTGATACATTTGTAATTCATAAACATAATTGATTAACAATCCTCGACCCTTTCTCTAAATTAAGACAAGCTTATCACTTGAAAGCTAAAAACAGTATAAACATCATGGAAAGCTTTTTGATATCATATGGGAATCCCAAATAAAATACCTTACAACGGAACAGAATTTAACAATCAAATGATTAATAAATTTTACTTGATGCATAACATACAATTACATTATACGACGCTTTATCATTCATATTCTAACTCTCAAGTTGAAAGATTTCATTCAACGCTTTTTAACTCAATCAGATGTTTAAAACAAGAACATCAATTCAATATCTACTAACACTTGCCTTGTTATATAATAATTCTATTCAATCAGTAACTAAAATAACCTCATTTTAAGTAATTCACGGTATTAAAACAAATCCATTCGATTTATCCTCTCAATTGGTTATCAACCAATATGCTAACCAGTATAAAGAAAATTAAAAACATTACATAATCAAATTAAAGAAAAAATTGAAACAAATAAAGAAAAAGTTATAAATAAACAAAATGACACATTACAAGAATCAGAACCGGTTGAAACAGATCAAAATATCCTTGTTTCCACAGAACTCCGTAGACCAAAAATTATCGCAGATTGAAGGAAGCTATTGTATTAAGCGACCAACAAAATAAGATACTAACCAATATAGGATTAGTACATACAAATAAAGTTAGGAAAAATTACACAGAAGATTTCATTGCAGGATGACAATGAATCTCATCGTGCATCTCCTAGTACTTTTGCGCGTCGATTTAAAAACTAAACAAGTGTTTTCAATAGACCATTATCACGTATATTCATAGATTAAATTTACTATATACTGCTTTCAAGAAGATTATTTTATTAAAACCAGAGAATACAGAAAGAAATACCTGTCAACACATTTTTGAGTCATTGATACATCAAGAAGAAAGTCTAAAAGCAGTTGCCTCTCAAATTCAGGCCTTAAAAAGAAATAAAAGCGGACTATTCAATTTTGTTGGAAATATTAACAATTGTTTGGCACTGCAACTGAAATGGAATAATTTAATTTGTAATTAAACACTTCATTAACTAATGAAAATAATTTAGAAACAGAAGTTAATTTACGCACGTCAATATTAAGTAATTCACTAACAAAACAATCACACTAATGAAACAGATTGAAGATAATAATAAAAAATTAGAAGAAAATATTCAATATTTTGCTGATTCCTTAGACGTTAACTTTCAAAGACAAATCATAATCTTGAAATAATATTTCATTATATTCAACAAATAGAACACACTATTAATATTCTCCAAATTTGCTTATTTTTATTAAGTCTATCAGAAATTGATATGATGACACATTTATATACTTTATATCCTAACAGTGAAGTACCTCGTTTTGGATACATGCAATCGTATTACAAGTATTTTGAACCGAAAATTCATCAGGAAAACTTTTGCTATTATATTTATCAGTATCGATATTAACCAGACAACCACACATTGAATTATAGCATGTCTTTTCTATTCCTATTTTCAATATTTCCCTCTTTTATTACCATAAATACCTAATTATTGACTCACAAGACAACTACCATTGGTTAAACTCTCAATCCCTAGTAATAGAATATAACTATTACACTAAAGAAGTACGATTCAATGCAGAACCAGACTGTTTAATAGACAAACTTGTCAAATTACCACACTGTCCACAAATATCTATATGTAGTTAAAATCTTCAGATTATCTGTTGATAGTTAATCGACCCATTACAATCCAATGCGGTTGTAAATACAAGTAAGATAATATCAATACCAAAATAATCGCAATAATACAAATATCACTATGGCTAATGGATGTCAATTCTCCATAAACGAGAAAATATACAAATATTCTATTGTTACCAGTACAATCTATATGGTACCAGAGATATCCTTACAATGATTTTACATGGTCCCTTTACAAAATATATCTCTAAATAGTTATTTGATAACAGGCCCTAATTACCATACTACAACCTGTTCACATCAATAAATTTGAACCTGCCCCTTGGCACTTCAACTACACATGGATCTTCTTCACAGTTATTTGTATAATAACTTTCCTCTTCGTATTTATATAAGACAACAACAACCCAAGGAAGGCCTAACTGTCCATTTCAACAGATCCATAGACCAGCATCTAACCCTGTACGTCAGCTGTAGACCAGGACCACATCCAATCACGTATGCAAACAAGATAATATCAATACATACATCTCCTACAGAGTCCCAGCTTCCATTTTAAGATTGGAGGAGTTACGTGTAATTCCTTCTGTAGATCTTGTTATATTCGTATTATTCATTTGTATTTAAAACAACAATATTTGCTACATAGTGTTCTTTTATCTCATTGACACAATTATAAGCGATAAATGTTAAAATTATATCCCTCATCGCTAGAATATAGCTGCTTGACGTTTGTATTAAGTAATTATTTGTAAGCATTTTTTGACATTTATGCACTTTAAACAACGAACATTCAATTATTTTCCAACAACTTAATACTTCCACCGCTGATGTGATTTTTAGGTGGTATTTCTTTTGAAACTCTTTAGAACAATTTTGCTAATAACTTTTGAACAGGAAGTAATACAGAAAAAATTCTTTTGATAAAAGAGCTTTTAACAGGAAATAATATAATTAATGACGTCATTAGTCGCTTCTGTCAAATTCCAAAGATAATACATTTGGAGCTTTATTTAAATTTGTATCTTTACAGTAGGCCCATACATCGAGTTTGAGACACTCTGTACAACAAGCAATAATAATAAAGAAGATAATACAAGTTACAAGTTTAACAATTAAATTTCCGTTTCGGTAAAAATCGTGACACTGCGACACTAGTTGGCCAAACGGAGCTATTCCATGCTCTCTTAAGGTCCGTTTATATCTACAGACATCCAGCGTGTCAGACACGTGCGATGTCAGACAAAATAATATTATTCTATACACGCCAATATCTTTGGCTGGATAAATGACCTCGGATGAGCGGGGTCGAGAGGGACTATCTCTCTTTACCCACTTCATCGCTGTAGGCCTGGACGCCTCGTAGAGGTGGGTTCCCTTCTCCGGTCAGCCTCAACCGCAATTGCGGCCGATGCCGGCGGCTCGAGGAACCTCCTCCTGTCCTGGCAAGCCCCGTCGGCAAGGGCTTATCTTCTGGCGCTCTTCTGTCTTCTCTTCTTTCTTCGCCGACTTGTTAACCCCCGGGGGTAGTCATGTTTTGGTCGCGGCGCGAACGCCTCCGACCAGGTAGGGGTTTGGGTTACGTCAGGATTAGCACTGTGGCTCTAGGGAGACGCTAGGACAAAGAACCGTAAAGGCCCTGTCGTCCAGCGTCGCGGAAAGGATAGGGTAACGGAGCCCGCCTGGGCGGGCTCCGGGGTAGGGTAGGGAAAAGTCAAAGTCTCTTCGTGGTCCTATTCTTAATCCTGGCGGTCCTGAAACAGAAGAAAAGTCTCAACTTACCCCGCGTCCAGGAGTTGAAACCTTGGCCGCCTGTACCTGGCGGCCGCATCGGGTCGGTAGTCCACCGCCGCCTGGATCAGCTGATTGCTGTGGACTTCTGCGCGTGCGAAGGAAGCCTCCGCTCGCGCTTTCATCGCTTCCAGGACTAGCGTGAATCCCAGATCCCGGCGAATATCGCTGTTGCGTATGACGGGGCCCCCCCCGTCGCGCAACGCAGTGCGATATTCTCGACGGCCTGCACTCTTTTCAGGTGCGTCTTCGCTGCGTATCCCCATGCTGCTCCGGCATACGTCAACTGTGGCTGCAAGACAGACTTGATTAACCTTACCTTGTTGCCAAGGCTCAGTCGGCTATCCCTGTGGAGTAACGGATAGAGTTTCGCCCTCACGAACTTGCCTTTGCGAACCACTTCGTCGACGTGTGGCTTTCAGGTCAGCTTTCTATCTAGGGTCACCCTTAGATATCTGGCTTCATCGGTCCACTGGATGTTCTCGTTGTTGAACGTCACGCGGCCTCTCGGCTGCGCTCTGTACCTACGAGAGAACATCATACCTTGGCTTTTCTCCGCGTTGATCGCCACCTTCCAGCGATTACACCAGTCCTCCAGTCTGCCTAGCGCTCTCTGGAGTCGCCTCGTCGCCATTTCCGGGTTTAAGGATCGGGCTAAGATGGCGGTGTCATCGGCGTAGAGGCACACGGAAGTGTCCTCTGTCCTGGGTAGGTCCGCTGTAAAGATATTGAAAAGGTGCAGAGATAGCACGGCGCCTAGAGGAACACGGGCTTCCATGGGTCGATAGGTGGACAGGGCCCCGTCCACCTTCGCACGCAGCTCTCTGCCACTTAGGAAGGACGCCACCAGGTTGACTAGGCCGACAGGGTAGCCAAAGTCGAGCATCTTTACGATAAGCCCATCGTGCCAGACCCTGTCAAAGGCCTTGACGACGTCCAAGAAGACTGCTCCGCTAGATTCTCTGGTGTTGAAACCTGCGGAAACAAGTTCTACTAACCTGAGAATCTGCTGCTCCGTCGAGTGGCCACGGCGGTCCGTGGTCTCGTGCAGTCTGGCCAGGATCACCCTCAGCTATTTTGCTCATCATGGGCAGGAGACTGATGGGCCTGTAACTAGAGAGGAATGTTAAGTTCTTACCTGGCTTAGGGATGAGTATGACATCGGCCTTCTTCCATCTCTTAGGAAATCTGCGCAGTCTCAGGATGGCGTTGCAGATGTTCAGCAGCGCCATTACTCCCCGGTGGGGGAGCTTCCTGAGAATCTTGTTCCCAATACCGTCGTATCCCGGCGCTTTGCGGGGGTTCAGGTAGCGCAGGATATCCTTTACTTCCTCCGGAGTAGCGGGTCTAATGGGTTCTGTATCGGGTAGGCGTCTTAGACGCCGCACACGACGCTCCACCTCGTCCGTGTGATCCTCGTCCTCGTCGTCGAGAAAGTTTTCTCTACACTGCAGTTCAAGGCTGTCCGCAAAAGCTTCTGCCTTGTCCCGCTTTGTATAGACGATCCCATTCTCTCCGTGAATCGGAGGTATCGGACGGCGGGGAGCCCTCAGCGCCTTCTGCATCTTCCACAGACCTACGTCTCCAGAATTCAGCGATTCCAGGTGTCTATGCCACCGCTCCTGGTAGAGTTCGTCCAGGGCGGCTTTGACTCTCCTATTGAGCTGGTTGGCGACTTGCCTATCGCGTGGATGACCCGTCCTCATGGCTCGTCGCTTGGCCGCACGTCTCTCCCTAATCTGGTCCTGTAAATCAAGAGGTAACTCACCTGCATGGTCCACACGTCTCCTTTCCGTCCTCTCGATGGTGGTGCTTTCCAGGGCGGTGCGGATATCCGTCTCAAGGCTCACGACTGCCGCCTCGAGGTGCGTTTCGTCCTGGATAACAGGGACTTGTTGACAGAGCCGTTGTATTTCTGCACGAAACCGCTCCCAGTCGGTCTGTCTCCTGACTACGGTTGCCTCGTCGCGACGCTCCCGCCCTAGCTCGAGCAGGATGGGCGAGTGGTTCGTGGAACCCTCGTGGTGCGTCGTCAGTTCGGCTTCCATCGATATTGCCGTGAGCAAAGCGATATCCAGCACGTCCGGCCTAGCTGCGCCTGTCTGGAAGGTTGGCTCATCGGATCCGTACGCAAGCACGTCGTCGTGGTTCCGCATGAACTGCAGAAGCACCCTGCCTCGTGTTGAGGTTGTCGTGCTATTCCACTTCGGCGATTTTGCGTTAAAGTCGCCGATAGCAACCGTATGCGGCCATGCTCCCATGACCGCCTCCAGGTCGTTGTCCAAGAGCGGGAGAGATGCTGGCTGGTAACAGGACACCACTAGCACAGGACGGCGATATCTCCATGGCGGGTGCTCACAGAGACTGCCACGACTTCCATGTTCACCAGCTGTGGGACCTGTAATATATGATGTTCGATACCTCTTTTGACTAGCAGGGCGACTCCTCCTCCTCTTCTGGCCGGATTATTCTATACAATGTCTATTAATGTATTTATATCTATCGTAACACGGTCGCGCAGACGCCGACAGACACGGGTCGTGGCCGGCAAGTATTCTCGGAAAGAATATTTTGTCTGCGCGGTTCATGTCTGTACTTCTCTGTGACTACTTACCGGGCAATGTAAATAGAGTATCGGGATCGTGCAGACGTGTTTTGTATTTAGTAACTGCCAGTGAGAGCGGCCGCGTCCGACACCGACGACAGTGTCTGTCGATGTCTGACACGGTACACTTCACGTTAGATGTAAATACATGGTGTCTGTCGGTGTCTGCCACGGTACTTGTCTGAAACGCACCGTGTCTGTAGATATAAACGAACCTTAAAGGGTATAATGTTTGACGAAACTGTATTCTAGTCTAGAGAAGAGAGAACGATCCGTTTGGAAGTAGATGCAGCTACTGTCATTTCTAAGGTTTGCGGTAATTTACGATCGCGTAGGACCGCCTCTCTTACTAGTCAATCTAATGGGAGACCTTGTTGGCCTGAATGGGAAACCAACTCTCGCCTAATGGGAAACGAACTCAAAAAGAACGTTTTCGCTTGGACTATTTGCTAATAGATGGCGCAATAT
This sequence comes from Monochamus alternatus, assembly GCA_037114965.1. Taxonomy (NCBI): domain Eukaryota; kingdom Metazoa; phylum Arthropoda; class Insecta; order Coleoptera; family Cerambycidae; genus Monochamus; species Monochamus alternatus. The sequence goes on along the minus strand of CM073429.1, from coordinate 40,116,800 downwards.
TAGGTACTAAAATGACATGAATTTGGATATATAGTTTTGAAAGCTTATCCCATCGAAGATGATTGGTTCATACATATTATGTTATGTACAATCGTTTGCAATAATAATGACACTCTTTAAATTGAATTTTGCTATTTCCTTTGAACAGCTGACGTATTTGTAATGAAATCTACCTTCAACTTTTAACATTAGTAATTAGTTGTTTCACTTACCAATATAGATTTAATGAAGTTTCTACTCAGAACTTCGAGATGTTCAAAAACTGTTTTGAGAGAGTATCATTATTATTTCGAAAGCTTGTATATACTTAAAATTCATAATTTTAATGACATTCAATAGGATTACTGTTTAATTTATTATTAAGTGAATGTGATAGTCATGAAGAAGCAGGGAGGATATAAATGTTAAGTTTTAAAATGTAATAAAACTAGATAAAACATTCCAGGAATAAAACTTTTCCGCAAGGCGAAAATCGACTATAATGATAGATTTTGAATTCTGATAAGTAATTTTAGTAATTCCATCACATGATTTAATAATAAAAATATTCTCATATTTACAGAAAACAAACAAATTCCAAAAGTGCAGTTATCCAGTTCATATTCACTTTTATGTATCAATGAAAGTCAAAGCTTAAAATATATTAACCGCCAGATAACACTTTTATCATACTCCTCCAGCTTTAGTAAATTGTGAAGAAGTCATTCAATACGTATCGATAAAAATATACAGGGTGGGCCATTAATAAGGGAACATAGAAGAGGAGTGAGTCATTGGGAGGAAATATGAACATATAGCTAAATATATCTTAGTAAAATATTGCTGTGGAAAAAGATACAAAGTGTCGAAGCTGAAATATTTTTATTTGTGTTTTCTTTTTTTGTAATAACGCGAGTATCTCTCAACTGATTGTCACCAAATTTGGTAGGGAAACATTTTTTAAGAAAAATAAAAATAATTTAAGTATTAAATCATTTTTGCCAATAAAGGGCGTCGCACTAACTATGTCTAATGATAAATTTTTCTCTTATTTTTTGTTGACAAAACATTTTGATTCGGTTGACTACAAAATTGTATCCGAACATCATTTCTACGTAAAAAGATACACTTGGTAGAACTTGATAATTGCTACCAATTTCGAAAAAACTGCCCTGAAGGTTTATGCTTACACGCGACGAAAAATTAGTAGGTATCAATGAGTCGTTTTTTTTTAAATGTCCAGAGTAACTGGAAAAAACTCATATTTGAAAAAAAACTACATATTTACTTTTATTGACAAAAATAACAACAGAGCAGTAAAAACAACTTAGTCCTTGAGCAAACTCTCTCTATCTCTATATATCTTAAATAATTAAACTAATTGTTACAGCTAATTACAGTAAATTTTCAATATGGTCTTCCACTTCTATGCAATTTTCTAATGCTCCTAAGAGATTTCCTCACGTCGAAAAATACATTTGTTTGTTTTAGATCAGTTTTCTGAAAAACGGTATGAATTTTGTTAACAAAAAATAAGAGAGAAATTGTCATCATCTGGCATTGTTAATGGTCTATCTGTTTTAATATGTCCTACTACATAAATTATGATTATTTTTCTTAAAATATGTTTTCCTAACAAATGACAATCGGTTGAGCGATCCTAATTATTACAAAAAAAAAAAATGAAAAGAATAATGTAAACCTGTATCTTTTTCCACAGCAACATTTTAGTAAGGCACATTTAGCTATTTCTTTATATTTTGCTCCAAAGATGTCATTCCTACTCTGGTACATATTATTAATGGTTCACCCTATATAATATCTACTTAAAATAATAAATAAATTTTGAAACACATTCTTTTCTGATGAGGCCTGTAAAGTTCACAAACTATTTTTACTAAAAACATTAGCTCATGTAAATTTATTTAAATTTGCATGCGCAAATGTTAAATTATTTGAATTTATAAATAAATTTTAATTTAATTTTAATTTAAAAATTACTCTTCAAAAAGACTACAAAATAATATTTATTTCACACAAAATTATGCCAAACATTGAAAAAAGATTTGTATATTTTATTGTTTTATAATTTTTACTAATGAATTTTTCTTAAAAATATTTGATTTTTCTCAAAATAATAATGCATCTTATGCAATAAGAGAAACCCACACGATAATCTGTAGTTCGATATGTCTCTTTATAGAAATAAGTATATCGAATTCATTTAAGTTATCTTAATATGTTTAAAGGAAATAAAATAAAAACTATAAATTTTGGCATACCTATCGCTGTAAACTATTTTTCACAATCTTATTTTTCTGTTTTTTTTTTTTTTAATTAATTAACAGTTCATAATCTTACTTCTCTAATGCAATAAAATAAACTGCTTATGTTTCAAACTTTATGATCTGCGGTTTGAATATAAATATATTGTCACAATATTATTTAGGCAGGTATATGAAAAAGGATCACGCGGCCACGTCCTCGAAACGCCTTCGCAGTTTGTTGTTAAACTTAACTTGTTAAACTTAACTGTAACTTGTTAAATGTTAAACTGTAAAAATATTCTTTAATATTCATTATTTTGAATGCTTTCTAATTTCATTGAGGAATTATCATTTTGCCGTTTTATTTTAATAAAAGTTAATGTACTATCTTTTAAAATAATTGTTTCTTTGTATGTACTGGGTGGTTAAAGATATTGAACATTAAAAAAAAGGTATTAGATACTCTGCAAGAATCCACTCCTGAGAAAAGAGGAAATATATAACCAGGGTATTAGCACAGATAAATTAGCTATACAGATAGCGCCTGAGATAGAGCGACGATTTAATTTCTTGTGTCATCAACAGATGTTCCCAGTGATCACATTTAGCTAAAGTTTAAATTCGGCGGAGTTATATCAACTAGCAGTGTGTATACGTATCTTAGCAACCCATTAACATTGTTGTCACATCTAGCTTGGCCGGCTCAGCGTTATCGTACACACTACACAAACTACACATATCAGGCACATACCCCCTAGTCCAGTCGCCGGGCAGCTCCATCCAGCGCAGCTCAGGCGAGGCGCACATTGAGACGCATGCGACGCAACCCACGCAGGGCAGCACAAGCGACACAGTGCACGAAATTCGTGGGCTGTGTCGGCTCAGCGCATATTGTCGACACAAGCTTTCTCAGTATATTGTTTCCTTCGTGTAGGAGGTAGTTTTATAAAGTAGCCCTGGAAAATTTATTACCGGATTTAAGTTCTGAGTCAGATTCGGACGCAGATTGGGAAACAGAAGTGTTGCTGTACGACCTATCAAAAAGAAAGAAAGCATATTGGAAAAGCAATTACATGAGAAAAAGACAAAGTCATGGCGAATTTAATTTGGCATCTGAATTTTCGGATTCAAAGTTTACTATTTCCGCGGGGATCATTAGTATCATAGAGCACAGAAAATTTTCTAACCGCCTCAATTAGTTCTTCCTGCATTTTGTTTATTTCACAAATAAAGAAATACGCCACACACGCACACGGAATCTGTGTCTTAAAAACTGGGCAACGCATGTTTTGTTTGGCGCATTCATGGCCTACGCTGTGCTGCGTCTTAATATGCGGGCGTGCAATGCTCACCACGTGTTACAAAAACGTGGCGTGTGCTGCCCTGCGTGGGTAGCGTCGCATGCGTCTCAATGTGCGCCTTGCCTCAGTCTTGCCCACTGCCCAACCCTAGAGCTCGCTCAGTCTCACTAGATTCACAAGTTAGATGCATAAATATTAATTATTTTTCTATCAACATGTCGGGGAATAAATGTATGTACAAAAACTGTGGAGAATCAAAAAGGAACACCCAAATTAAAAATGTTTAGGTTTCCTAAAAATGAAATATTATTATGCAGTAAATGGATATTGAATTGTAGTAAATATTTTCGTCAGATACATAATTAAAAATTTTTACTGTATTATCATTTATTGACAAAATGAAAGTAAATATGTCTAGATCTAATTAATATTAAAATAAACATTAATTTATCGAAATAATAATTTAGATATTAACGATGTGAAGTTAAAAAAGATGTATATGTATCCATATCTAAATTGTTTTTCGGAAAAATTGTACGTTAATTTCACATTATTTAATGGCATACGCGATTACATTTTACGCATAATTCACCCAAACATTAATACAACGAATTTTAAAGTTTAGAAGAAAAAGGCCTAATGACAATATTCACATACGAATGCTTGTAACGAATTTATCCGTCGGACATGTTCGTGCATGTGTATTAGTCCAAAATCCCACTGTAAAGTACTTTCACCCAAAAGTTAATAGAGAGAATTGCATTTAAACATGTTTTCATATACATGCTAACACGAATTTGCTAGGTTGGATAATAATCAAAGCCGGGTCCTAGAGGCATTAATTATGCATTAAAAATATTAATTATGGAGGTGAACTACAAATTAGTCTTAATGAAATAAATAATGTACCAATTTGGAAATTGGCAACCTGATAAGTAAAAATATATAGAGTTGTCACACCTTAGGAGGTTCTCAACATTAGTTGTTTAAACATTAATGGTTATATTGTTGGAGTACAACTTCACCGGCTGTTTAATGAAACAAAATATATACTAATCGAAAGCTCATAGCTTGCATTTTCAGAATATATAGAGTTGTCTGCATTTTTCCAGGTCTAAAGTTCGACAACCCTCCGGGAAAAGTTTAAATTTTGAGTGCGAAATAAAACAAAACTTGCCGTTGTGCGGCCAAGGCAGCGGCGTAACACAAAATCACATTCACACAAAAAATTTACAGGAAGTGGTGGCTGTCACAAGCTGATGGTAATCCAGAAATCAAAAAACACGTTGCTGGGTATAACAATTTCTTTGTGCAACTGCTTTTTCAGCATGAGTTGAATGAGTTTTTAGTGCCTTTGGACTGGTACAATCGTTTGCAATAATAATGACACTGTCTTAAAACAGTTTTTGAACTTCTGGAAGCTCTGAATAGAAATTTCATTAAATGTCTCTTGGTAAGTGAAATAAGTAATAACTAATGTTAAAAATTTAAAGCAGATTTCAATATGAATACGCCAGAAGTTCAAAAGAAATCGCAAAATTCATTTTAGTGAGTGTCATTAATATTGCAAACGATAGTACATTCCGAATTTTAATTTTCCAGTTAAATAATAATAATAAATGACTTCTTTTTCATTGAGCTATTAGAATCAAAATAAAATTAATAATTTAAATCACCCTAATTCTATTTTTTGCCTCAAACTATAAATCATATACATATATATATATATATATATATATATATATATATATATATATATATATATATATATATATATATATATATATATATATATATATATATATATATATATATATAATATTCTGTTATATGATAACTAATAAAGATATTAGTATATTAATCTTGAAATATGCCTTACATCACACATTTGGATCACCCTGAACATACAAACATCCCAGTTTTTTAAATGTTTAAATTGTGCAAACAATTCCCAGTTGCAATCTAAATACTTTTTTAAATCTTCCATAAATGGCCGTTTTTAGCGACAGTATGCACGTGTGACGGCACGACATTTTTCTGAAAACAGTGCCGACAGAGAGTGAACCAACTTATATTTATTCCGTAAACTTTGGTATTATCTGACATCTGGTAGGTTTGTCACGTCATATTATGTACAATTGTCAAATAAACAGTAAAGTATAGTGGTAGGTAATCAGGTTTGTAGGTACTTTATTTTAAAAAAACGTATTACGGTTCAATATACTAATGCTGAAAAGTTTGATTATGGGTAAATGCCATAGAAACAAGATGCGCTGCTACAGCCGATGACATCTAGGCAGCAAAACATTTTAAAATTGTATATAAAAAATATTAGTTACTGCCAAAAATGTTTAATCTTTTTCGCTATATTATACATATTAAATAAAAAGTTGAATACCATGTGTACTCATCTAAGGAAACGGAAAGATACGTAGTTTGCTCAAATTTTTTATTAGAATCTGAAAAAAAACTTCAAGCTGAATGTAATCCTCCGTTTTCAATAGTAAAGACAGACAATATATACTCGCGTCAAGAATTCAGACGACTTACGTCATACGAACAATTGAATAATTTATCAAAATATTTAAGAAACTGCAACTGAGAGTAATAAAACTATATACTACACTAAATGTTTGCATTATATATTGCGCGAAATTGCAAAAAATTGTTGATTTTAACGCGACCAAATATCGAAAATTACGTTGACAATAAAGACAATTGCCTAATGTCAACCATGACGTAAGACGTCTGAATTCTTGACGCGAGTATATCTGGCAGCAGTGGGATCGTTCGAGCGGTCATCTGTGGGGAAATAGCTGAATTAACCAACACTGCTTCCACGGTGGATGCCGGCTCAGGGAAGCCGGGCGCTATCTGTATATTAATGTATCTGTGGTATTAGCAAAGTACACGTAAAAAAATTTTATTAGAAAAATAAAATCATAAATTAAATTTAAAACAAAACTTATATTTAATCACTTATACACTCCACATATAACATATAACATAAATATAAACTACACTAATAAAAAATTAAATAAAACAAAATAAAATAAAATAAATCATTGGCGTCCAATAAAAAATTTTTTATATACACAATAAAATCATATCACACATATCATCACAAACACAACACATACACGAATTACATATCACATATCACATTGCTTATTTATTTTCTATTAATATATATAAGATAATTGCAACATTATCAGTTTTTCGAGCTCTCAGAAAAAGTTTACAGTAATTAATAATGACGTTATAAGTGTGGATGTTTATTTTTCAAACTGTATAGATATATCACATCACATAGCCTTATGCCTTATGCTGCATAAATCTCAATGATCCGCCTTATTGACAGCTTGCAATTACAAAATTTTTTTAATATTACACGTGCTCGAGAAATGTTTTATTGCGACGGCGACGGTTGTACTATTCGCAACAGTACGAGTTTTTATTTTTGTGTTGTGTGTTGTGTTATATATAATCCCACTAAGCAATATTAAGTTTCTCCAATGTTATAGAAACATTTCTGTACTAGCTGTAATGTTGCTCTCAGACTTATGATTAACTATATGCAATCTCCCAGGGACCTTTATTCTGCAGGCTAGAAACATTGCAGTGTAAGGTTCCTAAGGGAAAACATTACTAGCAAATTGCATTTTAATTTCTATTATATTATTGCAATTACATTATTTAGCAAAACGTTATCAACATAAATGTATATGACATCAACGTATGTGTAATGTTGTTACATAATATCACACAAGTCGCAGTGCAATGTTCTTTTATAACATTCTAAACACTGCATTTGTAATGTTGGTAGGAATGGAGTAACCACAGTATACTAAGCAATCAGTAGGGAAACTCAGCTTTCCCGCGTCTTCCAAAAATCCGCCATGTTGTTGGCGACTGACAGTTATTACTATAATTTCTGTGTGTCAGGTTTTTTTAATTTGTGACATTATTACATGGTTATCCACTCGTTATCGTTTTTGTACTTATATTCCTGCTTTGTATGTCGTGTTGAGTGTTTAGTTATTTGTGTTTTTATATTAGTGATTATTTATTAGTGGAACTATACCCAGTAAATAATAAATAAACTATGGGAGGAAATAAATGTGTTGTAAAAAACTAACGCATAACGCAGCTCTGGGCGTAAATGGCCTGTAAACAGTTTTATACAGGGTCGGAAAACGCTGATGGTCTATCTGAGTTTACACGAGAGCGACAAAGTAAAGTTTAGAAATCCGTGCGATAGACAAGGATGACTATATTGACGACGTTTTATAAATTAGAATAACATCTGAGCAGTCGCTCCCACTTCTAACCGAGCGCATCCGATTGGCCGGAAGGTTTGGCAGTCCTCTGTCAGCTTCAGGCAGCTGGCAGCTTCAGTGCCGATGTTTCTATGTGCGGAGTAGGATGCATTTGCTTAAAACAAAGCAAATTCTTACGTGCTTTTAACTATTTAGAATTATTTCATAAACCTACCACCTAACGGTGTATGAAAATAATTGCAATTATTTTCCGGTTTTGTATTTATTTAATAGCCGCTCTGGCAGTAAGTAATACTAAAACTCTAAAACATAAATAAACTTATTGCAGTAAAAACGAAAGAAAAAAATTAATGATGTTTAACTAATAAGTTGTTCAAAAATGCCCCCCCTTTGTGCCTCGCAATACCCTAATCTGTCATAGAATTCGGTTCTTACGTGTTCTAGCATTTCAGGGGAAATATTATGTAGGACGTCTTTAATTCGGGCCTGTAAATTGACTAAATTACGTAGCCTATCATGTGAATGTCCGTAAACGGCCTGTTTTAAATGTCCCCAAAGAAAGAAGTCGTTGGGCGATAAATCTGGCGATCTGGGGGACCATGGAATAGTACCTCTTGTACTAATAAGATGCTGAGAGAATGTGGTTTCTAAATATGCTGTTACTCGTCGTGCATTATGAGCGGGACGACCGTCTTGTTGAAACCACACATCCTCAAAGTTGATATTTAATGCTCGAACTGGTAAAGAAGTACAACTGTGAAACGGAAAGTGATGGAAACTCGCGGAAGGAAGATTGTATTTTTAAAATGAGTTTTCCAAATAAAAATTCTATTGCTATATCTTACAAGATGAAACTTAGTCCGTATAAATGAAATCGAAAAGAGTATACTGATAGAAAGGACGAAATAGTGATATGGTGAAGAAACTAATTAAAATAAATATTAAAAAATAAGAATCTGGATCGAAGAATATATTAAATTTTGACAAAACATGGGCGTATGAAAGTCATACGGAAAGCGGTACGATATAATAAGTGTTAATGTGTGACCGTTATAGTGACAGTGCTAGTAACCAATAGTAAATAGTGTGTATGTATTCTAAAGCCTTTTGTCCTTTTCAATGCGGAATTATTTATTTAACGGTGGAAAAATCTCTATTTGTAACAAATGTTGTCAACTACCTATAACATTTTCTACCATTTTCATCATGAAACTGCCATGGTATATTATCAGAAGTTCAAAACAAACTTATTAACACCACATAATAATGAAAGGGGCATTAATATTTGTAGTGTTTGACAGTATCGCAAATTGCAATTGTGAAAAGTTGAGATTTTCTCGCCATAAATAATTAAAACAGAAGTTGCAAAATTCGTACAAAAATCCGTGAATTTCGCATCCATGAGGACAAGGCTTAAGTGTGTTATCTGCGGAGTACGCATCATGTAGGTGTAAGTGGGTGGTAGTGGGCAATCGCCGTCCATAAGAACAGGGACACATTTAAAGTAAATTGTTAATGTGCTAGGTTCAGCCGACGTCAACTTATTTTTGATAATTTTGTGTGCTTTAACTCTTCTCAAGTGGCACGCTTAGGTAATCATACCACCCTTACCCTTCCGTACTCATCTCTGTGTTGTGAGTTAGTCACTTTCTATTATTTTCGACCTTGGGTAATTGACAAGATAAAAACTTTAAATTTTGAAATAATTCTTATAATTTTTATTATCTAACGCCTCGAAATTGGTAAAAACTGTAATATCACTGCTTCTACTCTAAAAATAATGGATGTTATGTAATGGAACTATTTTTGTCATTTTTATATATTTCTTATATCTGATCGCATTCAAATTTAGTACGCCTATGAAATCTTGCTCCCCGCACGCTTCGCCCGTCGCGCTGGTCAACAAGCTAGCAATTAGTCGCTGTCCACAATTTCGACCGCTGGTAAAATATCAGAATACCGGAGTTGGAGTTGCACAAGTAGCGACATCTCTTGCGAAAGCGAAAGGCAAAGATGGTGATTGGTCGCTGTGATATAAGTGGGAGTGGATTTTATATGTTGAATGACGAAATGGGCGGTGACTATTTAGATTTTAAAACGTCGTCAATCCTTGTCTATCGCACGGATTTCTATACTTTACTTTGTCGCTCTCGTGTAAACTCAGATAGACCATCAGCGTTTTCCGACCCTGTATATGGGAGACCAAGTTAGACGTGATAGCTTAATTGAGAAAATCCTAAAGAAGAATTAAAACATGAAAGGAGGCAAAGGATTTAACTCCAAATAGGAAAGAGACTGCTTTCGTACATGGATGAAAGAAACAACTCCATACACCTAATAGAGCAACGGGGGTTTTTGATTATGTTACCTATATATATATATATATATATATATATATATATATATATATATATATATATATATATATTGTAAACCTGAAAATAAATTGTACCTAATATTCACGTTTTAATTTCATTTCGTCTTTCCTTAAAAAAAATGAGTAAAAATATAAAAATTACACTGGGCTTAAATTTGATAATCTGCTAACAAAATAAGGTAAACGTATACATCTTGACATAAAGGCAAAAGTACTACAAAATATAAAATAAAACTACACTACTAGTCGACCTACTTTCCATGTTTTCGCAAATTTTTTAAATAAATTTAAATTCATACCGGTTTTATAATCAAATTCAAATTATATCTGCTAGTAAAACCTCAATTTGCATGAAACTACACTGGATTACAACAGTTAATTAAGAATTAATGCAAAAGTATTAAAACTACGAACAACTTTGGTTATGTTTACGCCAAATTATTAGCTATTTTTTCGTATGTTCTCTGGGATCCGCCATATTCTTGGCGAACTAATTCTTTTCGTAATTTTCTATGAAACATAAATTTAACCTCATCTCATATATCTGACATAGCCTTTCTCTTTGTCTCATTTAGGAGAAAATATCTGCCTTTCAAAATATAAAGTAAGTACTCAATTCATAGATTTGGCCGATTAATTTAACAGCTATAACTGATTTAGCTGATTTTTACTTGTATGAGTTTACTGTTACACTTATGAATAATTCATATTATAGCAGAACCCCTTCTCTTCCCTCGCCGCCAGCATTGCTACGTCGCATGCGTGTAAACGCTCTCTCTTTTCTTCGGGGGTCGTACGGACGGTTTCTCCGTCCTTTTCTTCGGCTGCTGGCGGCCTCGTTGGCGCGGCTGCTTCTTCGTGGGTCTCAGGGCGTGATATGTGGTTCGGGATCCTCTCTAGGAATTCCGAAACGAGGTGTGTTGGGCTGTGAAGGTTGGGCGCCAGGAATACGTAGACGTATCCCAAATTCCAGTAGGAAAATCTGTCTTGGGTTTGCGAAGACAGCGTGACGTAACACTAGTGAAAAAGTCTGGTTCGAAATGTAGCACTAAACGTAGAAGTCTGTTAACGTGGTCTATGAATTTCACGACTGATTATTACGGAGCTCTTATCGTCGGTGAATTTTGTTCTCGAAGCACTGGTTCGATACTCGAAGCACTGGTTTACTGTGATGATTTTTAGGCAAAGGCCTACGTTGATAGAATGCTCAAAGGAGCTGGTAAATCTGGGCTCGACGGAGCTGGTAACTGGCCAAAGAGCACTTTGAAGAGAGGACACTATTTTGCACTACTACGATGTTCACACTGTGAAGGTCTGAGACAACTACTCTGCACGTTGTGGAGGTCTGAGACAACTACTGATGATTTCGCAAAACGCCCCGGTTTTAACCCTTCCTCAGGGGTGTCTATATTTATACCTGGCGCGGTCGGCCAATAGGGTTGAGAATAATTGACCTCCGGCCAATGGGGTGGCTCGGTCCCAGGTATGGTTTATTCCCAATTAGGATGGGCGCCGGTCTGTCGGGGCGATTTCGATGGTGTTCTGGAAGGTTGCTGAATTGTTTTCCGCGGATTTTCGGCTTTAAAAAAGCTGTCGGAGCACTACTATAACATGCGTGCCCGCCGAGAAAACCCAGCACCGGTTGAATATTAAACCCCTCCGCCTGAATTCACGGCAGTCTGACTTCGCCGGTTGGTAACCGCACATCGTTTAGGAAACGATTGCGCGCCTTTTTATACTCTCCAGAGTACTAATCCAAGTTGCACCTGTGTTGGGTCTCTTGTGCTTTTATTTTTTTGTAACTATTGTATATTAGTTTGTCTTAAAAGCCTATCTTTTCACCAGTTATATTTTGTCATTTAAAATAATAAAACTAGTGTAGTTTGAGATGTAAGTTTTCTTCCTGAGCTAGCCCGATAAACATTATACCCCCTACATAAATTGGCTACCCACGTGAGGCCTTATTTTCGTTAACAAAGACTCTGTGTTCGAGAGTTCAACGTTACAGTACTTTGTGCGAAGGTGACGAAATACCGCGAATGACAATAAAGTGACTGGTTTGAGAGCTGAACTATGAATGATACATGAAAGCAAGCTTCACGAGCGTGCATTTAGTTATACTGGGGTAACAAAAAAAAAGAGAAAGATCAAAAACGTCTGGACTAATGTAAGTACATAACCGATTTTCACAAACTGTGCATGGCTAATTTTCACGAACTGTTTTCGTGCTTGTTTCGACTATAAATGTTGCTAGAACTCACATAAAATGTGCTCTGATTTTTGAACTTTTAACGAAGTATTTTGGAACATAGGAACAAAAACTTTTGTGCTGCGTTTTTATAAACTTTCTAGTATTTTGCTTAGGTTATAGACTGTTAAGAGACATTATATTTTCATGAACAATTATAATCTTAGAAGTAAAGCTAGTGATAAAAACTCGGTTAAACAGGTTGCAAATTCGAAAAAGTTCATTGAAAAAGTACCTGCTGTGACCATGGCGAATCCTGTGTTAATGACGGATGAACAATTGTAAATGCTTATTAGTGGTATGACTCAAGCTTTCGTACAGGTTGAAACTTCTACGAGCAATCCTTCACCCATTCAAAGTGGAAACTTTTCAAAATGTGGCTCAAGGTTCTCAGGGAACAAAAATGAGGATGTAGAGGCGTTTATTAATGCAATCACGGTTTATAAAGATGTGTAAACATCTCGGATGAAAATGCAATAAAAGATTTGCCAATGTTACTGGATAATAATGCTGCGACCTGGTGGCAAGGTATTCAATCTACAATCACCACCTGGGATGAAGCATTAAATGCTCTGAGGCATTCTTATGGTCAAAATATGCCGCCATATAAGATTTTCAAGGAATTATTTTCTCATCAACAAGGAGATAAAGAGCCGACTGACATTTTCGTGAACTCTTGTAGAGCTCTTATAGCTCGGTTGCCTAAATCACCAGAACTGCATGTAACTCATCAACTAGACATGGTTTATGGTTTATTAGGTAGAAAAATTAGATGCAAATTACCTAGAGATCAAATCGAGTCCTTCAGCGAACTTATAGAAAAGGCTCGTTCTATTGAAGAAAGTTTTGATGAAAAGACGACTACGAATATTCCCAAAAATGGTGCAAACACTGACAAAAGTCGAATGCGACCAAAATGCCAATTTTGTAAAATATTTGGCCATGTTCAAGCAAATTGTCGTAAGTTTGCTGCTACCCAAGAGAAAACCAATGTGTCACAGACACCTGTTGCTACTTCTAATGCTATTCGTTGTTATGGCTGTGGAACACTCGGCTATATAAGCTCCCAGTGCCCCAAATGTTGTAATAACCCTCTTGCGACTACTTCGGTTAGTAGAGATGCCAAGGACGCTCTAACGCACTCGTCCAGTGTACATATTTTGTCTGCGGAAGTTTTTCCAATTTCAGCAATGTCTAGACCTCTGATCGAAATTAATGTTGCCGGAAAACATGGTCTTGCCTACGTCGACTCCGGTGCTAGGAATACTATAGCAGGACATGTTCTCTATTTACATTTTGTCGAAATGAATCAACCCTACAGAGAGGAAAATTTACAAATGGTATTGGCCGATGGAAACGTACGTCAAGTTCAAGCGAAAATTTATGAAGTTGAGGTTACCCAATCAAGAAGGATTCTTACTACTTTTCTCGCTGTACCGAATCACGAGCGTAGCAAAACTCTTTTGGGAATCGATTTCATATCAAATGCAGGTATAGTTTTAAATCTTCCAAAATGGAAATGGTTTTTCGAGGATACTTCTTCAATAAGTTTTGACCTACACAAGGAACCTTCAGTGAATGCTACTTGTCCAGTGGAAATATCTCAGGCAAATTTTATTCTCAAGGATACGGATGGCAAAAATTTGGAATCAAATGAGAGGAATCAACTAGAACAGCTGATCCAGTCACATGCGCTGTGTTTTGAAAAGAGTAAGGAACTCACCCCATTTGCGGAGCATTCAATCCAAGTGACTGACGATACTCCTATATTCCAACCCCCCTATCGTCTTGCGCCTGCACAGAAGGAAATTCTGAGACAAAAACTTGATGAGCTGATTGACGATGGAATCATTGAAGAGTGCTAATCGGCCTATGCCGCTCCCGTTGTATTAGTACCAAAATCTGACGGAAACATTCGACTGTGTGTCGACTATCGACGCTTGAATCAAGTAACTGTGCCTGTGCAATATCCGCTACCTAGAGTGGATGATCTACTCCATTCAACTGGCCAAGCTGCGTATATAACTACATTAGACCAAAAGAGTGGTTATCACCAGATACCAGTCAAAAAGGAGGATCGGGATAAGACAGCGTTTATAACACCTTTTGGTACCTTTAGATACAATGCAATGCCTTTCGGGTTGCGAACAGCGCCCGCTACGTTTCAACGACTTGCTGATCGTTTTCGGTCAGTATTGTCACACATTACGATTCTAGCCTACTTAGATGATCTGATCATCATGTCGCCTACTTTTGAAGATCACCTACGAGACTTAGATGACGTATTCAAACGACTGACTCAGTTCAAGCTTCAGGTTAATCGCTCCAAATGTGTCTTCTGTACGGACGGTAAAATACCTTGGCCACATAATCAGCAAAGATGGGTTCTCTCCCAGTCCAGAGAAGATTGCTGCCATACAAGATATGCGTGCACCCCAGAATGTTAAGCAAGTTCTAAGCTTCCTTCAGACTTGTTCCTGGTTCCGAAGGTTTGTACCAAACTTCGCTGAAGTATCCAGACCATTAAGCCAGCTGACACGCAAGAATTCTACGTGGAAATAGGGATTATCACAAGAAAAGGCTTTCGCAGAATTGAAGCGACTATTGACCACCGCACCGATATTACGCCAAGCGGATTACATCGAACCGTTTATTATCAGAACGGATGCTAGCTCGTATGCCCTCGGAGCTGCTTTACTCCAGGGGGAGGGTGCCGAAGAAAAACCAATCGAGTATGCCAGTTGTTTGCTGACTCCGGCTCAGAAAAACTATCATACGACCGAGCGTAAAGCTTTAGCGCTTGTATGGACCTTCTCCAAATTTAGGGGATATATCGAGAATTCGACAGTCATTGTCAGAAGCGATCATCAACCTTTACGTTGGCTTATGTCATTGAAGTCGCCTTCAGGGCGCCTTGCCAGATGGGCTTTATCATTACAACCGTACAACTTAACCATAGAATATGTGCCTGGTAAACAGAACGCCTTAGCTGACACCTTATGTCATAACGATGGTGAAGCTACGACCTGTGATGTCTGTTTCGTAACAGTTGACCTCCCGACTGATAAAATGAGTGACATACGAGAACAACAACTATCTGATCCTAATTTAGTATCGATCATAAAGTGTTTTGAAACCCCAGAGACCTGCGCAGTTGATATTCGCAGATGGAATGATCGAGGCTACCTAATGATGAATGGAATTTTATACAGATATGCTCCTGATTATGACGGTGACGAGGCTCAGCAAGTTGTGCCGAAGAATATGGTTGAGAAGGTGCTCAAGGAAACACATGATTCTCCTTTGGCTGGTCACTACGGTGTAGGTCGCACCTTGCAGAAGATCGTTCCTCGTTATTATTGGACCGGCATGCGTAGAGATGTTGCCTCATATGTAGCGAAATGCATCGATTGTCAAAGATACAAAGCTACGAACATGAAGCCGCCAGGGTTACTACAGACTCCCGTTCAGGCTCAGCGGTTTGAGGTACTTGCAATTGACCTTTTTGGTCCACTACCAGAAACTCTTACTGGAGACAAATGGATACTGATTATTGAAGATACTTCCACCAGATGGACAGAAATGTTTGCATTAAGAGAGGCTACAGCTGAAGCATGTGCCCGTTGCCTTATAGATGAAATTAGTCTGCGCTTTGGAACTCCCAGAAAAGTTATCAGCGACAATGGAGTACAATTTGTTAGCGAGGTTATGCAACATGCTGCCCATGTCCTTGGATTTACTCAAAGTTTGATTCCTGCATATCATCCGGCTGCCAATCCTGTCGAACGCCGAAATCGAGACCAAAAGACTCAGCTTTCCATTCTTACCCGTAGTGTAAGTGACACGTAGCCCCCGCTCTGGTAGAAACGGCGGGATATTCAAACGTAACTTAGATCCGTTATTTATAACTTACGAGGGCTACAATTGAAGCAATAATTATTTTATTGCGTTATATTGCTTTTGATAAATGTAATAGGTAATTGGAAATTATGGGGTATTAAAATATACAGTGTGAGACCCAAATTTTACAGTGAGGCCCGGCCTCAGTTGCTTCATACGAAGAGCCGCCACTGGGCTGTAGTAAAGAATGTTCTATTAAAATAGTAATATTCGTTATAATTACAAGTGTATACAATACAGTGAATATAATAATAAAATAAATAAATAAAATAAAATTATGCATTTAAGGAACAAATTACATATATATGTTATTAATAATTTGTGACCGTTTTCTATAATTACATTAGGTAATTTGCTTTGCCTTTGATGGCATTATTGAAAATATTGTTAGAAATCCCTTTTACTCAATTTTTGACAGCTATATACGTAGTGTAGTATGAATTATCAGAAAATATAATACTTTTAAATATTCTCAAATCTTTGTTATAAGGAAAGCCAACGACTTTGGATCAAATGATTTAAGTGGTTTAAGCTGTGGTACTAGACACGCAAGTACGTCAGCAGCTTATAAAGCATAAAGATTAATGTCGAAGCTATTAAAAATTTAACTAGATAGCCAAAAAAGTCGTAAATATTTGCTAAAATTTACTTATAATAAGCATCTACGACATAAATTTAATTTTATAGAAATAATTGCTAATGATATGTAAAACAGTTGCCAGTCAACTTATACCTAATTAATTAAACATTATAATATCTATACAGGTGATATTTATTAAATTTGGGAAGGTTTGTATAAAAATATTTAGTAAGCTAATAGTTTGACTTTCAAATAAATGGTATAACTAAGCAAAATGCTATATTAAAATAACAAAACGAAAATTGATTATCTTTGAACATCTACATTTGTTATCTAATTGGACGAGGATATCGAAATATAATTACAAGAACTTATTTGTAGGAAGTTCGTTCTGAATTACATATATGAGTTCAATTAGATAAGTACCACCCTGTAAACCCTCCCAATTATCAATTTTGCGTTTTAACTTCAACAGTGTAATGAATGTCCGGCTAGCGGTTAAAAGAGAAGTTATGGAATAATTTTTTGGTTGTGATGATTCATCTTTTAAATGTGCTCGACAAGGAACACGACTGTGTTACTACATGTGTTATCTAATTGGACGAGTATATCTCATATAATTCAGAACGAACTTCCTACAGGTCGTCGTTTGTTCTTGTAATTAATACTGGTCTCTTTTTAATTACTACTGGAATTTTTCTTGTCTCTAAAAGACTTACGTTGTAACTACAGGTATAAAAATTTTGTCTAGTCTATAAAGAAATTGGAACTCTTATTTTCTAGCATTTTTTCTGATAAGTTGATTTTTAATTTTTCACGCGTAGCAGCAGCGACATTATTAGACCGCGACCGAGGTCCCAAAAAGCTTTTGTGGAGCCATCAGTAATGTGTTTAAGTCGGGGATTGTGTCGGTACGGCACTGGAAAAATTTACGTCATCTTGGTTTCCATCAAGGTATACTTCTTGTGATGGATTTTCTTGATATCAATTATTTAAGGTTATTTCCTCATTTCTTTCGTTGCCACTCAGGACTATTTACATAACAGCATGTTCGGTACTGAAGTCATAGATTTCTTTTCTAATGACAAACTTCTTGTTTACGATCTAAAATGTATGTATTTTGTATATTCTTTGAAATACCTTTAAAAAAATTGTTGCTGCATTTTAATATATTCATTATTAAACGTTTTGTCAAGTTCTGACGTAAAATTCATTCATCATGCCCTCGCTTGCATAGGAAAACGGCCCCGAACGGTGTTCAACTTATTCCGCCGATAACGTATTAAACGAAAATTGAACTTTTTAGCTGTGCCGATTACAGTCATTTAGTCTATGGTATTACTGTTACATAAAAGATTACTGGGAACTTGATAAAAATATACAAGTGTCAGGGAGATACTATATAACTGATATCCTGAGAGTTTTCAGGCTTTCACAGTTGTTATTTGATCTATAATGATTTTCCGGATTGTTATGCCGTGACCTATATCTAACCTCCAAAAATCTAGACAATGACTCAGATATAAGATATACAAAAAGGGCAATAAAAATTATTGTCGTACATAACACCCATTATTTTTGGTAGATGCAGTGATATATCAGTTGACACAAGTGTCAAAAGAAATTTTATTATATAAATATGTTGGAACTTTGTAATAAATTATTTTATGATATAAGCACGCAGCATGAAGCAACTTTCTGTCAGACATATTAAGCCACCCAATTTTTTAAGTTTATAAGAAATAAGTTGCCTTTTTCTAATTCCGAAAATAAATCGAAGGCATGTATTTTTAACTACCTGAAACCTACGCGCGTCGTTAAAGTCTATGCAGGGCCTATAAATTGAATCACAGAAGCTAAATTTAGACAAAACTAATGATTCGCACAACAAAGTTTTAACTTTTTTGTTAATGAAATGTCTGTTGTTATATAACACCTTTAAACTTCCATACGCACTACGTATACAGTTATTTGTGTGAAGCTTGAATTTTAAGGTTGGGTCGATAATTAGTCCTAAGTTTCTAGTGCTATTAACAGGTAAAATTTCTTCGTCCTCAGATTTAATTTTTATATGTTGTGAATAAGTTATAGTCTGTTTAGAAATGAAAGAGAGTAATAAAAGCTTATTATGTATGCAAATCGTAAATAAATGTAGTACTGGTGCTTATATTCAATATTTTTATATTATGTATTATCGGTATAGATGAGGTGTACTTTTTAAAAAACTTTGTGTGATCGAACCGTACTAAATTGTAGCAGGTAGCTAAAATTTAATCCCCGACAATCCGTCTTTGTCTATGCCGCTTCAATTTCTCGGTCCATTTTTCTTATAAGTAAACAATATAAAAACAGCATTTCAAAACTAGAGACTACTTTAAGCATATTAAGCCGTGTTTAGAGGGTTTTTAGTAATTCAAATAAAATTATTCAATATTATTATCAAAATATTTATTTAAATTTAATGAATAGAAAATATATGTTGTTTATTGTTGCTTAAGGAATACAAACAGGACAAACCCAAAAAGCGTATTCCCTTATAGGTACATTATAATAATGATTGTTACATAAATATAAGTATACAAGAAATTAAGACATGTTTAAACAAAAGATAAACAATGAAACAATATAATAAAAATACCTAGCGCTAATTTAAATATAATTATCGAAAATATTTATTTAAAGTCCTATCAAAGGAGCTACTTGAGACAGAAAAAACATCAACATTAATACGCGCCGTTATTTTCTTGGCGAACGGTGGCCTCGTATGGTTTAGGATCGAGCGTGGTTAGCGCTCTTTATCCTGCTCCATCTCTGTAGGCCTGGGCGGCCTCGTAAAGGTGGGCCCCATCCATCACCTACCCCGACCACTGGCGTGGCCGGTGTAGGCGCTTTGCGGGGCCTCCTTCTGCCCTGGCTGACCCCCGCCGGCAGGGGGGCCTCTTCTGGCGCTCTTCGGGTCTTCTGTGTTCTTTCTTCGCCGGCCGTCCTAAACCCCCGGGGGTGGTCTTTGTTGGGAATTGGGTTATTGTGATTGGCTAGGTAGCCATAGGATGCTCTTTCCTCCCGAGCCTTTTTTTCGGTTCGGGAGATGCGAGCGCTAGGTAAGGATAGGGTTTGGGTTTGGGTTAGCTATGTTCTCGTCTTCTTCGTGGTGGTCATCTGGGTCGTGGTTTCTTCTTATCCTGAAACAGAAAAGATTAGCGGGGGGGAGGGGGGTTGGGGTTTGGTCAGGGAGGTAGGTCAAGGAATTGGTGTTTAGGTCGTTTTCAACATTAATATCGTTCGAAATATTATTATAAGAGGATAAGCATCTATTTAAAGGCGAATTGAAAAAATAATTGGTATTGGCAAAATCACAATAAAATATATTTGTATTTCTCGTGAAATATGATGGAACGTTATAATTAATAAGACTATTAATTTCAATAGAATCAATTAGATTATTAACAACTTTATAAATAAATTTATTATCTTCTACTTTCCAGAGATAATAAGTTCAACCCATCCCGAATTAAAAAACTATCTACAATATCAGGATAGAACTTATGATTTAAATATCTAACAAATTTGTTTTGGATTCCTTCAAGGAGGTTTATGTAAACATTATATTGAGGATTTCAGACTACTGAAACATAACTTAACGAACTGTTAACATAAGCTATAAATAAAACGCGAAGTGTAGCCGTTTTTTTTAGATCAACACAATTTCTACATAAAAAACCTAACATTTTATTAGCCTTATTAGAAATGTAACTAATATGACGGTCAAAAATCATCTTGCTGTCAAAAATTATGCCGAGATCTGATATTTGTGATACTTTCTGCAAATTGTGATTTGCCACTAAAAAGCGTGTTGCAATTTGATTTTTGTTTCTACTAAATGTAATATGACGGCATTCTTAAAATTTATATGTAAGCTGTTATCATCACAATATTTTTTAAAAGTGTTTAAATCTTCTTGCAATAAATCAGCATCACTTGTACTACTTATAGAAAGAAAAACTTTGAGATCGTCTGCATATATTCAAAATTTAGAGAACTTAAAACATTTGGTAATATCATTAACATATATGTTAAATAATAATAGACCCATATGCGATCCCTGTGTAGCGTTACAATTTACGTCTATCCATAAAAAAATAAATAAATAAATATCATACTTAATTTACTCCTTATTATTATTATATTACATTACATTTTATCATTATATTGCTTCATTATGAATATTTGCTGTACCTCCAGTGATTGATGTTAATCTGCCACCTCAACTACCAGGTCGTGTATTGTGTGTTGCCCTAAAATATATTAAAGGTCTAAATTTTTAACCAACCAAAACAATTACCGTAGTTACCTAAATGCATCCGTATTCAGGTCTATTAAATAATGTTACGTGTTCTGATTGATGCCATCCGTTCGATCCTTGAGGGAAATCATATTACAATTTCTTAAGGGCATGCCTAGGTCCTAGAACAAAAATAAACATGACAATTACACCGAAAACCTGAATGTAAACAACTAATATTTAGCGGTTTATCGTTACACTATACTCTGTACAGACAAAATTAATTAAAGACAATAATTTACTTGTTTCGTACTTACCATATTTTGGAGATCCGTAGAATAATGGTTGGTATTAAGTCAATTGCTCCTAAGGTTAGATTTTATGTTGACATTTCTCCATTTTGCCTTGTTCGTTTTCCTGCTGAAACCCCACCTACTTACCGGCCAAATCCCAACAGGATTCGGCGCGGCGCGATGTTGCCGGTTCTTTCCAAGAATCTTTCACATTACTACTTTTCCTTATGGAGGTATTTTTAATAAATATACGTTGAATGGTATATTTTTCTGTGTAATTATGTTTAGAAAACTTAATTACTGCGTGGTAAATCATTTTAAACTTAATTTTAGAGTTAATAAGTGTTTACTTTAGCTTCCTTAGTTCCAATTGGTTAGACTCCAGCCAATGGGAGTCAAGGATAGTTTTTTTTTTGCAGCTGAAATTTAGGAAACGGGATCTGCGCTAATTTTTCGACAATTTTACTTCCGGTAGCTGGTACTGTGAATATTAGGTGTGTGGTAGTGTTTGGAAAATCTGTGTGATTTTTAAAATCATCTCTTCGAGGATTTTGTTTTCCAAACGCCTGGTTTTGATTAAGGTTTTGTTGGATTTTCGATGATTTTTGTGAAACCTAATCAGAAAACTTTCTTAGTAAAGGATCTGTATCTTCACACCACGCTAGTCAAGAATGCGATTCCGTCTTAGGCTTCCAGTAAGTTGCAATTTTAAATTTTGTCATTTCTCTTGTAAGTTTCTTCGTGCAAATTTGCATTCTAATTTATACCGTATTTACAGTGTGCATAAGGTCTACATTCGTTTAAACTTGTGATCAAGACGATCCGGTGCAGTTCAAATAATAGTAAGAACCCCTTTGGCCAAGGGTAAGTATTTCTATATGTAAATTTTAGTCATTTAAACTTTCCCTTTCCATATAAAAGACTTTTACATAAATTTGTAATAAATTGGTTACCATGTGCTCAATTTACGATGTTGCCGAACTGAATTTCTCCTTTCTCAGAAAAATTCAATGTCCAGGAATTATAATTATATTAAAGTATTTAGAAGGTGCACATTTCGCTGCATTTAATTTATTTGTTTCCAAAGAAGTCATTTAGAGGATAGTTATTTTACTTAATTTTATTTAGGGTTCTTATATTGGGCAGTCCGTGGAGTTAAGAAGTTTTGGGTGTTTCCCTGGAGCTGTAGCTTACCATTTCGTGCTGAGCCATTGCTTGCCATCTTTTGTTGCTGTTGGAGTTTCCGCTAGCCACGCTGCAGTTGCTATACCACTCAGATCCGCTTGGACGCACGCAAGTTTATGATATTGCTTGTATTTCCTTTAAGCATTACTTTTGCACTTGTTTACTACGCGTATGCCTAGTTCTTGTTCTGCTATACGCTCAGAACTAAATATTTTTAGTATAGCTTTTCTATAAGTAAAAAATTAGTAGTAATTAGTAATAAATTTAGTATTGCTAGTAATTTTAGTGCATCCAGATATCAAGTTTATAGTGACGCTTGTTACTATTGTTCTACTTATTATTAAGTTTATTTCTGAATATTGAAAAGTGGGTATTGTGTTATTAAAACTTTGATTAATTTACTTAAAGTTAGTTATATGCTGATATTCATTTAAGTTGTTTGCGCTTGTACTCTCATATTTCTTTTTATACATATAAGTATATATTTTGGTAACTACCTACGCCATCTAACCGCCATACTGGTAAATGTTCCAATGCGTTTAAGCTATTTTAGTGGCTTATAGTCTTACGTTTGGGATTGAAAAATAATTAAGGTGTTGTGGCTGTTTATTTTAATTGCCTATTTTCATAAAAGTTTGCTTACCTAATTTAGGTTTATATGAACCCGATTCGCCTGAGCTCACGCGACGCTTGCCTACGCATTCTTCTGAATTCGCCTAATCGTATTTTTCCTTACGCCCTTAATTTTTTTATCATTCCGTTTATTTTGCGAATTACTGCTATTAACTGTAGTTCGGTCTGCTGTGACCAATGATAGCATGGGTTTACTAGTGTGAGCGGCACATATAAGTTGCGATTCTTAACAATAATTATAAATCTTTTCATCTTCTTATAGTCTAAGTTTTTTTTTATAATAGAGTACAGTATAATAAATGATAGTTATTATTGGTGAGCGTGTTAATTGATCTTGTTTGACAAGTTTTCTCGATCAAGTACTGATATTAGTAGAGGGTGATTTGGTGGTGGAAAAATTTGTCTGGCGCCCTTAACAATCTTAATTAATTAAGTAATACAATATTACTTCTACTAATAAATTCAACCCACCCCGTCTCCATTGAGCTGGTCAAACACCCTACTGTCTACAGTCAGCTGAGGTAGACAATCTTTACTCTACTGTTTTTACTACCAGTAAGAGGACGACGTTGGGTAAGTCGTGGCACCTGGAGAACACCCGATGTTACCAACAAGAAATCTGAACAATATTGACCCAGTCTAACCGACTGACATCTGTTCGAAAGATAAGACTGAAACCAACGAAGTAGAGAACAATTTACACCAACTCCCGCAAGCTTGTTTAACATTATTCTATGATCTATTTTATCAAAAGCTTTACTGAAGTCCGTGTAAACAGCATCCACCTGAATTTTTTTATTCATATTAGAGAGAATATATTCTGTATAGATAAACAAATTACTGTCAACAGATCTCTTTTTCATAAACCCATGTTGCTCTATATTAAGAAGACTGAAAACATCATAATACAAGAAATCACGAATTATAGATTCAAAATGGGAATAATATTTGCTTTTTTCCATATATTAGGAAAGTGTCCTTCCAAAAGAGATTTATTAAAAATTAAAGTTAAAGCATCAGAGATGCCATCAGTACATTTTTTGAAGAAATCCGTAGGCAAATTATCAGGCCCTGCACCTTTTTTAGATAAAGCTTTACATACGGATTCATCAACAAGGCGTAACGTTAGTCAGATTAGCGGAGGTTACGCGAAAAATGTACGCATCTGTTGCACCAATTTAAATAAAAGGCATACTCCTATTCACTACTATGTATAATACTTACTTTATGATATGTTAACTAATCCGTAGCACTGAAAAATACTGTTTTTGAATATAAATACTAAATATACAATGGGAAACGCAAGGAACTAGAGGCCGAAGTTACGCGATTTTTAGACAGGTACAATACTGGGTCTAACTTTTGGCGCAAATATGGACGTAAATAAACAGCCTACCTAGCAACGCATGTTTCGCTACCTAGCAACGCATGTTTCGTGAATGGGCGTAAGGCTGGTTAGACCAACTAACGCGCTTTACACGGGCGCAAAGCTGGTTAGTCCGACTAACGCTACGCCCGTCTCATGAATCCGGCTGTTAATCTTCTGAACAATAATTTCTCTACTAACTTGATAATTAAATATTAAATTACAGTTATTAAAATGGAAGGTAGAAGTATTGTAATTTTTAATATTGGTTTAATTATTAAACGAAGACATAAAGTACTGGGAAAAAGAGTTACATATGTCCGGACCATCAGTTAAAAGAATACCATTATAAACAATAGAATTTATGAAATTAGGTGACTTTTTCCTAGTATTTACAAACTTCCAAAATTGTTTTGGATTATTCACAAGATTTAATATAATTTTTATAATCTTCGGATAAGAGAAAATTGTATTTTAAAAATTCAAATTACATATGGTGAGTAAATGTAGTGTTGTATAAATGTACAATAAATAAAATAAAAAAGTAGATATATTAAAATTCATCCCCTGAATATTCTGATGAATTATCTTCGTCTCCTGGATTTATAACAATAGGTTCCACAGTAACGGCAATTAAATTATCGAGTTCCCACATTTTCTCCTTCTTTTTGTACATGATGTATACATCTTTGCCAGTTATCTGGAGTTATTCGTTACAAAGAATTTTTTAACAAAATTTTCACGTCACTTAATTTAAACGTCGTATTATTTCGCGCTACATCTCCTTTTACCTGCGCCCAGACTAATTCGATTGGGTTAAGTTCACAGTGATAAGGTGGTAACCGTAGTACCGCTATTTGGCGATTTGTTGCCATTTCATCGATAACATATTTTTTCTGATCTTTATTAAGATTGACAAGTGTCAAAAGTTCCTTTTTCACCATATTTGTTTCAAAAGAAATGTTTTTTCCGGATAACCATTGAATTATATCGGCTTTCCTCCAAGCAGTCGTAGGTGTCCGCTCGGTCTGCCGTGAATGGTAACTGGCATTATCCATGACAATTACAGAGCCCGGAGGAATAAGATCCAACATCTGTGTAAAATACTCTTCGAAAACATCTGTGTTCATGTCTTCGTGATAGTCACCTGTATTTTTAGATTCAAATAAAAGTAAACCGCCATCTACAAAACCACTGGCACTACCTATTTGTCGATATGTCACTATTAATCTTCGCCCTTTACCTAAAGGTACCTTAAACCCTGTTGAGTCCATCCAAAAATGCTTGTCGAATACTTTTTACATTTTTATCTTGCCATACTTTTGTTGCAGTAAACCGCCATCTACAAAACCACTGGCACTACCTATATGTCGATATGTCACTATTAATCTTCGCCCTTTACCTAAAGGTGCCTTAAACCCTGTTGAGTCCATCCAAAAATGCTTGTCGAATACTTTTTACATTTTTATCTTGCCATACTTTTGTTACAGTATATCCCTCGTTCACTCAAGTTTCATCTAGATAATAAATATTCCTCCCTTACAAATAATTTCATCCTTATCGATAAGAACTGACTTCCTGTTCTGCTTTTCCATAATTTGCTTCTACTGATTTTTGGCAAATCGTTGTGCTCTGGAAGTTCACTTAAAATTTTGTTTAGTGTTGGTATTTCTTTTTAAGATAAAATGAGTGTACTTTTCTTCGAATGGTATTTTTGAAGAAATCATCTATAACGA
Organism: Monochamus alternatus; assembly: GCA_037114965.1. NCBI lineage: Eukaryota > Metazoa > Arthropoda > Insecta > Coleoptera > Cerambycidae > Monochamus > Monochamus alternatus. The sequence goes on along the minus strand of CM073429.1, from coordinate 40,090,373 downwards.
CTTTTGACCTCCCTGTAGATGATTTTGGGGGATTTACAGTAACTTGTTCATTTTTTGTTTCATTTAAAAGTCGATAGTCGATTTTCCAATCCCTGCCATTTTGGAAGCCTTCCACGATGTCGTCAATACTGTTGGTAGGATTGTGGTGTTTCAATGCATTAAATACATTTAATATAATAATCTTCTCATTCTGAGACAGGGCACACATTTTCACGCGTCTGATAAGCTCGACATTTTACCCAAACAATATTATATCCACTGGCACAATAGTCACTAAACACAAGTCGAATTTTACTCTACTAGCACGTCTTCGTATATTCAGCTCTAAGACTGGATTGATCTGTCACAATACACTGGCTCCTGCCCAATGATGTATCCAGTAAAATATACTAATGTACACCCATTACCTGTTAGCATTACTGTTACCCGATAATTACCTGAAACGAAATATTACCACGCCCATGGCCGGTTCTTATCTCGGGGTTTTATTACTCTCTTTCATTTCCAAACAGACTATAATCTTGCTTTTTTTTGACCGAAAACTAAGACATATGTTTTATTTGGATTAATGGGTAAACTGTGATTTTTTGACCATTTTACTATATTAGATATATCCGTGTATATATCTCGTAGAACTAAATCGCAATCTTTAGGTGGAAATGAATAATAAATTTGAGTGTCATCAGGATATAGATGGAAATATCATTTATGGACGGCATTCTAATTTGTAGAGGATGGCGCAGGTGGCACTTTTAAAGTAAATTGTTAATGTGCTAGGTTCTTCTTTAGTTTTATTGTTTTTTTTGCCACACTTCTGAAAAAATAAAGATTAATTAAATAAGCCCTTGCGCCAAACAGATCAGTCAAGGGTTATTTTTTAAAATAAGTTTGCCTAACCAAAAAATCTTACTTACTTCTTCTTGATACAACTGCAGCCAACAAGTTGTATCAAGAAGAAGTAAGTAATAAAATAAAAATCATTTAACATCTCTATGGAAGCAGATAAACAAATTTTAAACTGTCAAACTTGACATACGTTTAATATTCTTACTACTATTTTGAGAACGAAAACAGAGAGTTTTTCGAAACGTCAATAATACGGAAGTGCGTGATAGTAATGTGATTTTTGTTATTTTTTACTTATCTGCTTTTTTCAGTGTGAGATTTTTTGGTTAGGCAAACTTATTTTAAAAAATAACCCTTGACTGATCCGTTTGGCGCAAGGGCTTATTTAATTAATTTTTATTTCAGAAGTGTAGCAAAAAAACCAATAAAACTAAAGAAAAACTAAAATTATGCCACAAATAAATAGCTTCAAAAAATATCTTGATAATTTTGTGTGCTTTAACTCTTCTCAAGCGACACGCTTAGGTAATCATACCACCCGTATCTTCCGTAGTCATCTCTGTGTTATGAATTAGTCACTCTCTATTTTCGACCTTGGATAATTGATAATACAAGATAAAAACTTTAAATTTTGAAATAATTCTTATCATATTTATTATCTAACGCATCGAAATTGGCAAAAACTGTTATATCACTGTTTCTACTAAAAATAATGGATGTTATGTAATGCAATTATTTTTACCATTTTTGTATATTTTTTATATCTGATCGTATTCAAATTTAGTACGCCTATGAAATGTTTCTCGTCGCACGCTTCGCCCATTGCGCCTCTCATAAGGTAGCAATTAGTCACTCTCTAGATTTTTGGCAGTCAACTATGTATAATTAATTATTAAATATTTTGCTATTAAATTACGATTTTTATTTTGCCATCAGTTACGAAATGCCTAATTTTGTGTAACACGTGAGATATTTGCGGAACGAACGAAGTGAGTTTCGCAAAAACTCACAAGTTACACAAAATTTCATTTCGTAACGTATTGCATACAAGATTTTTTCTAATTTTGAAGAAAGTAATAAAAAAATAAAATTTAATATAACTGACAAAAATTTGGAAAACATAAATTTTGTTTGTTGCTGTTACTTCATGTTAGTTGTCAGTTTGACATTTTGTAAAAAAGTCTAGACGGAAGGTTTTTAGCGAGATTGATATATTTTTAGTTTTATTTTAAAAAAATGAGTGATTCAAGTTCTGAAGAGCTACAAAGCGATATTGAATAGGCAGCAGGTAATGCTCTATTATCAGTAATTCCCAAAAAGTCAAAGGCAGTTTAAGATTTGGCATACGAAAAATTTGTTACGTGGTGTGATGAGAAGAAAATTAAACATGTTAATGAGAAAGTTTTACTTGCATATTTTGAGGGTAAGAAAGATCTAAAAGTTTCCATATTATGGACACTTTACTCAATGTTAAGGTCTGAACTAAATCTGAAAATATTGATATTAAAAAATATACAAATTTGGTAGCATATATTAAAAGGCAAGCGGACGAGTACAGTGCTAAAAAGTCAAAAGCTTTTTTTAAATAAGATTTTGCCAAATTTTTAATGGAAGCTGATGACAAAGAATACTTAATGGCTAAGGTTGCAATGATAATTGGAATGGCAGGAGCATGCAGAAAAGCAGAATTAACATTTCTTCCAGTTGAAAATGTTATAGACGAAGGAAGCCATTTTTGTGTTGATATCCCACCTTCAAAAACAAAAGTTATACGGCAGTTTGCAATTACCACTGGAGACATTGAAAATACGAATCTTGTTGAAATATTAAGAAAATATATTAAGTTGCGTCCCCAGGTTCTTAAACACAACAGATTTTTTGTAAAATATGCGAATGGAAAATGTACCAGAAATCCTGTGGGAATTAACACATTTAGCAGTCTGCCAAAAGTTATTGCACAATTTCTTGGTCTTTCAAATCCTGTTCTATATACTGGCCACTGCTTCAGAAGAAGCTCTGCCACTTTCCTAGCAGACAGTGGCGCTGATATTTTAAAATTAAAGAGGCACGGAGGTTAGAAATCTAGCTCTGTTGCGGAGGGATATGTTGAAAATTCCATGAATAATAAAAAACTTATAGCGCAAGAAATATTTGGTGAAACATCTAATGCAATGTGCGCCGCTTCCCAAATAACAGCAAGTTCGAGCAATGAAAAAAATATGTCGTCGGGAATTAATTTGAATAATTGCAATAATTGTGTTATCAATATTTATAATAATTAATTAATTTATAATTTATGTTTTTAACTTATATTAACGTATTATAACAGTTTAATAAATAGAATAATTCTTTTTGTCACTAATTTTGAAATACATTTTTCGTCACCAATTGCATAAAATTTTACTTTATGCAACTAGTTACAAAAAGTAAGACGTTTCATAATGTCAATCAGTTTTAAAAAGTGTCACTTTATATGTCAAAATTAGAAAAAATATTTTGGCAAAATCTTCTTTAATAAAAACTTGACTTTTTAGCACTGTACCCGTCCGCTTGCCTTTTAATATATACTACCAAATTTGTATAATTTTTAATATCAATATTCTTTTTCAGATTTAGTTCAGACCTTAACATTGAGTAAAGTGTCCATAATGTGGAAACTTTTAGATCTTTCTTGCCCTCAAAATATGCAAGTAAAACTTTCTCATTAACATGTTTAATTTTCTTCTCATCACACCACGTAACAAATTTTTCGTATGCCAAATCATAAACTGCCTTTGACTTTTTGGGAATTACTGATAATAGAGCATTACCTGCTGCCTCTTCAATATCGCTTGGTAGCTCTTCAGAACTTGAATCACTCATTTTTTAAAAATAAAACTAAAAATATATCAATCTCGCTAAAAACCTTCCGTCTAGACTTTTTTACAAAATGTCAAACTGACAACTAACATGAAGTAACAGCAACAAACTAATTTTATGTTTTCCAAATTTTTGTCAATTATATTAAATTTTATTTTTTTATTACTTTCTTCAAAATTAGAAAAAATCTTGTATGCAATACGTTACGAAATGAAACTTTGTGTAACTTGTGAGTTTTTGCAAAACTCACTTCGTTCGTTCCGCAAAAATCTCACGCGTTACACAAAATTAGGCATTTCGTAACTGATGGCATAAATAGCTATTTTAGTTTTTACGTGAACATAGAAAAGATATTGTATCGTACAAAAAGTGTTTATTGCACTCAACCTTTTGCACTTGTTGCATAAATAACTATTAAAGCAACAACCTTTGCTATTAATTTTATAAAGAAATTCGATTTGGATTTTTGATATTAATAGACTTGGGGTCACTTTTAATAAAAAAAAATCTGTGAAAGCTTTAGGACTAATAGTTCCTGAGATCGTAGTTTGTCAACATTAGCGAGACATCTCGTACAGTGTTTCATTATTAAGTTTTAAATGAGCAAACCTTGAAGATTGATAGATCTTTGAAACATAATGTCAGTAAATAAATAAACTATTTCCATTAGATGTCTTGTGTTTTGATTTTTTTAAATATGTTTGATATTTTTCGAAAATACTAAAAGGTTGGTGTACCATCCAGCATAATTTTTCAAAAATTTTATTCTTGTTTGGAAATCGAATATTAATTTATTTCAAATAATACGCTATTTTACATTTTTTTAATTACCATATTTCTGCTTTTTATTGCGTTGAAAAAGAAACAGAGAACATTTGGTAACTCTGTTGTCATTTCTATAGTTTGACATTTGCGTCTAAAGTTAATGTCTACAAAAATAGTTTAAATGTGTATATAAGAAAAAATCATATATAAAATACACTTACAAACATATTATCTTTTATAGGTTAAAATTGTATCTTAGCATATATGATAAAAATATACTTGCGGCCAGAATTCATACGACGTCACGGCTGACGTTACGCAATTATTTTTATTGTCAACATAATTTTTGATATTTGGTTGTGTTAAAAACAATTATTTTTTACAATTTAGTGCAGTATGTAATGCAAACATTTAGTGTAATATATAGTTTTATTATTCTCAGTTGCAGTTTCTTAAATATTTTGAAGAAAATATAATGAATTATTCATTTGTTGACGTAAGTCGTCTGAATTCTTGCCGCGACTCTATCTTTTTTGTTTGACAGGCATTAGACAATGTTTCCACATTATGTTCTATTTTTCCTGTCTGTAGTTTTGCTATTGTAATTATTGCTATATATAGATTTATCAAAATTTTGAACGAAAAAGAGGACACCCTTTGTAATTTTTTTTTTTGCCTAGTTATCCACGATTTTTGTTCGACCCTACATTATTTCAGTTTTCTTCTTTTACATAATGCATATAGCAATAAACGGCAGCTTTGAAGGTAAATGGCGACATACGTAACTACATATTTTTATTAAAATAATCAAAATTATCAACCACATACTGCGGAATGTTACACACACTTAACATATATAAAAATAACCAATTTATACATACATAATAGATGACTTTCAATATATATGTGTTTTATACTCCAGCTTAACAAAATTGTTTCAAACACATCTTATTACTGTTTTATTAGTGTTAATAAATTGTAGTGAAACTTAACAATACTTTAATATTAATTTTAGACGTGGAACAAGAAAAACTGATTAAGTTATTGAGCAATTTGAAAGAAGATAACTTGGTAAATGGCCATACTGTACAGGAAGCTTTTAGATCTCTTTGTAGCGTCTGGAGTGTGAGAGATAATGAAATCATGAAAGTGATTAATTCAGCGTCTATTCTTTTTGCTACAGCCATATGTGAACATCTTATACCACTTTCCGATGTTGCCTCAATAACAGAAAATGGTGCACACTATCCTCTATTTTTGTTGGTATTGCAGCACATCCATAAAAAGAGGGGAAAATCGGAGTTATCGGAAATATTCAACAAGAGTAAGGTAACATTTAAAAACAAATACTTTTATTAAATTTATCTTTATTCTACTGAATAGCACACTGATTACTGTTAATTTTTATCTGAACATATCAATGTTTCAGAGTGTCTATAAATTTATACAGTGTGTTCCATTTAAGACTCCCCAGGTGATTAGTTATATTGAAAATTATAAAAGGTACATGAATTTTGTAACAGGTATTATAGAGTCTCTATGTATGACTTCAATTTTAAGGAGAAATATGAATTCTCCATAACGGTATAGATAATAAATCCGATTTACTAAAAATACTATCATAGCGTATTATTTTTTAAAACTTTAGTGAAATTGATATACTGCGTGCTAGTTTTCTCCGGTTACCATCCCTTTTTAGCGGTCAAAACTTTTACAGGAGTTGAATTTTTTTTAAAGAGTAGCAACATTGAAAACGTATTCTAAAAAAAATGTCATTTGAAAAAATCGTCTACATATTACCATTATTGAGGAAAATAATATTATTTGTAAATCTATATGTTTAGATTTGCGTAGCAAGTGTCACGGACTTAAAACTTTGAGTTCAGTAGGCGATGAAAACAAAATGTTATTTGTTGTAGCTATCAGGTTAATGTCATTCTCTACTTTTATTTTGATATTAATTGCTTTTAAAGTTTTATTGAACATGGAGTAGAGATGGCAGTAATGACATTAACCTGATAGTAACAGCAAACATTTTGTTTTCATCGCCTACTGAACTGAAATTTTTAAATTCGTGACACTCGTTACGTAAACCAAAACATACAATCCTACAAATAATGCAATTTTTCTAACGAATGGTTATCTGTAGGCGATTTTGTCAAGAGACAATTTTTTTAGGAGTTGCTGCCCGTTAAAAAAAATGAACCAACTGTAAAAGTTTAAATTTAAAAAGGGATGGTAACTGGAGAAAATTAGGACCCAGTATATCGATTTCACTAAAGTTTTAAGAAATAATACGCCATAATAGTCCAAATAAATGTGTCAAACTTCAACTCAATCGGTAAAGGGGTTACGAAGTAATTGATTAAATTAGTTTTATTTTTGACAAACTATTTTTGTTGACGCGAGGGAGGCCAGAGATCGTTTTAAGTTAATGCTTATATTATTTTCGGCAATAACGCCATTTTTGTGGCGCTATATATTTTCTTCTCCGTTAAGGCAGACGTATGCTGTTTGATCCGGAACGATGCTGGAAGTTTTCTCTTGGTGCACGAACCGCTTCTATGGGCGGAGAACGACATCTTTCGTTGTCTATTCGTATTGTGCCTTTTTCGCCGTTTCGTGATTTTTTAATCAAACAATGAAACTCAGGCTCATCTCATCTTTTTTAACTATAATCTTGTTGAGATGCTTAGGAGAGTCGACGTTTCGCCGCTCTTACGACATATTTGTAGTTATTTTAGGGTTTTTTGTGCAAAAATGATGTGTAAATATCTCTAACTTACCGACAAAAATAATATTCACCGCCAAAAATACTCTGAGTCGTATTTAATCACTATATGTTCTCAAAAAATTAACCATTTCTACGTTACGACGTACTAGTAGTACACTTTTAAACGCAAGTTACAATATTTTCTACATATATGGTAATATTTTATTTTTTTACTCATTGTGTATTTATATGTAATCCTATCCATTACAACAGAATTGATAACCACATCCTTTTTAAATATCAGATTAGGATTTCATATAAATAGTAGAACCTGACTATGTACAATCAATCAACGACTCAAAAGCATCTCTTACTGTTGTACTAGTGGAATCTCCAAGGGATTACTACTTGCAATGTGTACAGTGTAGTTCCTAGTTCAATAAATTAAATACTGCATTAATTTGTCTTCTTAAAAGAATCTGCGTATGGTATTGAAGTCCATCCTTTAGAACCTTCAGCCTATGTAAGTGGCGCAGTCGGTAGGATCTGTGTTCACGAAGAAGGAGTCCTTTGCCTCCAGCATATAAGTGACGCAAGATCTCAGTGCAAGAAACTACTCAATATACAGGGTTAACTATGACTAAGTACAAAAATTTTAACCACGTGCTCAGGAAGACCTAAAAGACAATAAAAAAAATTATTCCAGAATTTTAGCTCGACATTTAAAAAATGGAGCAAAAGCATCGACTGAGATGTCGTAGATCCATAGATAAAGCTTACAACTGTCAATAATATCTACTACCATGCTAAGTGCAGAAACGACAAAAATTAACATTCTTATAATACCTGATTGATAGGAAACAGTTAATGCAGTTAGCTCCACTATTTAGCATTCGTTTTTCATTTCATTACAAAATGGCAAACATGTTCATTCATTACATCCACTCACTACCGATAAAACACACTTCCCGTAGGTACAGGTAGTTAAAATGCCCATTTATTATAACAAAACCGAACGAAAGGAATAGATACAACACTTTTAATGTACCCGCGGCAGTCTTATCCCATAACCTAGAAAAACAAACCGGCGAACTATATTGTGGGGAAAATATATGCACCCGACACAAATCTCTTTATTTCATAACTATAAAACGTTTAAAAATTAAAAAAGCCACTAAAATCTCAAGAAGTATACAAACCTACAAGGTCAAAAATAATAATAATTTATTTTATTTTCTCTGCGGTTAGTATTAGTGGCCAAATCACTTTCCGCGTTTTTTTAATTTTTGTGTGTTTTGCTCACATTTCAACTCTGCTTAAATTAAAGAATTTCATAAGTCCTGTCAAACAGAGGCTTAAATTTAAGCATCTGTCCTCATACTTAAGAAGATCTTAACGTATGGAGCAATAGGAGAAGCTTACTTTAGCATGTCTTATTTTTCAAGTAGTGTTTATTAAATTTGGTCCAAACTGACATAAATGATTTTTTTTATCAAAGAACAGAACGAACTAAAGAAATAATACAATTTTTAAAACGAAACTTAATAAAAACCCTTACTTCGTATAAGAGAGTATATACAAGGTTAACTATGACTAAGTACAAAAATTTTAACCACGTGCTCAGGGAGGCCTAAAAGACAATAAAAAAAGTTATTCCAGAAGGTTAGCTCGATGTTTAAAAAATGGGGAAAACCCTTTTTTCCTACGGAAAGTCGGCGCCTATGATAAGTATCAACTGAGATGGCTTATGGTCTAGATCCATAGTTGACTTTACATCTGTCAACAATGTACTACTACCATGCGGTCGTTTGCAGTGTTTCTAAATGCAGAAACGACAAAAATTAACATTCTTATTAGTAATAATACCTGATAGGTAGGTAACAGTTAATCCATTTAGCTCCAGTATATTGCATTCGTTTTTCATTATTTGGTTACAAACTCACTCACTCACTACCGATCAACACACTTTCCGAAGGTGCAGTTAGATAAAATGCCTATGTATTATAACAAAATCGAAGAATGGAATGAGTAGGTAGGTTCTAATAGATAACAGAAAAATTTTAACACCCGCGGCAGTCTTATTCCATAACCTAGAAAAACAAACCGGCGGACTATATTGTGGGAAAATATCTGTATCCGACACATATTCTTTTATTTATTAACTATAAAACGTTTAAAATTAAAATAAGGCACTAAAGACTGAATAACACAAAACTACAACGTAAACACAAGAATTAAATTATAACATGACAGCGACACCGATTCGACTGGACCGACTGCCGACTGTTGCGTGACGGTTGCTTGCTAGTTGGTGCGTGTGAAGTTAGCCCCCCAATGTTCGTTTTTTGTTAAAATTTTTATAGTGCTGGATTGTATATGAATAGTTCTGAAGTGCTCTATAAATTTAAACAATAGTTTAGCAGCCCCCCATTTATGAGTTCTGTCATATTTTTTGCTCGTTTTGGGATGTACTTCAATAGTTCTACAGTTCTATGTAATTTTTTGCAATAGTTCTGTACCATAACAGGTTTAAAAATCAATATGTAGTTATTAAGTAAAATAATTTCTAAAATACGTGGTCTTGTGAAAATAGCGGCGATATTGTATTGTATTCCAATAATCCTACTATTCCATGCAAACCGTATGGATCTAGGTGCTCTAGTTCCGGAGTTATCGAATTTAATTAATATAAGGATTTTTAAAAAGGGAGTTCTGGCGAAGATAAGAGCAGCTCTGCATTGTGTACCAATAGTTCTACTATTCCATGCAAACCGCATTGATCAAGGTGTTCTAGTTCCGGAGTTATCGAATTTAATTAATATAAAGATTTTTAAAAAATATTGAAAAAGGGAGTTCTGGCGAAAATAAGAACAGTTTTGCATTGTGTACCAATAGTTCTAATATCCCATGCAAACCGAATTGATATAGGTGCTCTAGTTTCGGAGTTATCGAATTTAATTAATATAAGGATTTTTCAAAAATTTTGTAAAAGGGAGTTCCGACGAAAATAAGAACAGTTCTGCATTGTGTACCAATAGTTTTACTATTCCATGCAAACCGCATCGGTATAGGTGCTCTAGTTCCGGAGCTATCGAATTTAATTAATATAAGGATTTTTCAAAGATTTTGAAAAAGGTAGTTCTGGCCAAAATGAGCACAGTTCTGCATTGTGCACCAATAGTTCTACTATTCCTTGCAAACTGCATCGATCTAGGTGCTCTAGTTCCGGAGTTATCGAATTTAATTAATATAAGGATTTTTCAAAAAGTTTAAAAAAAAAGAGTTCTGGCGAAAATAAGAGCAGCTCTGCATTGTCCACCAATAGTTCTACTATTCCATGCAAACGGCATCGATCTAGGTGCTCTATTTCCGGAGTTATCGAATCTAATTAATATAAGGATTTTTAAAAAATTTTGAAGGGAGTTCTGGCGAAAATAAGAGCAGCTCTGCATTGTCCACCAATAGTTCTACTATTCCATGCAAACCGCATCGATCTAGGTGCTCTAGTTCCGAAGTTATCGAATTTAATTAATATAAAGATTTTTAAAAACTTTTGAAAAAGGGAGTTCTGGCAAAAATAAGAACAGCTCTGTATTACGCACCAATAGTTCTACTATTCCATGCAAACTGCATGGATCTAAGTGCTCTAGTTCCTGAGTTATCGAATTTAATTAATATAAGATTTTTTTTAAAGATTTTGAAAAAGGGAGTTCTGGCGAAAATAAGAACAGCTCTGTATTTCACACCAATAGTTCTACTATTCCATGCAAACTGAATAGATCTAAGTGCTCTAGTTCCGGAGTTATCGAATTTAATTAATATAAGAATTTTTCAAAAATTTTGAAAAAGGGAGTTCTGGCGAAAATAAGAACAGCTCTGTATTTCACACCAATAGTTCTACTATTCCATGCAAACTGAATAGATCTAAGTGCTCTAGTTCCGGAGTTATCGAATTTAATTAATATAAGAATTTTTCAAAAATTTTGAAAAAGGGAGTTCTGGCGAAAATAAGAACAGCTCTGTATTGCACACCAATAGTTCCACTATTCCATGCAAACTGTATGCATCTAAGTGCTCTTGTTCCGAAGTTATCGAATTTAATTAATATAAGGATTTTTCAAAGATTTTGAAAAAGGGAGTTCTGGCGAAAATAAGAACAGTTCTGCATTGTGTACCAATAGTTTTACTATTCCATGCAAACCGCATCGGTATAGGTGCTCTAGTTCCGGAGCTATCGAATTTAATTAATATAAGGATTTTTCAAAGATTTTGAAAAAGGTAGTTCTGGCCAAAATGAGCACAGTTCTGCATTGTGCACCAATAGTTCTACTATTCCTTGCAAACCGCATCGATCTAGGTGCTCTAGTTCCGGAGTTATCGAATTTAATTAATATAAGGATTTTTCAAAAAGTTTAAAAAAAAAGAGTTCTGGCGAAAATAAGAGCAGCTCTGCATTGTCCACCAATAGTTCTACTATTCCATGCAAACGGCATCGATCTAGGTGCTCTATTTCCGGAGTTATCGAATCTAATTAATATAAGGATTTTTAAAAAATTTTGAAGGGAGTTCTGGCGAAAATAAGAGCAGCTCTGCATTGTCCACCAATAGTTCTACTATTCCATGCAAACCGCATCGATCTAGGTGCTCTAGTTCCGGAGTTATCGAATTTAATTAATATAAAGATTTTTAAAAACTTTTGAAAAAGGGAGTTCTGGCAAAAATAAGAACAGCTCTGTATTACGCACCAATAGTTCTACTATTCCATGCAAACTGCATGGATCTAAGTGCTCTAGTTCCTGAGTTATCGAATTTAATTAATATAAGATTTTTTTTAAAGATTTTGAAAAAGGGAGTTCTGGCGAAAATAAGAACAGCTCTGTATTTCACACCAATAGTTCTACTATTCCATGCAAACTGAATAGATCTAAGTGCTCTAGTTCCGGAGTTATCGAATTTAATTAATATAAGAATTTTTCAAAAATTTTGAAAAAGGGAGTTCTGGCGAAAATAAGAACAGCTCTGTATTGCACACCAATAGTTCCACTATTCCATGCAAACTGCATGCATCTAAGTGCTCTTGTTCCGAAGTTATCGAATTTAATTAATATAAGGATTTTTCAAAGATTTTGAAAAAGGGAGTTCTGGCGAAAATAAGAACAGTTCTGCATTGTGCACCAATAGTTCTACTATTCCATGCAAACCGCATGGATATAGGTGCTCTAGTTCCAGAGGTATCGAATTTAATTAATATAATGATTTTTCTAAAATTTTGAAAAAGGGAGTTCTGGCGAAAATAAGAACAGTTCTGCATTGTGCATCAATAGTTCTACTATTCCATGCAAACCGCATGGATCTAGGTGCTCAAGTTCCAGTTATTGAATTTAATTAATATAAGGATTTTGCAAAGATTTTGGAAAGGGGAGTTCTGACGAAAATAAAAACAGTTCTGCATTGTGCACCAATTGTTTTACGATGCCATGCAAATTGCACCGATCGCAGTGCTCTAGTTCAGGATATATCGAATTTAATTAATATAAGTATTTTTCAAAAATTTTGAAAAAAGGAGTTCTGGCGAAAATAGCAACAGTTCTGTAATGTGCACCAAAAGTTTTACTATTCCGTGTAAATCACATCGATCTATATGCTTCAACTTGGAATATATCGAATTTAATTAATATAAGGAGTTTTCAAAGATTTTGAAAAAGAGAGTTCTAGCGGAAATAGGGACAGGTCTGCATTGCGCATCAATAGTACGACTATTCGATGCAAACAAGGTAAATCTAGGTGTGCTAGTTCCGGAAATATCGAATTTAATTAACGAGCATTTTCTCAAAAATGTTGAAAGTTCTGGCAGAAATAAAAACTATTTGTACTATTCCATGAAAATCGCATCACTCTAGATACTCTAATTCCTGAGATGTATGTCAAATATAATTAATATAAGCTTAAGTTATGCAAAATTTAATTTTTAAATATGTTATTTTTTTAACAAATGTAAGCCGTGCAAAGTTATTATCAGACAAAAAATGAGATTTAATTTGCATCATTTTGAGGTCCCATGACACACCAAATATTAGATGTCTAAATGTAATAGAAAATAAGATATAGAAATTCTTACAAACCTCTGCAACTGTCACTTTTTTTAATTTCAAATATCCAAAACGACTGGGTTTATGCATAGGTATGTTATATAATTTGGTTAGAAATTCCATACCCTTTCCGTATTTTGGAAATACATATTCATTAAATTCGATATCTCCGGAACTAGATCACCTAGATCGATGCGGTTTCCATGTAATTGTAGAACAATGTGCACAATGGAGAACTGTTCTTATATTCGTCAGAACTCTCTTTTCCAAAATCTTTGCAAAATCCTTATATTAATTAAATTCAATAACTCTGGAACTAGAGCACCTAGATCCATGCGGTTTGCATGGAATAGTAGAACTATTAGTGCACCATGCAGAACTGTTCTTATTTTCGCCAGAACTCCCTTTTTCAAAAATTTTTGAAAAATCCTGATATTAATTAAATTCGATAACTCCGGAACTAGAGCACCTAGATCGATGCGGTTTGCATGGAATAGTAGAACTATTAGTGGACAATGCAGAGCTGCTCTTATTTTTGCGAGAACTCCCTTTTTCAAAAATTTTTAAAAATCTTTATATTAATTAAATTCGATAACTCCGGAACTAGAGCACCTAGATCGATCCGGTTTGCATGGAATAGTAGAACTATTAGTGGACAATGCAGAGCTGCTCTTATTTTTGCGAGAACTCCCTTTTTCAAAAATTTTTAAAAATCTTTATATTAATTAAATTCGATAACTCCGGAACTAGAGCACCTAGATCTATGCGGTTTGCATGGAATAGTAGAACTATTGGTGGACAATGCAGAGCTACTCTTATTTTCGCCAAAACTCCCTTTTTCAAAATTTTTTGAAAAATCATTATATTAATTAAATTCGATAAGATATTGTCTGAAGCCATTTATTTGTGGCATAATTTTAGTTTTTCTTTAGTTTTATTGGGTTTTTGCCACACTTCTGAAAAATAATAAAAATTAATTAAATAAGCCCTTGCGCCAAACGGAACAGTCAAGGGTTATTTTTGAAACTAAGTTTGCCTAACCAAAAAATCTCACACTGAAAAAAGCAGATAAGTAAAAAATAACAAAAATCACATCACTATCGCGCACTTCCGTAATATTGACGTTTCGAAAAACTCTCTGTTTTCGTTTTCAAAATAGTAGTAAAAATGTCAAACTTGACATACGTTTAATAATTTTACTACTATTTTGAAAACGAAAACAGAGAGTTTTTCGAAACGTCAATATTACAACCATTGCTTATGGTGTGGATAATATAACAGTAGAGATGTTAAAGCTGTGTTTTCCTTTCTGTGGTGATGCACTTACATATAATAATTTTTTCTTTAAAAAATAGCCTCGTGCCCAAACTTTAGAAGCATGCGATTGTAACGCCTATTCTCAAAAAAGATAATATTGCTTCATATAATGAACTAAGACCGATAAGTGTACTTCCCACATTTTCTAAAATACTTGGAAAGAATTACATACAACCACTTAAAAATTCACATTGATAAATTTAATTCCTTGTAAACAATCAGGCTTCAGAAGAGACTTTAGCATTACTACTGCTCTTACTGACGTCGTTGACGATATGTTACAGGCAATGGATAAATCCTTAGTAACAACTCTTATCTTGCTGGACTATTCTAAGGCTTTTGACTGTTTAAATCATAACTTGCTCTTAGCCAAATTAAATTATTATGGGTTATCAACAGGCGCCTTGGAATGGTTCCACATGTATCTAACAGGTCGTCAGCAGCAAACAAAAGTAATCGTAGGTTCTGATTTCATTTTTTCTAATTATCTTGATATTGCTAGTGGCGTATCGCAGGGGTCTATTTTGGGTTCTTTGTTATCTATACAGCTGATATTCCTAGGGTAATAAAGAGTAATGTACATTCATATGCAGGTGATTGTCAAATATATTTATAAATCAGATTGATGAAGATTTGAGAAATGTATATGACTGGTCTATCAGAAACGCGCTAAATTTTAATCCAAATGTTTTACTCGTTGGAACTGATGGACAAACCAATAAAGTAGTTTTACAAAACAGATTATTTTTAAACAATGTGTCTAATAAAGAATTATTGTAAAAGCCTAGGGGTCACAATAGATAGAAACTTGTCATTTAAGTGTCATGTTGACAATTTAATTAAAACTGCTTATATAAGGTTGAAATCATTATACAAATTCAAATACATTTTAAGTAGGTACGCAAGTTAAGTTGAAAATAACGGAATCTTTAATACTATCTATGTTTGACTACTGCGACGTTGTATATGGTCCCTGCTTGTCAGCACATGATACGCATCGCATTCAAAATACTTGCATGAGATTTTCTACTAATCTAAATAGGAGAGATCATGTTACTCCCATATCCATTTTGCATGTTTTATTCAAAATATTTTGATTAGAGTCAACTTTTGCTGTAGATGTTTATGACAGATCCAGAAGAAATCCTCTTCTTCTGCATGTACCACGACACTCCACCTTCATAATAAAAAAATCGTTTACTTATTATGCATTATCTTTACTTAATTCATTACCTTTCGAGCTAAAATTGCTATCGAACATTTCAAAATTTAAATCCCATGTTAAAATATACTTTGATAGCCCAGTGTGAGATCATTTATGTTGTCGGCAATATATTTCAATAATATTACAATTTTTACCATGTTATAGTTGTCAAAATTCAAGAATGTAAAATATATTTTTAAATAAACAAAACGTTAAAAATTTTAAAATAATAGTGTACCTACTTCTACTATCGTGCAATTGTTTTGTAGATTAGTTTTAGGTTTATGTTATATCTTATGTATTTCCATGCAGTTTTTCTGTATTGTATATTTTCAGGTTGAGCATAAGCTTTGGCTGAGCCCCGCCTTACTAAAGTCATATTATTATTATTATATCAAATCTTTAAACTTATGAAAATCTATTATGCAAGTGGTGCTACAGTTTTAAATTTATGAAAAAATCTATTCAAGCATCACTAGACAAATTAGTAAATACTATTAATAAACATAAAGAAAGCAACTCTATAAACATCATATAGTACCAATACAGTTTTAGAAAAAAGTCAATTAAAACTGTATCTAGATATCATCCCTTCTCTTGATAGTAAGCCATTCGCTTTAAATCCATTCATAGCAACATGCGATGTTTCAAAAATTCGGAAACACCGAAGCCGTTCGCGAATTTTTACTTTATGCTATAATTTGAAAACTACGAAGCAATGCACAAACTCACATATGTGCACGATCAGAACTAAATACATGGCCCCTAGTAAAAACCCAATTAATATTAACCTTTGGAAACTTGCGAGAACTAAGTAATATCACCCAAGATATCATACGTGAAAAAATAAAAAAAGGTGAATCATTATAATCCTTTGGAAATAGAATGTTAGAATCACAAAGTCTATTATTAACTAAATTAAAATTATCAAATCATAACGAAATCGAAAAAACCGCATTAACATCAATTCATCAATCATGAATAATGAATACAGATTAATGCTTAGAATTAAAGGTATTAAAAGCCTAGAAGAAGTAATAAAGCTAGTACACGTATAAGTACAATTCAGGCAGTATGAACAACAAATTACAAATAAAACAAATTTTTCAAACAAGCGTAACCAACACAGATTTTTTTATGCCAACATAATTAATATTCCACCTAATTATACTTTTTAAAATCCCTTCTCAGATCAATATAACCCTTCGTTTCACCAACGTCCCAATTTTAGGCAAAACTTCAATCCAATAAATATCAACCCTTTTAATCACCAAAACTTTAATCGTCAAAATAATTTCAATCAATCATTTAATGCTACTTTTGTGAATAATTTTAACACGCCTCGCCTCCTATTAAAAATAAGCCAATTCCCATATCAGGCATATCTCATTAGAACTCAACAAAATCAACCCTCACAACAGCCAGTACATAAAAGATATAGTCATTTCTAAAATAAATCAAATAGACCACCACAATTCCAAGTTGTAGAATTATTCAACCAAGAAATAGAAAATATAGACGACCCTCAAGTAGAAGATACTCTAAATCAATACTACGACCCCGAAAATTTTTATAACCTAAATGAATTATATGATGAAGATCAAACTTCACAGGATTTTACCTGTACCCAAGCGGAAATCCCTACATCGTAATTGAAATAAATGCCGGAACTTATAATCGCTTACCCTATATGGAAATCCAAAATCCTCCTTTAAAACTATTAATAGATACCGGATACGGAATAAGTATTTAAGACCAGACATAGCAAAAACTTTTATCCTGAAACGATATTTTCAGTTCCAACTTTGCTACAAACAGCAATAGGACATAAAACCAGTTAAAGCAGAAATCGCTGCATTCTCTGAATTTAGATCAAATGAAACTTTTGAAGTGTTACTTTTCGATCACGAACTAGCCAAATTCCTTTTTTCAGTCAATTCCCTTTATGAAACTCTCGTCAACCCTCATTTTTCTATACCCCTAAAATTCAGACAACCTACTGATATTTTAATAAAAAAAACATTTTAGCCAACTCAATAATGTGTTACGATTTTTTTTTGTATGAGGTACATTTCACATATTTTCATTAATAATAATTATTTTCAAACAAGAAATAGTATTATCGGACATGGGGGGACATCTATGAGCGTAAATTAAAAATATTCATGTTTAAAGGCCGGGACCACAGGTCTCAGTCACGATAGATAAAACGAACGGTTTTTTTTGAGTTCTTCCTTCTTTTTCGATTCGATAAAAATGGTCAGCTAACGTGGACCTGAGCAAGTAAATGATTTTGTGGAATTTGCCGTTATTTATACGGATTGAAACGAATTGTGAAGATAGGCGTCATCTAATGGTTGTATTAATTAAGGCCATAATCTTTCTGCAATGTCTCCTTTGTTAGGGAATTCGTCATTGGAGGTAAGCGTACTTTAACTTAATAAATTTATATCAATTGGAGTGTTAAATTCATTATGTAATCGCACCGCAAGACACTCATGCGTAACTTGTATTTTTAGACGTTTTTTTCCTTGCGTAAACCTGGGAGGCAAATTGGCTGTTCCTCCTCAATTTTTTCTCTTTTTGGGAGAACGATCGTTGTGCAAGTCCTGTATGCCAGAGTTTTACCATCTACATGACAGCAGTTGAAATTTAGGGACAATTCACTCCTCCAGCACGGTCACTCGCAGTCCAGTACCATCCAATACGGCTTCTGCCGCTATACAGGGCGTAATAGATAAGTACCAAGTACCAAATAATTCCATCACCATCGTTCATTGATTCACCTCATAAGTTTGGGTCGTATTAATGCGTATTGTGCATAATATGCGCAAAAATTTAAAATATGCCTAAACCAAGTAGTTATTAGCATAAGCATTTTCTTTTTTGTATACAAAGCTATAGATACTTTACTAGTTGATAATCTTGCAAGAAAAATGCCCTTTTTGGCTTATTTTTTTTAATATTTTTAAATTCATTTATATATATATGTATGTTTGGCAAAATGTAAGAAAATTTCACACTACAATAAACTTATATTGAATGTTAGTGATTTCTTCATTATAGTTTTTTTTCTTTTGGTTGAGGGCTCTCTCATGAAATTACTTGGCCCCCAAAAGACACCATTTTGTTGTTTCGTTATTGTTTTTTTTATTGTACGAAACCCAGGCCCCCGCTGAAATTCCAACAAGCCAAAATAAAAAGTAGTGTTTTTTATACTATTTCACATTACCTGAGTTTGTAGTATAAAAAAGGGTAACAAATGGTAAAACAAATTCCTATAGAAGCCTCCGACGGAGATATCCTCCTAAATGAACATATATACTACCCTTGTAAAATACCAGTATGTGTAACTTCAGTAAAAAATCAAAAAACATATGTTAAAATCCTTAACATTTTTTCTTATACTTTTATAGTACAATTTCCAGAAACGCTTTCAGCGAGATCTTTATCTAGATTTGAAACTATGAAACCGAAAATTCCCCAATTTCCCAATGACAAAATCTGTCAGACAAAAAATCTATCTTAATACAAAATCTTAGAATCACATTTAAATTCCGAAGAAAAATTCCAACTAATCAGACTATGTACTAAATACACAGATTTATTCCATTTCCCTAATGACAAATTATCTTTTACCAGATAAGCGTAAAATTTTAACAAAAGACGAAAGTCTCATTGACGTCAAATCTTATCGATATCCCTATACAGGGTGAGTCAGTCATAATGTCATTAATTTTAAGAGGAGATAGGGAATAATGAGTATAATACGAATACGCGATAAAAAAAACAAAAAAACGTTAAATGCATATTTACGCCGAAAATAAATATTTTGAAATCATTATGTAAACCCTCTTTTCAGACTGTCACTGACCGCTCACAGCCTTGGTCGTTTACAGCTCACAGTTCAACTCGATGTCGACCTGATGCTACTTTGCCAAATTGAAATATTTTCCTAGTACTGACTATTTTAGAATCTCATATTTTTTCTTACTCAGTTCAGTCAATAATAATTTAAAATGTTAATGTCCAATGAAATCAAATAATAATAATCAAATGATGAATTCTATTCAAAATTGCCTATACGTTGACAACAAATCGCCTCTGAAAGCTAAACCGACGACTAGCGTGTGGATTTTTGTCCGACCAAATGTGGCTGTTATGACTGCAAACAAAGAAATTAGCTTGATCACAGCTTGATAATAAACTGAGTAATAAACCATTTAGGTACATTACATAATAAACATATACCCAATGGGTAAATTCGTGTTTAAATACTAGCTAATAAAAAACCTTTGTGTTGTCGGCAAAAAAACTCTCCAGAACCGAAACGGCACGCCTCTGATCTAATGCTCATAAAAGTTATCGAATCTTGACCTACCGTATTATTAGGTCAATAACCTAGTTACCTAGTTATTGTACAATTTAACGACAAGGAGTAAAGCTAACTTTTTTATCTAGATACATGAATGAATTTTCCTTAAACATTAATAATTAAAAAAAAAACAAATTAGATAATGTTAGGTTATTACAGTTTGATAATTTTGATCTTACGTTTTCACTACGTTTTACAATTGAATATGAATTTTTATTTTTATATATTTTTAGGTATTAATAATATTGTGTGAAACTAACTACTCAGTGGACAAAAGCCCCAACCTGCGTTAAATTACACCCACAATATCTACCCATATATTCCTTATTATTAGCTTTTGTAACATTTTTTTTTTACTGTTTTAGAAAGGTATTTTAAGCTAATATAAATCAAATCTCCTACAATTCCTGTCAATGAAGTCATACGTATGTTCTCTGATACCAAACATCTAGGTATGCTAATGAATAATTCCACAGACAAAGCTCTATTCAGTAATTATCTAAAGAAAATAATCTAATTTACTCACTCTATAAAAATCTAACTTCACTTTTTTGGCAGTGGGAACACGATAAATTCAACCACAATAGATGAGATCTGACCTATTTCTGCATTTTTAGGATTGCTTCTTCAGGTGGTCTCCTTTAAGTTGAGTTAAATGTCTAACTATAAAAATTATTATATAAATTAAAATTATTTGAAGTGAAATATCGACAATGACAAAAAAGTGACATCCTGTCAATGAATTAAATATGACAATACCTACTTGAAAAATGTTCACCTTTTATGTAAAAGTTTTTATATATTTTAGGTATTAATAATATTGTGTGAAACTAACTACTCAGTGGACAAAAGCCCCAACCTGCGTTGAATTACACCCACAATATCTACCCATATATTCCTTATTATTGGCTTTTGTAACATTTTTTTACTGTCATATTTAATTCATTGACAGGATGTCACTTTTTGTCATTGTCGATATTTAACTTCAAATAATTTTAATTTTTATAATAATTTTTAGTCAAAAAAATCTCATCTCAGGATATATTTATGGACATTCACCAAAATGGCCACATAGGTACATATTTTCGGAATTTTCCCGTAATTCTGAAAAAGGTCAAAAAGGTTCCGTAAAAATATACAAAAACAATATCTGTCTTAGAAAAACATACACTATTCTACATTTATTTATATACAAGGTATTTATAAAATATATAACAAAAACCCTTCAAAAGACTGAGCTTTTTAAGAATTTGTTTGGACAGCCAAAATATTTAAATGTTTCGGGAATGCCAGATGATTTCCCAGTATTTTTGAACATTTGTGGATTTTGGATCAAAATGACCAAAAAGAGAAAGATCCACATAAAATCTTATGGTCTCGAAAGTTTAAAGCATCCAGTAGATGCTGAAGACTTTCACTCTCATACATTTCCATCCGAACAGTTCCAGAACAAATCAATCATTTACGGAAAAATTCGGAAAATCTATATCTGGCCATTTTGGTGAATGTCCAAAAATGAGTCCAAAAATTCTGGAAAAATTTTTGCGGATTCCTCGAATGTGTACAAATAATTTTTGTGAGATGAGATTTTTTCCAATACTTTCCCAATTTTCAGTAGAACAATTTCTGAAAATTTTTGGATGATTGTGGCCATTTTAAGGGCAACGGAAAATTTCTCCCCGAAATCTAAGTGGACAGTCTTGTAGGGCTTTCCAAGACGAGCATTCCCCCATAAAAAGTCCGGCAAAATCTCAATTTCGTGTTCTGTACGGTCATTTTTGTGCGAAAAATATAGTTTTTTCAAATTTCGCGAAAATGACCCAAAGAGAAAATTGAGAAAGAGGGATCGATAGGGAATTTTGTGACGAACATTTAAAAAAAAATCACCTCAAACGGCCCAACGCTAAGGGGTGTACAGTAATTTGAGTGGTACAGTGGAGTTTTGCGCCACTGTGCGGCGCTTCAAAATCGGCACGCTCGCTTCAGGATGATATATCTCGGCTTCTACTGCACCGATTTTGACGATTTTTGTTTAAATTTGGATAGAAAAACGAGAGGATTTTCATAGTTACATTTATCAATTTTAAAAAATAAATAATCGGTGGTCGATTTTCATAATCAAGCATTTTTAAATGTTGCTAAAAATTAGTGCTAATCATAATATCCTTATTGGCTATATATTGTCCATTGTAATTAATTATTTTATTAATTTTAAATTGAAGAATTAATGCGTAATAATGTTATAAACTAATTTAATTGTTATTTAATGCATATAGTACATTGAATAACAGGAGATAAGGTATAAATAATCGTAAAATATCGACAATTTCATTAAATTTACATAATTTACAGAATTTATTTATAATACAAGTTCATTACATCATTACATTAATTGGCATACTTTCTTTTACACGGAATTTTCTCGTCGCTGTCTTCAACATTCTATATTAGTGTCTAATACATTTTTTCGCAATTTTTACAAGTTTGACCGTGGCATCCTGCGCAATAATCGAAACATTTTAATCCGTGTTTTACACAACTACAAGGTTTTGTGCAGGCCTTTGAACATTTACAACTGATGTCTCGTAATATACTGTCAGGAACTAGTTGGTATATAATTTATTGTTACATCATTAACCGTTACGCCGCATACCCTTCCCAACTTTGGAAGTTAATATTTCAACATCTACTGGACCGAATTGGATGTTTTTTTTTTAAAAAGAAGCGTCTTTCCGAGTACTATTTTTCTATAGTTTCCGATTTTTTCCCACTCGCAAATCCCTCTTCACAGGCTTATTTAATTAAAAGCCAACATTTTCAAACTTTTTAAAACCGCTCAAAAAATTATTAAAAATTGAAAAATGGTTAAGATAGCAATTGTATATGATAGTTTAAGGGTCCAAGAAGGTGTAAAAACGCAGGCGCAAAAAAATATTCATAACTTTTAGCCTGGCACAAAATTAAAAAAAAGGTATTTTTTTCCAGGTAGGTTAATGAACAATTGCATTATGCAAAAACTGTCAGTCCGATCTTAATCGGCCTTACGGCTCTCGTTTTGTACTGAAGTCAAGTACTTATCTCTAAATGTATGGCGTGATTGGGTTATTTTTTCATTGTTAAATAAATAATTTAAAATTACCTTATTTTTTACCTACTTTTTTGCACTTTCGAGCATTTTGCAGCGAATATTTCAAATCTACGGATATCGGACCAACACTATCTTGTAGAAAATTTTATAACGAACAAATTTATAAGTATACATTTTTTCTCTAAAACGCATACTTACCGAGTTATATGCGATTGTTTCCGAAAAAAACGCGATTTTCGCATTTTTTTTTTCACTTTTTCGTTGTTTATGCAAATAGCACACCTTTTCAAGCTGGCGCACCTCGATATTTCCAATAAGTATACCATTCCCAAGCGATTCCAATAGTTATCTAAGTTACGTCACGTTAGAGCCATGCCAATCTGTAACCCTCCTGGCCTAAGCTTTGTCTGTGGAATTGTTCATTAGCATACCTAGATGTTTGGTATCAGAGAACATACATGTAACTTAATTGATAGGAATTGTAGGAGATTTGATTTATATTAGCTTAAAATACCTTTCTAAAACAGTAAAAAAATGTTACAAAAGCTAATAATAAGGAATATATGGGTAGATATTGTGGGTATAATTCAACGCAGGTTGGGGCTTTTGTCCACTGAGTAGTTAGTTTCACACAATATTATTAATATCTAAAAATATATAAAAACTTTTACATTAAAAACACTTGTTTTTAACAATAAGTAAAATTATCATAAACTAATTGTTTAACGTAAATTCAAATTTTGCGGTTGTTTTTAATTTAAAAACACATGTTTTTAACAATAAATAAAATTATCATAAATTATTAAAATATGAATTTCCGCAACTTTACTTTCTTTACTATCAATTAAAGAGTTTAGTTACTTTGTTCAATGATTCCAAAAATTATCAATAAACGTGCATAAAAGCTCACCTACTCACTGAAAAACCAATTATCACAAATTATACCCATAATAATAATTGATTTAGTCCATTCAGATCAACAAATGATATTGGATAAGTCATATAATACAAATACGAGTATTACTAAGGACATCTATATTAGTAGATGACCCATACGAATACTTCCTATTTTTCATAAAAATAACATAATAAAAATATACACAAGTATAAATTAAATAAAATACACAACAGAAACAGAGCGACACACAAGCAAAACTAACAATCTATCATTTCTGATAAATTATAAAAACATTTGCTTACTAAGTATTTTTTTAGTTTAGCTTTGAACAAGTTAAAATTATTTTCTTTTTTAATATCTGCTGGTAAGATATTCATGAACTTAATGTCCATATAGTAAGGCGCAAAAAAGAAGCAGTAACAGGTAAATGTCACGAGTAGTAGGTGAAATGTCCCGCACCAGCCCCACTCTAGGATTGATAGTCGAGGTCGACAAAGAGGTTATGTTGATACCAGTGCACAAGTATGGTCCAGCGCAAAGGAATAAGCTTTGTGCAAGTTACAAGTGGAAACAAAATATGTAATATTTGTGCAAAGGGATTTGATAATTTCAATACACGTAAATTGAAAGTTAATATGAGATACTTTTGCATCTTCTGAAACCGAATTAAACTGATGGTTTCTTTAAGTAATACACGCTTGACGTATCTGTTTTAAGAGTTGGAGCACTAACGTATAAAGCGTATTTAAATCGTCTTATTATTTTCACTGGCAATTTTTTTCTTGTGTATTCAATTAATATTATTCGTTAAATACAGTGTGATTAAATAAAATATGGCACATTATTCAAAAAGTGAAAAAGTTGACATGTTAAAAGCATATTTGTCAAGTAGTGATAATCAGTGATAGTGATAATGATAATGTATTGTGATAAATCTGTTGGAGTGTAGTAAAAATGATATTAACCAAATTCTAGATTGAACTATGGTTGTGAGTAGAAAATCTGGTTTATATTTTCAATTTATTGGTAAGATATAGGAATGACAAGGGGTCCTTAATATTTTCATAAATAAACATATTTCAATTATTTTCTGACATGTCTAAAAATTCTAGTTAACTTTGTAGGAGCCTATTCGAAGACATTACTGTAACATTGGCAACGTTGTGGAATTCACGTCCACCATGACTCACGGATCAGCGGTCTTCAACAAGTTTTCTATTGAAAAATCACGAAATTTATTTAAAATTTTACTTTTTTACTCCTGATTTTTTTGTAAAAAAAATATTTGTTCTTATTTAAGGTTCACCCTGTATATTGGGCCTGTTTATAGAACACTTAGAAACAGTTTCCAACTAATGTACGCCATTGAGTTTATAATGCCCACATAATGTTGAAAATGCTTTGTTTTAGAAGTAGTGTGCATGCTTCTGACTGTTGGAAACTGATTTTATAATACTACTACGTAGAGATGGGACTTTAGTTCATTTTGATGAATTCATTCTTTCAGTCATTCACCTAGTGAATCATCAATTGTGTGATTCATTTGATTCAGGATGATCAAAGAATTGCATTTGTAATTGTGTCTTTGAGTGTGACTGACTGATCACCGATTGTTTAAACTCGACGTTCGATATCGGAGTTTGCTTGCAACGGCAGTGTTTTGTGACTCCCGTGGTACCTATCATAATTTAGGTGCATATAATATAATAATACTTGGAGATTACTGACAGATCTAAATTTTAAAATATTTATAGGTAAATGTTTAAATAGGTGGTAAGATATAAATGTAGGTTTGAAAATATTTTCTTAAATTAACAAAGGAAGTATTTAAAATTAAACAAAATCCTAATTTTAGAAATAAATTATTATATGTTTAAAAATTTGCTTTTAAAACAGAATTTTAGAAATGATGTATGATTTAAATCAAGGTAATTTTTCTGTAACCCTGCTTTAGATAAATATTCCCTCACGAGGCATCGAACTAACTGCTATTCTAGGTGATGTGACTGAAACCGGTCATCGCGTCACATCTCCGACACAGCTTAAATAACAATCTCCGATGTTAATCTACGTCTAATCGTCAGCTGTCATTTATCATTTAATTCGGTGAACTGAATATAGAAGGACTGAATGTGACTTGCCCGAATTACATTGTTATAGAGATGGGCTTAGCAGTTCATTTTAATGATTCAGTTCTCGAGAACTGAATCACTAAAAAGAACTGATTCTTAAAACCAGCTCTTTAAGAACTGGTTTTACGTCAAACACTGCACAGATATACGCTTCTCTCCGAATCCCGCATCTCCGTCAATCGCAACGGTTGGTTTCTTCCGCGTTTTACGATTGCGACCCGTTTAGCGTTTAGACTTTAGAATAAGAATTCTTAAACAAAATATTTGAAGCCTCTTTTTTCCAAAATATCTCGAATCATCTAGATACTGATTTTTATTTATTTTTTATTACAGAATTTAATTTATATTTTTGTAAAGTTGTTGTATTTTACTTGTTAATAAAATTCAGTTCTTAATTCTTATACATCATATAATTATAATTAATGGTACATACCTATATCGTTTTTATTAATGTAACAATTTGATACGGCCTATGTGCGCTGGTATGCAGATCTTGGATATTATATTTAACTAAGAATGATATTAACACTCCGCAATCGGATCACCAATCAGTTATTCAGAATTCAGATCGCCCGTATGATTTAGAAGCTCACATAGGCTGTGAACACTCGTTCACTATTCACTGAACAGTTCCTTCTGACGTCTAAACTTGAAAATATCTCTCGCACTCTACATCAATCGATACAAATCAGTTCGCAAAGAACTGATTTGTCAACTTCTCGAGAACTGATTCTCGCAGTTCAGTGTCGAAACCCGTTCTTTTAAACCAGTTCACTCGGGAACTGCCCATCTCTACATTGTTACGTTTTTCGGAATATTATGTTTCTTTTAGTTCGCAGGGAATGATTCATTTCATTCAGTGACGTAAGTAGTTTGTTTGTACTAGTTCAGCGCAACGTGACATCGGAAAGCAAACATAGGTTTCAAGGACTAATTTGTAGAGTGCAATCTTGTTTAACGCGGAAACGACAAGTACAGAAAATTTCTTAATTACTCCCTTTTTACTTTGTGTACAAGCCTTGAGTATATACACCAAGAGAGTCCGGCCTTAATAAATACCTAAATTGTTATAATTCCTGTTAGATGTCGTGTGTAACAATACGCATTTATTCAAACGAAGGAAATAAAGCGCTACTATTTTAATCTGCAAAAAACTGCGAAGACGTTTCGAGGACGTGGCCGCGTGACCTTTTTTCATTTACCTGCCTAAATAATAAGATTGTGGAAATATTTATATTCAAACCACAGATCATAAAGTTTGAAACATAAGCAGTTTATTTTATTGCGTTAGAGAAGTAAGAATATGAACGGTTAATTAATTAAAAAAAAACATAAGAACATAAAAAAATAAGATTGTAAAAAAGAGTTTTCAGCGATATGCCAAAATTTACAGTTTCTATTTTATTTCCTTCAAACATATTAAGAGGGACGGTCAAAGTGTCGGACAGAGTAGACCTAATTTCAAACATAATTTTCGTCGTACGTATAACTTTTACAGTCATAAAACTGACTTGTGCTATTAGATAAAAGATCAGTATAGGTAATGAAGAAATTTCAAATCAAATTATGCTTTATAAAATAAAATACAAGTATTTCCATTCGGTAAACATTGCCAGATTTGTTGTCACAGATCGCGATGAAAAGTTCTCATTACCTAAGTTACGGAACAAGAAACAAAGTTCTGAAAATATTGTTGCTTGAAATCAAGCCATATATGTAAATATTAACCGCAAAATTTTTCATGTCTGCCGATTTCGAATATTTCTAGCGATGTTTATTACCAAATCGTAGAAAACTGAAGTTTGACATGTACCTCAAAGATGGCGACTCCGCTGCTTAATGTACTCGTTAAAAAGTTTAGTTACATATAACTGTAAAATGTTTTTAATTTACAAGATTTTAATAGTTCCGGTTATATAGATATTTCAGTACAATTATACTGTGACTTCAGTTTTTAATAGTAACATTTATTATAAGATATTTCTATACATATATGGTGTATTTTAAACAAATGATTTACATACAACTGAAAAAAATATATCTGGTGCTAACTAAAATACTTGTACGTAACTTACCTATTTATGTTTATGTAGGTATGTATGTTTGTGTGTGTTTGTCACACATTATTGAATCATTTTTATTATTTATATTTGCTAATACAGGGCAAGTCAGAGAAACGTCGAACCCTTTTCATGAAAACGTGACATGTTTATTTCCCAAATTAATGAAAATATTTAAACTATATTTCATACATACGTATTGTAGTTTTACATAATTTCCATAAGAAAAAAAATAAAGGAAGCAAGGTACCTAATTAGTCCGTTGTAGAAATACCTATATTCATTATAATTTAGTTTTACTAGATAGGTAGGTACCTTTATGGTTTCTACTTATTGTACTGTCAATTTTCAAAACAATTATCCTATCTACCAAAATTACTAGTTCATGTAGATATTATACAATCACTTTCATGTCGTTTTCTGTCGTCATGCGTCACGTTGATGTATGAAACGGTAAACGGTGCGAGCTAAAGTGATGATGATAATAATAGGTTTGTTCCTACACAGCATCAAACTAGCAGCAAACTGTCACGAGTTTGCGCAGTACGAATTTAACCGTTTCAACACAATCAATCCGGGAACTAGTTGTAAGATTTTTTGTTCCAACACAAAAGTGGATGGTTTGGAAACTGTTTGCTGACAGCCAAATCGGTTTGAGGATTATTAGAAAACTTTTGGTAGGCTAGGTAATGAACGTAACTAAAGTTTTATGTAATAATGCTATTTGAGAAAGTTATTATAGTTGCACAAGTAATTTGCAGATTTTTAAGTACGCAATTCTGTAGTTTTTCAAAATGAGTGACTAGTGAAGAGGAGCAAATTAGCAATTACAGCAGTACCTCAAATTCTAGTGATGATGAGATTTATCACTTCCTTATATATGAGTGACCAAAAAATGAAAATTACTTCAAACAAACTATACCCCTAACGGTTACTGCTTGAATGAATCATTCGAGAAATGGTTATAAATTCTATAGGTAAGTACTTTTGCTATATAATCATTCAACACGATAGTCAAGTTCAATATAACCTCAAATTGAAATTTCATTTATTTTCAGAAATTTGTATTGATTTCAAAGTCCGTTTGTAAACATTATTTGCTACAAATTTTCTATACATTTTAGGTTTCCTGCAGATTCCGAAAGACACAAAAAATGGTTAATAAATTGTAGAAGACAGGATTGGAATCCTACACAAAATGATCGCTTGTGCTCAGTAAGTTTTTGTAGTAATTAATAAAATTATTATTAGCAAAATTGAGTGGTTTATTTTCTTTTAAGGCTCATTTTGAAGAATCACAGATAGAACAACATCGTGCTGATGGAAGAAAACTATTGTTACCTTTTGCCGTTCCTACTATATTCAGTGTATCGAATCCTGCAAAGTTATTGAATGTTTCTAGGAAGAGCGCTTACAAGGTAAAGAATATAATATCTTTTCACCTTAGTAAAGTTATTTAAACATTGACCTGTATTAAGTTACTGAACCAACAGTAATGTTTAAAAAAACTTTCGATTAAAAACACTTTTATTATATTAGTATATGAAATACGTACTGTACTGTATAATACTAAAAGAGGTACTTCATATAAATAATATTTTTAGAGACCTAGAGAGCAAATAAAGTTAAATAATACAGATACCCCTAAACATATAAATCTGGATGTACCGTATGCTACGGACACCATATTGGTGGAAGGAAGTGCTCTTCAAGATGATAAAGTAAGTTTGTTATTCCATACTTAGATGTAATAAGTTTAGATTGATTATCAAATGAGCAATTTTTCTGTTTGCTTTTATTTACCTAAAGCATTATTGGCTTTTTTGGTGGGGAAAATCTGTAACTAGTCAGTTCCAATCATCTTTGTTTATTATGAGGTTTATTCAGACCTGCTGACATGTCTGAGCATGACATTCTGAACAATTGCGCAAAATCATATTTTTTCGCATTCAAAAGCAGTTACCTATATAATAAATGATGTGAAGACAAGCTCTTGTTCACATTTCACACAAGGGTTTTAAGAGGTCCTAATTAACACTGCTAAATATTTTATTCGAGGGTATAAAAATAAATCGGCATTTATTAGAATGCCAAATTAAAAACCATAGTGGTGTCAAAAGAAGTGATTTTACATGCCGTTAAAAAAAATGTTTGTTGGATTATCTTGAAAAATTAAGTTTTACATAAAAAATAATGTTATACCTACATAAATAAAAGTAGACACACTGTACATTGCAATAAAAAAAACTAATTCACAATCTGTTCTAGGACACAGCAATTCAAGTTTCTGAACTGAAAAAGACAATTGAAAAGTTAGAGGAACAATTGAAATTGCTAAAGCAAGTATTACCAAAATTTTTAACACCAGAACAAATTGAATATCTTTAAGTTGAAAGGAAGTATATAAAAAAATGGAGCCCTGAAGATGTAGTAAAAAGTCTAAAGCTGAGATTTGCTTTGGGTAAAAATGGCTACAATTTTTTACGTGAGACTGGGTATCCTGCTCCTTCATACAGTACGATCAACAAAAGAGTTTCATCGGTCAAAGTTGATTTTGGATTACTGCAGTCGATTGTTGATTTATTGCCTAAAAAGGTGGAAATTATGACACACCTTGAGAAGGACTGTTCAGTGATGGTTGACGAAATGGAGATTTCGAGTGACTTAGATTTTGATAAATCTAAAAAGACTTTAATTGGTCAGGTTACCTTAGGTGATAAAAACAAAAAAGACACTCATTTAACTGTTGTTGCTCTTCGTGGGTTGAATACTCCATGGAAACAAATTCTTGCCTGTCACGTTACGGGTCCATTCGACTAGTGGAAATGACATGAAGCATCTTATCTCACAAGTCATTAATGCTGCCACTTCTGTTGGTTTAAATGTTGTAAGTACTTGTTCTGATATGGGTAGTAACAACAAAGCTTTGTGGCTTTCACTTGGAGTATGCGTTAACAAGGATCAACGAAACACCAAATTCAAACTAGAGAACTCGAATAATGAAATCAATATTCTTGCTGATGGTCCTCATCTATTTAAAAACTGGAAATTGGCTATTCAGAATTCTCAGATATATATCCCGACGGAGGTGGTCAAAGAACACAATTTACCAACAAATGTAATAACGGGACAGTATATTAAAGATCTCTGGAACAAGGAAATGGAAAATGCAAAGTGTCTACGATCATTACATCACCTGACTGAAGAAATTGTAACCTCAGTACATTTTTCTAAAATGAACGTTGGATATGCCATGAGATACATTTCAATAAAAACTGCAGCTGCTTTGGAGACAGCTGTTATACAGAAAATTTTACCTACAGAGGCCTTAAGCATAGCATGGTTTTTAAGATTGCTTTGTCAGTGGTTTGTTTATTAACTCGAGAAGACGGATAACTTCAGTCACTTCCAAAAGCTTTGAAAAATAAACAGGAATTTATTAATTACTTTATATAACAAACTGTAATTGGGAAAGGATGGAAATCTTTAAATGCTGGATCAATTTTAACCTCAATTTCATTTATTAACATTGCAGAAGCAAGCTTCGAAAGAGGCTATAAATTTTTACTGGGTTCACGTTTGACTCAAGATGCATTGGAGAATATATTTTCGCAAATTAGAAAAAAAGCAGGCATGAAACCAAGTTCATTAGCTGCACTTAGAGCAATAAAACTCGTTAAAAAGTTAATATTCATTATACAGGTGGCAGTTGTGTGCACTTTCTTTTGAAACACAAAAATGTGTGTGACAATTGTAAAAGATTAATAACCAATGAAGAGAGATGCAATGATGGAGATATTATGACATTAACCGAATGCTTGGACTTAGGAGGCCTGGAGAACATATCTATAATGACATATAAGTTATTTGAAGATGCTGAACATGCTACACAAGATAAGCTATCTGCAATACTGGAATCGTCTTTGTCGTTTAACACAGTTTTTAAAAATCTGAAAAAAAAATATTGTGAGGTATTTCCCAACTGCTGTAATATTTTAAATTTCTTGGTGGTTGAGCATTATGCAACTGTGAGGGGAATGGGAATCAAGAGTTTTGAAATTTGCTGCAAAAAAAAACTGTTACCTATGGTTCTAAATCTGTGCACAAAAAAAAAATGACAATAAAATTAACGTTATATACAGATTGTCACATAAAGAGCAACTCCAATGCATAAGTACACTTAAATATAATAACAGTATTTTCAATAATTACATTTACTATACAATAATTTTTTATTATTAAATCATTAAGTTTAACTGATCTTTCATGAACATACATAATAAATGAGTTCGTCCTGTTGTATTTTTCTACGTAAATAAATACATTAAAGAGTTTGTACGTTTTTCTGTAATACCATAAATCCGAATATCTTGTAAGGGTAACTAAAAGTAAACTTAAATGAACAGTTCTCACAAGTTAAATGTTTCCAAAGTTTTTAAAACTGTTTCAATATTTTATGATTCTCGAAATATTTGGCAATTTACCTAATAAAAATGTCATTTTGTATGAGTTAGATTATGTTCTTTTTTATATATAAATATTAGGAAAAGCCAGTTGCCTGTATCGGATATAAATACTTAAAATAATCATAAAACTACAAGAAATAAAATACTTTAGGTAAGTAAATAATATCCCTCTAATTGTAGCACTTTTAGTTTTTTTAAGTCTATCTACTAGGTATAAGTTGAGCATTCATAATTGAGGAAATTGAGTAATCACATTTATAACAATATAATATTATAAAAAGTAACAATAAACAAATATACAATCCCTCCTTAAACATTTTCATGTTATGTTTTTGATATTTGAAAAATGCAAAAAAAAATGGGAAAACGAAAAATTTATGTAGGCAGCACCGTCGTGACTCTCATGTTAACATCTTTTTTATAACTAAATAATTAGTGGTAATTAGGTACATTTTGCTTTGTAATTAATAAAATGTACACTTAACTAAGAATAGTAATATTCTGGTGTAAAAAAAAATTAACTTGAAGTTTGTTTATCAACTTAAAATAGGTGGTTATTTTCATTGACCTTGACGAGGTAGTGGGCTCCAAAATGGCGGACGAGTCGGCTACCTTTTATGTAGTGCTGTAGACTGTATAGCTACGTAGGTATGTTCCGCCGGCTGCAGCGGAGGCAGACACATACCTCGATACAACTATGGTTTTACATTTGATTTTTACGTAGACAATATACCTACGATGTTTTTATGACCAGTGTATTTTTAATGTAGGTCAAATTGTGACAACCGGGAGCAGACACGTACATCGGTTGTAAAAGAATGGAATGCCGAATTTTATAAACCTCTGTGAATCTTCAATTCTTTTTACTTACATACAGGTTGTCCAGAAATGATGCATCAATATTCCAGGGGGTGATTCTATACGAAAAATTAATGCCACAAAAACTTATAATAATTTTTCGAAAACTAAAAATTAGCAGGGGTACAGTGTCAAAAAAAATTATCTAATTTTTATGAGTACTGAGTTCCTCCAACTTTTTTTCTGAGTATCGTTTTTCTCCAATTTTGTATACGTATCACTAATGTGCCTTTGTATCCACGTTCTTGTTTTCAAGGCGTGTTTTATTAATTTTGAAAATGAGTTCGAGTGAACAGTGTTCATTTAGCGCACTTGAATGTAACAAGAGGCCCTTGCTTAAAGATTCTTTGACGATCTTTAATTTACATATATGCTATGAAATTTTTAAAAATTTTAAACAAAAAAGTTCTAAGTTATTATTTGAAGGCCAACTATGGTTTAGGTCTTTTGGTGCTAGAGAATATGCGTCAAATTAAGAACGTGGGTACAAAGGAACACAGTGATACATGTACAAAATTAGAAAAAAACGGTAGACTCGGAAAAAAGTTAGAAGAAATCCATAAAAATATTGTTTTTGACGCCCAGTTACCTCGCTAATATTATACTATACTACTATGTACTACTATAATGCATACTATAGTGCATAATGCACTATAGCAGTGTATAATCATTATTTACTTGTGATTAATGATTATTATCTACTTTGTTGTCAACAATTCTTCAGTGGCAGTACCGGGAATGAACTAACAACTAGCAAAACAAAAAATATCTGGTGTTAACAATTAAATCCTAACCTCCTGTGTGAAAGTCAAACACCAGTTACAGCAATATTAACATTTTTCGGAATAATGGTACAATTTTACTAATTAAAGTTTTATTTGCTTTTTTTAATTTATCAAGGGAGCAACGAATGTCAAACCTGAAAGTGTCAAGTTCATGTTATGAATGTTAAAGTATTCTACTTTCTTTCAGTAAATAGTTTGCTAAAATACCTACAGTTAATAGTTGTGGGTCGTGGAGAAAGTATACACTGTTCTAGTGATTTACAACACTACGGTACGTGCCTCCACCCTTGAATATAATAATATACTATATATTATATACAATTTTTGAAATTAAATTCTTATATAAATTACACACACAAGGCTAAACATTTTTAGTAAAAAATACAAAATAATAAGAAATCATGAATGGTTTAAATAACTGTTTTCAAAATCGTTTAAGTTAGTTAAAAATTTCTATTAGAAAAATAGGTACATGCGTTTGCAATAATAATGACATTCCGTCCAAACAGTTTTTGAACTTCTGGAATTTCTATGTAGAAATTTCATTAAATCTCTATTGGTGAGTGAAACAGCTATGAACTAATGTTAATAGTTGAAAGTAGATTTCATTAAAAATACGTTGCAGTTCAAAATAAATCGCAAAATTTATTTTAAAGAGTGCCATTATTGTTGTAAACAATTGTACACATGAAAATAGGTTTTTTTAATTTCGGTACTCTGTACATAACTTTTCGCATGAATAAAGTTGCCGCAAATATTTTTTTTTCAGTTTTTATCACTAAATTATTTTAACCAGGAAATAAGAGAAATAAAAACACTTAACGAATTGATACTTATTTGGTTATTTATTATTAGCAATTAACGGTGTGAAATAACAAAGAGATTTTTCTAAATTTATGAAATACAACAGACATAAAAATATGTATATATATATATATATATAAAGCTGTTTACAGGCCTTTTACCCCCAGAGCTGTGTTATTCTCCTCCACTCCATTCTGTCCTTCGCCTTTCTTTTCCAATCCGTTACATTTTTCTCCCTTACATCTATTGCCACCGCCTCTCCTCATCGCTTCCTCTGTCTACCTGTTTTTTTTTCTTGTAGTTAGGTTTACTCCCTACTATTTTCTTAACTGCCCTTTCCTCTTCCATACGTGCTAGATGCCCTAGCCATTGCACTCTTCTGGCTTTTACAAATTCGTCTATTGTTGGTGCCTGGTACATTGCATATATTTCCTCATTATTTCTCCTTACATAGCCTTCCTCTGTCTTCTTACCCCCTTCTTAAGATCTTCCTTTCCCACCTTACAAGGTTTTCTCTTGACTTCTTATTGAGAACCCAGGTTTCACTACCATACAGCGCTGTCGGTCTCAAAATTGTTTTATACATTCTATTTTACTCCTCTGGACAAATTTTTTGATTTCAATAAGTAGTTGACTGCTGCTGAACTTCTGTTTGCTTTTATTATTCTCCTATTTATTTCTTGTTCCCCATCACAGTTAGCTGTTATTAGCGCCCCCAAATATACATATTCTTGAACTTCTTCAAACTCCATCTCTCCATGCTCTGTTCTCAATTTAAAATTGGTATCATTTTTTTGTTCTACTATTCTCAAAAGCTTACTTTTCTCTTGATTTATCTGCAATCTCACTTTACGTGCTTCCTCCACAAGTTTTCTCGTTACTTCTTCTAATTCCCTACTATCTCTACCAATAATGGCAACGTCCTCTGCATAACTTACTATTTGGTGACTTTTAAACAATATGTGTCCTTCTCTGTTTAACTGACTATCTCTTATGACCTTTTCTAGTACTAAATTAAAAAGAAGCGTTGAGACTGGGTCTCCTTGTCTCAGTCCTGTATCAATAGTAAAGCCTTTCAAACATTGACATTCATTCATTTATAATATATATTTATTTCTCGAGTGTAGCAGTGTGTTTGAGCTCTAACAGTTTTTGTGGTGTTCCAAGTGCTTGATTAAACTTGGTTTTTTGATTGGTGTTAAGAGTAACATTTTTGGATTTAGTGGAATTAACTACCTTCCTTGTATCAGTGGGCGATTGCATTTTTAGTCATTTTGAAGATATAATTTCCCCTTGGCATATTCTATTTATGGTGAAAGAAACGATTGCCTTATCAGTTGATAGTTCTTATTAATAATATCGCTACGGCGAACTTTACTACAGGCCAGGAAGAAATTGGAATAGTTTAGCTGGCCATGAGGTGTTTTATTTGTGAGATCGATGATGTCGACCGTTCTAAATTTATGAAATGTGACAGCTGTTCACAGAATCTTCACAAGGAATGCTCAGGACTCAATTCTGCCGAGATTAAAGGTATGGACCTAAGAAGTAAAAGAACTCTTAAATTCTACTGTGATGATTGCTCCAGGGGTTTTCAACAGGTTCCTAAGCTTCTTAAAGTTGTTGATGAGCTTAAAGTTGAATTGGAGAACATTAAGTTAAAAGTGGAAAATATTTCATTACAAAATTCTAATAATAAGAGAGAGATTTTGTTGATTCAGCCATGGAAGAGATGTATGATCGTCAAAAGCATGCTAGTAATATTATGATCTTCAATCTACCAGAAGAATCTACTGTTGCTGCCAAAATGAATAGTATTCAAGAGGTAATATCTGATACTGTATCTAATCCTGTGTCTATTTTAAGTGCAACAACAGTAGGTAAGAGGAACAAAAATGGTAATCGCGCTTTAAAAGTAACATTATCTAATAGTGAAATTGTCATGAACATTGTAAAGAATCGATCTAAGATAAAGCGAGACCGTAAAGGTTTTGTAAATGTTGATCTCACCCCTCTACATCGTGATAAATATAGAAATTTGGAGGATCAAATGAGGCAACGTATTTCTAATTGTGAAAAGGATCTGGTAATTAAGTATATCCATGGAGTTCCACAAATTATTAACAAAAAAAATTGAACAGGCTCAGCAGTTCCGAACATAATTTACACTGTTATTATCAAAATGTTCGTGTCCTTAATACTAAGATTGACATTTTTTTATCAGCAGTATCAAATGAAGAATTTGATGTGATAGCTCTCAGTGAAACTAATTTGCGTGAGGATGTATATAGTTCTGAATTGTTTCCGGATTCTTACAGAGTGTATCGTAAGGATCGTAACCTTAAATTGGTTAATAAATAGGGAGGGGGAGGTGTCTTATTAGCTGTAAAAAATGATATTTTTTGTGATATTATTGATACTAGTTTTTTCAGTAACAACTTTCCAATAATTGATTTTCTATTATGTAAGTGTTTATTCTTCTACAAAATGGTTTATATTTCAATTATTTATAGTCTCTGTACCTATTGACATTTGTGAATGTTTGGAACAACTTGATGTTTTTAATGATGGAATAATTATTATCTTACGTGACTTTAATGTCCCTAATTTTGTTAATGTAGACAATTCGGACAGAAAAACAAATTCTATTAATAATTTAATAAATGTTTTACACCTTTGTCAGTATAGTAATGTATTAAATCACAATTTCTGCTTACTTGATTTAATATTGTCCAATTCCGAATGTATAGTTATGCATGATTCCTCTATTATGTTTTAAAATTGTTTTGGTTTGCTTTTGCCCTCTGTGTATCTAGTAAGAATTTATACTGTAGCTTGATAAGCTACTATGCAAAACACATGGCTTAGTTTCTCACATATCAATGTTCAATCTCTATGTTCACGTTTTGATATTTTCTCCGAGGTGATTTTGGATGGTTCTCATGATGTTGTAGGTCTTTCTGAAATTTGGATAAAAAGCACTTTGCCTGATTATAGTATATCTATACCAGGTTACAATATTGTTTGTAATGATCGCGAGAATAAAAGGGGTGGAGGCGTTTGTTTTTATATAAATAAATCTTTAAAATATTCTGTAGTTGAAGTTAGCCATACCAGCCAGTTAGAACAATTATGGATCAGTATCAGTATCGCAGGTAAGAAAATTTGCTTGGGTACATTATATAGACCACCTAAAGTTAATGTTTGGATAATTTGGAAAATGTTATAATTAGTTTGTTACCTGAATTTGATTATGTTGTTTTCGGTGGAGATTATAATGTAGACTTTTTAAAAACCGATAGCTATAATTATACTATATTCCATAATTTTTTAAATAGGTATAGTATGAAACAGGTTATTGCTGAACCTACACGTATTACAGCATCTTCTCAAACTCTTTTAGATTTACTTGTGTTTTCTTGTGCTGATATTTCTGATTCTGTTGAAGTTCTTAAGGTAGAAAATAAATCTGATCATTCTTGGGTTAAATGCAACATTAAATTAAATAAATCTAAACCTCATACTATATATAAAGCATATAGAGACTTTCGTAATTTTGATTATAATTTATTTTTGCTTGATTTGCATAATATTAATTGGGATTTCATATACGAAGTCGAGGAAATTGATGATATGGTGAAGTATTTTAATGACAATGTTTTAAAATTATTTAATGTGCATGCCCCATTTAAGACTTCTAAGATAACTAAGCCTCCAGCCCCTTGGCTTACAGATAATCTGAAGCTTATGATGAATATGAGAGATAAGGCTTTGGCCAAGTACAAAAGGTTGAAAACTGAAGTAGCGCATAGGGAGTACAAGACGTTAAGAAATCTGGTCAATATGAGTGTTAAATCTGAGAAAAAAGCATATCTGCAACAAACATTTAAATCTAATCCTAAACATTTTTGGCGCGCCTTAAAATACTTAAATATTTGTTCTGAAAATCAATTTGATTATGCAACGGTTGCCGATATTGTTGATGCCAATAAATTTAGTAATCATTTTGTAAATAATTTACCCACTGCTAATGTTGTTCATCAGGAATTTATCGAGTCAGCTTATGTTAACACGTTATTCCCTAATATTTCTAACAAATTTAATTTTAACTCGGTAGAAGTGAAGGATGTTGAAAAATATTTACTTGCAGTTAAATCGCATGCTGTTGGATCTGATGGATTGTCTATTAAGATGTTATTATATTTAACACCTTATTTAAGTAACCACATTACTTTTATCATCAATAAATGTCTATTGACAGGAGTATTTCCCAACGCGTGGAAACTTGCGCATGTTGTCCCTGTACCAAAAATTGGTAGTCCCTCGGATGTATCTCAGTTTAGACCTATTAGTATACTTCCTGTATTGTCTAAAGTGTTGGAGAGAATTGCACAGGATCAAGTAAATAGGTTCATACATAAAAATAATATTTTATCTGCTAGTCAATCTGGCTTTCGTTCTCATCATGGTACTGCTTTGCTTAATGTAACTGATGATTTATTCCGCGCATATGATAGTAGCCTTAATACATGCTTAATCTTACTGGACTATAGCAAGGCGTTCGATACTTTAAATCATGCTACGTTAGATACGAAACTGAAATATTTTGGATTCAATGATAATGCTCTTAATTTTTTTAATAATTATTTAAACATGAGGCAACAGCGAGTTACATTTAATAATACTTTTTCCGACCCCACTTTTTTGAACAAGGGTGTTCCTCAAGGCAGCATTTTGGGACCGTTGCTGTTTTCATTATATAGCTCTGATTTATGTTCGCATTTAACATTCTGTAAATCTCACCAGTATGCCGATGACACGCAAATTTATTATTCATTTCCTGTCAATGATATTGATTTGGCTGTTCGTAACATCAACTCTGATCTTAATATCATTAGTAAATTTTCTGATGCGCATGATCTGGTCCTTAATGAAAAAAAAACTCAAATTTTATTGTTCGGCCCTCAGCTGTTAATCATTCGTAACCATCCTTCATTTCAAATTTTACTAAATAATACTGTGCTGCAACCTTTTGACAGTGGTGTAAATCTGGGCCTTTCCTTAGATTCAGATCTTAGATTTGGCACTCATGTATCTAATCTATTGAGAAGGTGTTATAGCAAATTAAAAATCTTATACCTATATAAAAATATTCTTAGTACTGAAGTTAAATTAAGACTTTGCGACTCCTTAATATTATCTATCCTTAGTTATTGCCTTGTAGTTTACTGGCCCGCATTGTTAGTGAAAGATAGAGTGCGTCTACAGAAAATTCAGAATTCTTGTATTCGATTTGTTTATAACATTAGAAAATTTGATCACATTTCAAATGCTTTTAGAAATTCTGGTTGGCTTAAACTACATGAGCGTTTTCAACTTCAACTAGGTACACTGGTTTATAATGTTTTTGACCATAAGTTACCAATATACCTTTATGATAAGCTTATTAAAGGTCGATATATACATGAACATAATACGCGTCATAGAGATCACCTAACTGCTCCCTGTCATACTTTAACGATGTTTCAACGTAGCTTTAGTTACAATGCTGTTAAAATTTTCAATGCTTTACCGCATAGCATCGTTGGGGCTACTAGTTCTGTCACCTTTCGGAGAAAGTTTAAAACATTTCTGGTTAATCAGAGAGATTGTTGAGTGTATTCGTTAATTTGTTTTTTATATTCTTGCATATATGTATACTTATCTTATGTACTAGTTGTGGTTATGGTCACTTATTTTTTTTTTAAGGGTGGTTGTATAGGAGCAGCTTTGCTGGATACCGCCACCCGTAATTATCTATTATTTGTATTGTTCTCTAAATTGTAATAAAGGCATATTATTATTATGATTGTACACCTCTAGTCCCTGAAGACTTACATCATCCTGCTTTAACTATAGATTTTGAGAGTTTGCTTGTCAAGGAAAGTGTATGTCAAACTAATGTGCATCAAATTGTGTATAATTTTAGAAAAGCTAACTTTCCTGGTTTATAAAATGATTTATCTAAAATTGATTGGTCTTTTTTAAATCACTGTGATGATGTCAATACAGCTCTGAATATTTTTTATGAGAGCTTATATAAAATATGTGACATTCATGTTCCTGTATACAAAAACTACAGTCATAAGTATCCACCTTGGTATACCTCAGATATTATAAAGAATATTAAATGTAAGGCAAAACTTTTTAAAAGATATAAAAAATCCCACTGTCCATACATTTTCAATAAATTTAAACAACTAAGAATTACAATTAAAGATCAAATTAAGGAAGCATATAGAGATTATCTAGACACTGCAAAATTCAATTACACTGGATCCTCATAAGCTTTGGTCTTTTATTCATGCAAAGAATAGATCATCTAGAATACCTGGCAAAATGAAAGATAAGAGTCGTCATTTTGATAATTCTCAGCATATCGTTAATGGATTTGCAGAATTTTTTGAAAGTATGTTTATTTCGTCTGATTCTCAATTCCATATTGATGTTTTTAATAATAATACGCCACTTATTAACTTTGAAGCAATAACTGAATCAGAAATACTGCTAGCTTCCAGGAAATTGAAAAATAAAATGACATCGGGACTAGACAAGTTGCCCTCATTTATTATAAAAGATCTGTGTTTGTTATTCCATTGAAAATATATAACTTATCTTTGAAGACAAATGCATTTCCACTTGATTGGAAGCAAGCTAAAGTATGTCCAATTTTTAAAAGCGGGGATAAAGAATATATTGAAAATTATCGGCCAATATCTATTCTTTCCAATTATTCGAAAATTTTTGAAATTATACTTTATAATCGTATATATAACATAGTTAAGGGTCAGTTAGCATTTCAACAACACGGTTTTATGCTGAAGAGGTCCATTGCAACAAATTTATCAGATACCTTAGATAAGGGTGGTCAAGTGGATACTATTTATACAGATTTTGCCAAAGCATTTGACAGACTTGATCATTATGTCCTTTTGAACAAATTTGCTGAATTTGGTTTTAACAATAATGCATTATTCCTCTATAAATCTTACTTAACTGACAGAATTCAGTTTGTGTCTTATAATGGTTTTGTATCTTTTAATTATTCTGCCCCCTCGGGCGTCCCTCAGAGGTCAAACCTCGGACCTTTATTATTTCTCCTTTTTATTAATGACGTTTGTCAAGTAGTAGATTGCCATAAATTATTGTTTGCTGATGATATGAAAGTTTTTTCTTCAATTTTTTCCATAGATTGTTTAATGTTACAGGATTATTTAAATAATTTGCATAGTTGGTGTTTTAAGAACAAATTATATCTTAATGTATCGAAATGTAAAATTGCTTCCTATACCAGAAAAAAGTTACCAATTGTTTTCGATTATGCTATTGATGGCAATGCACTCATCTGTTGTGAAACTGTTAAGGATCTTGGTATATTATTTGATTGCGCTTTATCCTTTTGAGACCACATATTTAACAAAGTAAAACAGGCAGCAAGATCACATGGCTTCATCGTGAGGAACTGTAGAAACTTTGACAACATTGAAACATTGTACTATTCCTTCCTCAGATCTAAACTGGAATGCGGTTCTGTAATATGGAATCCATATTATAAATGTTACAAAATCGCTATTGAAAAAATTCAGAGAAAGTTTTTAAAATTTTTGTATTTCAAAGTAACTGGAGTTTATCCAGAATTTAATACAGATTACAACACATTATTAGAGAGATTAAATGTTTCCAGTTTGGATTTGAGAAGAAAGTGTTCTTCACTATCTTTTTTATGTAAAATATTGCATAATGACATTGACTACCCTGCTTTTTTATCGCAAATTCAATTTAATGTACCTAGATCCAACTTGAGAGTTGTACAAACTTTTTCTCTTAATAAGCCGAATACTAATCTTTGCTTAAAATCCCCTATATATTCAATGTGTTTTAACTTTAATAAATTGTGTTGTGTTTGTGATATATATGGTGATAATTTTAAGCATATAGTGAGTACTGTTACGCAATTGCTGACTGAGGATCATATATTCGGTTAATTTGTTATTTAATTAAATATATCTTCTATTGTTATTTTTCGTTATGTAACTGTAACTGGCTACTCATATTTTCTGTTACAATATACACTACTGTTATTATGTATTTAAGAAATTTAGTGTCATTGCTCTGTAAATGGGTAACTGTTGAGCAATAAAGTTATTATTATTATTATTATTTTTCACCTTTTATTTGTACTTTGGATTTAGTATTCTCTAAGGTCATTTTCAATAGCCTAATCAGTTTGGTTGGTATCCCAAATTGTTTCAAAATTTTACTTAGTTTATTCCTTTTGTCGAATCATATACTTTCCTGAAGTCCACAAATAAAACCATTGCTTTAATCCCATACTCATAGCATGTAGTCAGAATTTCCTTCACCATGAAGATTTGGTCCATTGTTGACCTCCCCTTTCTAAAACCTACTTGATACTCCCTTATTTGTAGTTCTACTATAGATTCTATTCTCTGTTTTATTAACATTGCCCTATATCTAACAATGATGTCCCCCTATAATTTCTGCAGTCTGTTGCATCTCTGTTTTTTAAGATTGGTATAATCATAGCATCTCTCCAATCTTCAGGCATACATTCATTCCTCCAGATCATTCGTATCATTTCGTATGTTCTTTGTCTTAAATCCTCTCCTGCGTACTTAATATTCTCTGCTGTTATTCCGTTTTTTCTTGGACTTTTGTTATTCTTTAAAGCTTCTATAATTATATCTATTCCCTTTTTTGTAGGTCCTTGCACTTCCACTTCCTCTTCTCTTCTCGGTATCATCTCCTCGTGCTCCTTTCCTTCCCTTACATTCTCTTCATTCAACATATCTGCAAAGTATTGCCTCCATGTTTCTCTCACTTCCGTTTCCTCTCCAATTAGATTGCCACTTTCATCCCTCACATATATTACTTCCTTCTTTATCTTTTTTCCCTTTTTTATTTCTCTGTAGAAGTTACGTATTTCTTTCCTCTTATAATGTTGCTCTATTTCCTCTATTTTCTTAACCTGTTCTGCTCTCTTCTTTTGTCTAAACACTTTCTTTATCTTTCGTCTTTGTTCCCTGTATTTTTCCTTATCTTCCTCTTGTACTGACTGTAGTTCTTTAATTCTTAGCTTATTTCTCTTCTCCGCCTCTCTTATACACTCTTCATCCCACTATCTTTTCCTCCCTGCAAACTCTTTTTTTGGTGTTACTTTCTCACTTGCTGTTTGTATCGATCTTTAACCATTCTTCATTTATATTTGCTTCCAATATCTGTATGTTTTCTTGCAAACCTTTCCTTATCTCTTCTTTATACTTCTTTTGGGTTGTCTCATTTTGTAATGTCGCCATATCTAGTTGTCTTTTTTTCCTTTGTAATCCTTTCTTTTTAATGGGTTTTTTTATCTTCAAATCTATTCTCACTAGATAGTGATCCGAGTCTATGTCTACCCCTC
Source organism: Monochamus alternatus (assembly GCA_037114965.1). Lineage (NCBI taxonomy): Eukaryota > Metazoa > Arthropoda > Insecta > Coleoptera > Cerambycidae > Monochamus > Monochamus alternatus. The sequence goes on along the minus strand of CM073429.1, from coordinate 40,045,654 downwards.
TGCAAGACCTAACATTTTTTATTATGCTTCTGTGATTCTCATCTGTGCAAACATGATCAATTTGATTCGAATATGCTCCATCTGGAGAGGTCCAGGTACCCTTTTGTATGTATTTTCCCTTAAAGAATATGCTCATTATTTTCATTTTTTGTTCTTCTGCAAATTCAATCAACCTACGCCCATTGTCATTGCTCCCTAGGTGTTTACTTTCTGTCTCTACTATACTTTCATGCATTCTTTCTCTCCCTATTTTCGCGTTTGCATCCCCTACCACCATTCTTACTGTGTTTATATTCAGCTTCCCATAATTTTCTTCTAGCTTCTCATAAAACTCATCTTTTTTTTCTTCTGTTTTTTCTTCTGTTGGCGCATATATATTTAATATCTCTATGTTTATTTCTTCTCTGATTTTAATCATACATAACTTATCTGAAATTGCTTGAAATTTAGAAATTGTATCCCTCATATTTTTATTTACTAAAAATGCTGTTTTGTATCGCCTTGTTTCGCCTCCGCTCGTAAAGAATAAATAATTTTCTAATTCCCATGTGTCCATTTCTTTTATATGCGTCTCCTGTATCGCTATTATGTCCATTTTGTATCTATTTGCTTCTCTAGGATTTTTAATGATCCTTCCTCATTTAATTCTCTTACATTCCATGTTCCCATTCTCATTCCTCTTTCTTGATTTGTGCCTTTTTGCTTTCCATCTTTTCCTGTCTTCCCCCTCTTCGTTCTTCTAGCTTCGTTCTGTTTTTTTTTTGCTTTCTGTTCCTGGTTCTATTTATGTCGTTTCCTTTTCTCATAACCGTGTCCATTGCCAGCGATCTTTCTTTTATGTTAAGTGACATATCTAGTTTTTGCTTCCTTTTTTTCTAGCCTACTTGCATCATTGTTCCACTTCCAAACCTCATTATCTACTACGAGTTTTTGATATCTTACTTTTGCTACCTTTCCTTCCATCCTTACTTCTTTGGCTTTCATTCTTAGTTTCCTTTGAATTTCCCTTTCTTTTTTGCTCATATCATTGTTAATATAGATTTTTTCTGCTCCTACCTCCTTTAATTTACTTTTATTTTTCATTATCCTTATCTTGTCCTCCAAGTTTTTTAGTTCTACTAAACATACATTAACTCCTATTTTCGTTACCGCTTCTGTACCATATGCATTGACTTTCTTATAAACTTTTCTATCTGTCCTTTTAGCTCATTCTGATCTAAATTTTTTCTAATTTGTAGGCCTTGAACCACTATATTTTTCTTTATTTTCTCTTTATCTATACTCTTTCTTCTACCTCTCTGATCTCAATCTCTCCTCTGAGTTGTCTTATCTCCTCTCTATACTCTTTGTCTTCTCTTCTCACCTCTTTTATGTCCTGTGTTAAACTTTCCAACATTCTCAGCCCCTTTTTCAATGTTATCCTCCATATCACCTTTACTGGCGATTGTGCTAGTTTTTTTCTACAACTGAATACCTCAGCTACGTCTTCCATACTTCTCTTTTTCTTTCCCTCATCTGTTCCACTGGCATCACTTTCTGTTTCTATTTCAATCTCTTCCTTTCTTCGCTCGGGTGTCTTTGTTACCCTTTTACTGACCACCGGTTTTTCAGTTTTCCTTAACATTCTGATCTCCCTTGACACCAGATCGTTAACCCACACCAGGTCTTTCCTACTACATACACTTAAAGCGATCGAGTAATAAAAATATGTACAATATCTAATATAACTGAAATTATATTTCGCAATTTCGTGTCGAATTATAAATTTAACTACTTATAGTTTGCACTTTTCAAACTCACCCGGTACGTACTTTAAAGCCAAAAAACTTATCTTTGTTACTACACATTCCCAACACGCTCTTACTGTCATTGTATTTTTCGTACCCGCACGGCTACGTACGTGAAATAGTGAGAGAGGCAAAGTGAAAAAGTGATTGCTGTGTGTTATTGGAAGACAGGGCGAATTAGGAGACCTCACAGGAAAACAGGGTAATTATTTACAACAGCACAAACTTCTCTAATCTTATTTCAAAATATTTCATAATTATAACACCTATGTACATTAGATTGAAGTTGAAATATAACGTTTCTGTGACCGTTATTTTATGACACACTGTTATCAAAATAAATAGGCATAAAAGTGAAAATCTGAAGAGGAAATTTAGAAAAATACATCTCAAGTTCTTCATATAGATTTTCCGGTTTTTCATTAAGTCAGTCAATAGGATATATTATTCGGTGTTCGAGGTTCACATGAATTCTCACATAACACGAAACTACGTTCCACATATGTGTGAACTTTAATTTGCAGTCACATGACTTGCATATACTTCCTAACTCCCTGTACATACGTATCGGGGCATGCAAGAAAGTAAATAATTAACTACTGAAAAAATGTAAAATTATATCACGTTGTAAAAAAAAACAAACAGTGCCTCGTATGTAATAAGAAAATTCTTCCAACATCCGAGCAAACAAGTATCACTAAAGTTATATAAGACATATATTCACCCTCTGTTGTAATACTATGTTAATATATGGTCCCCTTTTCTCGTTAAGGATATATCTTTACTTGAAGGCATACAGAGAAGTTTCACAAAATGGATACCTGCCCTTAGTAACTTATCCTATCACGACCGTCTCCATGAACTTGACATTTCTGTTTTAAACAACAGACGACTTTGAGACGACCTTATTCAGGCTTATCGGATACTATGTAGTAATACTTATAACAGTAATTTCCCTAATTTGTTCCATTTAAATTCGGATCTGCGTCTACGGGGTCACGAGTTTAAATTATCCAAAAAAAAATTTCAAAACTTGTACGGCAATATTTCTTTCCAAATAGATTGTTTACTCGCTAAAACAACTTACCTTCATCAGTTGTGTCAGCACCTTCCATAAATGTGTTTAAAAATCGACTGGATGAGTGGATGTCACGCGAGTTAGTGTAAGTGCGCGATATATATTTCTTTACCGAGTGCGGGTAATGGCCTGTTTCGTTGGTTTTGTGAAACAAATGTTTATTATAAGGACATTTTTGTCTATTGTTATTTTATTTTTTGTATATTTGTTTAATTTGCTGTCTACTATGTTTTTCATGTATTTTTAAAATATTGTTGCTATGATTGTTACCTTCTGGACATTATAGGCATTGTGCCTCTGTCCTTCTAATTAAATTAATAATAATAATAATAATAATAAAATATATCCCCAAATGTTAAATAGAAGGAAAATATAATGCAATAAATAGAACTGAGAGTTTTTGTTAAGTTTGCAAGTTTTTTGCTCCAACAGTTTTTAATATTTGTACCGATAAAAATATAAAATAGGAGTATTCTCATAAAAGTTTTTAAAACTAGCATTAATAAACATATAATATAGGGTGAATCAAGAAAAGTAGATATGACTCATATAGCTAATAATAAAAGCTAATATTGCAATTAAATAAACACAATTACACACAATACACATAATTTTAATTAACCTTCAATATTAGATCTGTCTAATGAAATGTATAGAGTTATACATACATTTTAGATACAACGTCTATTGGACCGTTGTTACTGTTGTTTATAGATGAATATTTATATTTTCTATACACATATCGATTAGATTCATCCTCAGAGAACGACTCCATATGGAGGAGTTCCAAAGCAGAATCTGAGGTGTAGGGATACACCTGGATTAAGTGCTGATGTAATGGCAATATTAAGGTGAGGATCCAAGTAAATCTGAAGCAGTTAAACAATAGTGAAACTAGAAGAAGTTATTAACCAACTTTTAGAGACAGGACAGGATTTATTTCTTCATATTTGCTATCTAAAAAGAGTGATGGAACTTTTAGGTTTATAATCGTTACACCCCCCACACCAGATTACAGAGTTATCACTCTATAATGAATTTTACTTATAGACGTGGGGTAATTATCTTAAACCATTGATCTCAAGAACGCATATTGTTATATAATATCTATAAAACGGAAACATTAACCGTGGCTGTCATTAATGGTCAGGTGATTTCCAGGCTGGTTGCCACGTCGTCGGTTTAGAACTCTTGACGTTTCGAGAGACATATCGCTCTCTTCTTCAGAAGTTACTCTGAAACTGGAGATGTACTGGTCATCGCACTATTTATATCAGGGGTGGTCACTGATCCATAATGTTCCGGCGGGGTGGTCACTGTTCCATGATGTTCCGGTGGGGTGGTCACTGATCCATGATGTTCCGGTGGATTGCTTTCACGGATGAATCGTATCCAAATACCGGGCAGATCCACGCCACCGTCCCTGTTGAAATTGTTCGGATTTTTATGAATTTCTATAGCTTCTCTGTAGTCGGGGCCAAAATCTTCTCTCTCTTACAGGGGATCATAGATACCTTGATTCATCGAGCCCGCATTATTAGTAAACCCAGATAGTTGGAGGAGGAACTGGAACACCTACGCATGGCCCTGAGAGGAAATGGCTACACGAAAAGAAATATTGAACGAGCTATCAGGAGGAGACATACGCCCAGGGAAAAAATGGAGTACCTAGAGACGACATATCTACCTTACGTGGAAGGCTGTACAGATAAAATCGGACGTCTTTTGAAGAAAAGAAATATCAACACAGTATTTAGCACTGTGAAAAAGGTGGCAGCAGCTTTTCCGAAGACCTGCAACAGCGACCATCTCCAGGGCCCCGGTGTGTACAGCATCTCCTGCTCCTGTGGAAAGGATAGGACAGACAGGAAGGCACATCAACACAAGGTTAAAGGAACACAACAGTCACCTCAAAAATAACAACTGGGAAAAATCGGCAGTAGCAGAGCATAGACCGGACACGGGACACATGGTGGAGCTAAGTGAAGCCAGCATGCTAGTAAGAGAGGGAAGATTTTGGTCCCGACTATACAGAGAAGTTATAAAAATTCATAAAAATCCGAACAATTTCAACAGGGACGGTGGCGTGGATCTGCCCGGTATTTGGAAACGATTCATCCGTGAAAGCAATCCACCGGAACATCATGGATCAGTGACCACCCCACCGGAACATCATGGATCAGTGACCACCCCGCCGGAACATCATGGATCAGTGACCACCCCTGATATAAATAGTGCGACGACCAGTAGATCTCCAGTTTCAGAGTAACTTCTGAAGAAGAGGGCGATATGTCTCTCGAAACGTCAAGAGTTCTAAACCGACGACGTGGCAACCAGCCCGGAAATCACCTGACCATTAAGGTAACAGTTTGGCTAGCAGTGGCATCTTGGTTTTAATTTTCCTTGATTTTGTCTTGGTCCCCCAAGACAAGACTATACTTGGCAAGAAATATCGCTAGAAGGTCTGGGGTGAAATTTAAGTGAACGTTAGTTGAAATAAATAAATAAGGACATATTGCATTTCTAATGTAGGCATATACTTTATTTAAAAGAATTAAGCATATAAAATTAAAATTCAAGGAGCTTAGGTGTAGCTCTGCCGAATAAAACTAATTATACTGCCACTTGACTAAAATAACTCCGATTTGGTACTGTCGTTTGCAATAAAGTGACACTACCTCAATCAATTTTTAAACAACTAATAGTTCTGAGTAGAAATTTCATTGGATCTTTATTGATAAATGGAACAACTAAGTACTAACGTTGAATGTGAAAATAGATTTCATAATCAATACGTCAGCAGTTCGAAATAAATAGCCAAATTCGTTTTAAAATATGTCATTAATATTGAAAATGATTGTACGCCTATCGTTCATTACCTATTATGTATTATATAAAACTAGCCGTTTCTATACTTTATAACGTTTAACAATCGACCAATGTCTATTTTTCTATGGTCTATAACTAGGTGTGTTTCAAGCGGTACCATGTCCGACCGAAAGTAACTACCACTGTTACCAGATTGGTAATAAAGTTTCATATTTCTGATTTGTTTGCAAAAGTCTCGTAAGAATCATGCAAAATTGCGAGACGTTTGCAAGATAATATAAAAGACATAATGTTGCAAAATCAAACAAGAATAAGGTTTTACAGAAACTTTTGTTTTGCTTCGCAAGACAAGACAGGATTTTTCAAATTTTTGCAACATTTTCTGTCTCACATCCAACACTATCATTTGCCTCTGTTCGGCACCTTATGTGTTTACGGACATGCTTAATACTTTTATTATAATTTTTAAGGTCTTAGGTACATATTACTTGCACATAATAATTAGATGACATTTTAGTAGATGGAAAATATCAAACAGAATGTTTATTTTATAGCGATAAAAATTTGTTTAGTATTTTGTAATTATTTATTTGTGTGAGTTATGGGCTGCAAGATATATTTTTTTTTGTTTGCTTAATTTAATTTAGATGTAGATAATCGTAGTTATTTTATTTAATATTCACCGCGCAAGTACGTCACTGACCGGCGGATGAATATAGTTTTCCAAAAACCAACATATAGTGATAGATATAGAAAGAACGAGAGTTCTCGAACACGCGTGTGTCTCCAAGTTTTCCCTGCCTGTATCCCTGGTCAGGGTAAGTCGAATCCTTTTTATTTTTTTTTTGGTAGTTTATGCATATTTTGATTCTTAGTAGAATTTATCACCACAATTATTATTAGTATAGTAATATCCACAGTCCATTGTCTCACACATTTTTTGGTCGCTTCGATCCGGGATCTTTTACTCATTTAGTTTGAATTAGTAAAATTTGTTGTTTGGTAGCGTATTTTGCATTAATTACTTGTCAAATAGTAAATTAGTTATAGAAATATTGCGTTTATCGTTCATACATTCTTTATCACCACAATGGGACATTGTTTTTTGATATTTTAAATCGCGCTTATCAGTTATTTTTTGCTCTGGCATTCTCCGTTGTTGTGTTCCTTTTAGACATAGACGTAGTTGACACACAATTTGATTACCTACTGAAAATTTATTATTTTCCGGTTTTACTCACCAACTGTCTAATCCAGTCAAAAGGAGTTTGTTGCTTTTTCTTCCTTATAGTTAGTGCAATTCATAATAGTACAATATGTCTTCTAGTAAAACTAGTAGAGATTTAGCCATTCATAGAATGCAAGAAATTTATGATTTTGCCCTTGCAACAAAAGCAGACGTTTCACTTTTTGCAGAATTTGTACCTAGGTATGAAAATATTGAAAAAATTAATAGTTTTGAAACCGCTCACGAAAAAATAATAGCTAGGATAGTAATGATAATGAATTAAATAATGAAGATGCAGTGCGTAAAGGTTTATTCTGAGTTAAGTAAGAATCAGGTACAAGAAATAGTAATGATTCAAGCTCTACTAGTGCTAAATTGCCTAAAATAAATTTGCCTTCATTTGATAGAAATTATATAACGTGGCCTTCCTTTATTGCTTTATTTAATTCTGTGGTATATAATAACAAGTCACTGTCTAAAACAGAAAAATTTCAATACTTAATTACTTCTCTGAGCGGTGAACCTCGCACTTTACTAGCACGATTTCCTTTAACGGAAAACAATTTTGATTCAGTTTATAAAACTTTAGTTGATAGATATCAAGATAAACGCAAGTTAGTATTTATGTATTGGGAGGAAATAGTAAACACAAAACTAACTTCCGAGTCCAATTTTGCTTTATGAAAATTATTGGATACATTTCATGACAATCTGTTAATATTAGAAAATCTTGGACTTCCTATAAAAGACTGGGATTTTGTACTATTTCATCTTTTGTTAACAAAACTTGATAGGAACACTCGCGAACGGTTTGAATTAGAACACACTTCAGTTGAAATACCTTAAAACTTTAGTATCTTTTGTCGAAGTTGAATGTAAAGCTCTTAGTCGAGATGATGAACAGAAAAACAAAAATACCTCCTTACGCAAAAAACCGTTTTGGTCCAAACCATCCTTATCTAGTAGTGCAATTTCTAATTTACTCTCTTTTGTAGTCAATACAGAGAACAGTGTAAGTCAAAAATTTATAGTTTGTAGCAGCTTCCATCCTTTATATAAATGTTCCACTTTTCTTGAAAAATCTCCTTTAGATAGATACAATCTAATTCGATCTAATCATGTTTGCTTAAATTGTTTATCTTCCGAACATGTTATTCAAAATTGTCCTTGTAGAACTTGTGGTAGTAGACATCATAGTTTGCTTCATTATAAAGACAAACAACAAAAACCAGAATTTGCTAGACCTAATCCTTCTGTTAATATTAATAATAGTCCCTCAACCTCAAGTACATCAAACGAAATAGTACCGGAACATTCTAGTGATGTCGAAGTTGTAGCTAATATAATTTCTTGTAAAAGCACAGTGCTCTTGTCTACAAGTCTTGTGGAAATTTTAGATAGTTCTGGAAAATATCAGTGTGTTAGAGATCTCATTGATCGAGGAAGTCAAGCAAACTTCATTACTGAAAATTGTCTGCGAAAACTTGGTTTGTCACGGTCTCATCTGACCATTCCAATTAGTGGAGTTAATCAAATGTCATCTATTGTATCAAAGGGCATAACTACTTCAAACATTAGGCCTAAAGATTGTTCAAGTCCAATCATTAATTTTGAAGCTATTCCCTCAATTTGTACAAAATTACCCTCTTTCGATATTTCACACAAAAATTGGAATCATGTTGGTAATCTAAAATTAGCAGATTCCGATTTCAATAAGGCACATAGTGTAGATATTTTGATAGGTGCTGCAATTTATCCTTTTATTATGCAAGATGGTCAAATAGTCAAACCTATAGGTCAACCTAGTGCACTTAACATAATATTTGGTTGGGTTCTAATAGGGAGAGTTGACAGGGAAGAATCTTCTCGTTAAATACGTTTAGTACCACTGTAGATTCTTCTTTAGATACAATTGTTAAACAATTTTGGGAAGTGGAAGAAATTCCTCACATTTACACTTGCTCATCTGAAGAAATTCAGTGCGAAGAAATATTTATTTCTCATCATCGTCGAACTAGTAGTGGTAGATATATAGTACCTCTTCCTTTTAAATGTCCTGATCCAATTTTAGATGAATCTTACTCAGGAGCCTTACGCAGATTTCTGTCTTTAGAACGTCGTTTTGCCAAAAATACTGAACTTGAATCTTCTTATAAATCTTTTATGCAAGATTATTTATATTGTCAGCATATGTCTATTGCGTCTTCTCCACAAGATCCTTCAAGAGTGTACTATATTCCCCATCATTGTATATTTAAACCAGATAGTTTGACTACGAAAATGCGAGTAGTGTTTGATGCCTCTGCTGAAACTACTTCCAACTTATCGCTTAATGATTCTTTTCTTGTGGGTCTCAAATTACATAAAGATATTGTAACTATTTTGTTGTTGTTTCGTCTTCATGCAATTGCTTTTACAGCTGATATAAAGCAAATGTATAGGCAAATTCTAGTAGATGATAATCATAGAGATTATCAGCGCATTCTTTGGCGGTTTTCAAAAAATGATCCAGTTGAGGAGTATCGTTTAAACACTGTCACCTACAGTGTATCATCTCACCTTTTTTATAATATAAGAACCTTGCATCAACTTGCAATGGACGAAAAATCAAATTATCCTTTAGCTGCTGAAATTATTCTTACCGATTGTACGTAGATGATTTAGTAACTGGTAGTACTTCCGTTGACAATGCATTAGAACTAAAAAGACAAATTGTAGGTTTATTAAGAACGGGAGGTTTTGAGCTTCGTAAATGGACAAGCAATCACCCTTCTCTTTTGTCTTCTACAAATATAGATAAATAAAATTCTTACTCATTCGATTCAGATAGTTTTGCAAAAATTCTAAGCCTCCAATGGCAACCATCTTGTGATACATTCTCATATATAGTTATCCCTATTGAAAATTCTTGTACGAAGCGTACAATTCTTTCTGATTTAGCCCGAATTTTTGATCTGTTAGGTTTTCTTACACCTGTAACTCTTCTTTCTAAAACTTATGATACTAAACTTGTGGACTTTGGGATTAGGTTGGGATGATACTCCACCTCCTGAAATTGTAAATCGTTGGGAAATATATATATCTCAACTACCTTTACTTAGTTCTTTAAAACTTAATAGACGGATAACAATAAATTCATATAAAATATGTACCTTGCATGGATTTGCAGATGCCTCTGAATCATCTTATGCCGCTGTCGTATATATTCGTTTTGTGGACTCTTCTGGAATGGTTTCTGTAAATTTGGTTTGTTCAAAATGTCGAGTGGCCCCTTTAAAGAAAATTTCACTTCCAAGATAAGAGCTGTGCGCTGCAGTTCTACTCTCTGAGTTAATACACTATGTTTTGGATACTTTCTCCAATAAGCTATCAATTTCTAAAATATACTGTTACTCCGATTCATCAATTACTTTATTTTGAATAAGATCTCCACCTTACAAGTGGAAAATGTTTATAGCAAATCGTGTTTCTCGTCTTCAAGAAAAAACTTCACCAGATTGTTGGAATCACATGCAATCCAGCGACAATCCCGCTGATTGTGCTACAAGAGGTTTGTTTCCTGAAGAACTGATAAATTTGTCATTATGGTGGAATGGTCCCTCCTGGTTATCGTCGTCTTCAGATAGTTGGCCAACAACCTATACGGATGAAAATAACCTTGATCTTTCTATGGAATTTGCCGTTGATGAAAGGAAATCTATGTTTTCTTTTCTTTTGACAATAGATTACTTTGATGAGTTAATAGGAAAATATTCTTCTTTATCCGCTATTATTCGAATAGTTGCTTATTGTCATAGATTTATACAAAATTGTAAGTCACCTTCTACCAAGAAGTGTACATCATTCTCATGTTTGGAATTAAATGAAGCACTACTTGCTTTAATTAGACATGTTTAACATATTGCCTTTCGAGAGGACATCCATAGATTACAAACCAAGCAATTTTGTTCAAAACCATTGCGTAAACTAAACGCGTTCCTTGATGAGAGTGGAGTGCTCAGGGTGAGCGGTCGTCTCTCCAATTCTTCGTTGCCTTTTAGAACTAAACATCCTGCTTTACTTCCACGTGATCATAGATTGACATCTCTCATTATCGAGGACACTCATAGAAAATATTTGCATCCTGGTTTGCAGTCCTTACAATTTCTGATCTCTCAAAATTTTTGGATATTGTCAGCTAAAAGAGCAATTAAAAAGGTTCTATCCTCTTGTATTAAATGTTTTCGGGTAAATCCCATATGTACTACTCCTTTTATGGCGGGTTTACCTTCTAGTAGAATTTCTAAAATAAAACCTTTTTCACGAGTTGGTGTAGATTATGGTGGGCCATTTTCTATAACACTTGGTAAACATAGAGGAGCAAAATCTTACAAGGCATATATTTGTCTCTTTGTATGTTTCGCCACAAAAGCTATACACCTGGAATTAGTGTCTGATTTGTCTTCCGAGGCTTTTCTAGCTGCCTTACGCCGTTTTATTTCTAGAAGAGGTCGATGTTCGACGATACACAGTGATTGCGGAACAAATCTTGTTGGTGCTTATAGGAAATTAATAGAATATATGGAATTAGCTGCTGGAGAAGAAGCCATTGAATGGCACTTTAATCCACCTTCTGCCCCTCATTTTGGAGGCTTGTGGGAAGCAGGTATTAAATCTGTCAAGTATCATTTAACTCGTGTTGTCGGTAAACAGATCCTTACTTATGTAGAGTACTATACTGTATTAGTACAAATTGAAGCTGTTCTAAATTCTAGACCGTTATATCCCCTTAGCTCAGATCCAAACGATTTAAGCGTCTTAACGCCTGGACATTTTTTAACTTGACTGACTTGCCAATAAATCGCTTGACAAGATGGCAACTCTTGCAACGAATTCACTTTGACTTTTGGAAACGTTGGGCTAATGAATACTTGCATATTTTACATCAATGTAGCAAATGATCTCAAAACAGGGACAATATTAAAATAGACACTTTGGTCTTAATTAGAGACGAAAATTTGCCTCCATTACGCTGGCGTTTAAGACGAATTGTCCAAGTTCATCCTGGAAAAGATGGCATCGTGCGGGTTGCTACGGTTTGCACTTCAACGGGTTTGCTTTGCAGACCAGTGGTCAAATTGTGTCCGCTGCCGGAAGACGAATAATAATGTTTTGGTGGGCGGAATGTTTAGTATTTTGTAATTATTTATTTGTGTGGGTTATGTGCTGCAATATATATTCTTTTGCTTAATTTAATTTAGATGTAGATAATTGTAGTTATTTTATTTAATATTCACCGCGCAAGTACGTTACTGACCGGCGGAAGAATATAGTTTCCCAAAAACCAACATATAGTGATAGATATAAAAAGAACGAGAGCTCTCGAACAAGCGTGTGTCTCCAAGTTTTCCCTGCCTGCATCCCTGGTCAGGGTAAGTCGAATCCTTTTTATTTTTTTTTTTTTTGGTAGTTCATGCATATTTTGATTCTTAGTAGAATTTGTCACCACAATTATTATTAGTATAGTAATATATCCACAGTACATTGTCTCACACAAAACTGAAAAACGAATGGTGATCGAGTTTGTTCAAACTCTAGGTCCATTATACCATGCTATTGAGTTATATATAGCTTATATAATAGTAGCTATTCAGTTACTGATTTAAAGGTCATCTAGGATGAAAGACATGGGAGCACAGATTCCAGTTGAGTCTATTTAGTGCAGATATTTTGCTGGGATTAACCAATGTCTACTAATGGCTAAAATATATTTCCTTCAGTGTACCTGAAAAAACAAATAAATATAAAATACAATAACAGAATCTCGGTGTTTAAGAATAGAAACCGAACGTTCAAACGGGTATTCGAAATATTATATAACAGATTTGGATAACCTGAAATAGACTTGTTTGCAATGCACCTTAATAAAAAAAAAAAAATGTATAAAATATATATCGTTGAAATCAAATCCCCGCGCATTCTATTATTGTGGATGCATTTACTGTCCCACGGAATCAATATATTTTTTATACATTAATATATAATTAAAAATGTAGGTAGATGCTAAATATAAATATATTTTTGATATATAATATATAGGTATGCGTATGTGTGTATATACATATATAAAGCAATATAAAAATGTATTAATTATCAAAAGAACGATATAACTGGTCAATCTTGTAAGATGCACGAAATAAAGTTTATGTCTGCACACTAGATCGCCTATAATGCTTTCAACATCTACAAATAGTTAAATTTATAATTCAACACGAAATTGTGAAATATAATTAGTAGATCAATCGACTTACCTGGTAAGGAAGTTTGATCATAATTATATGAGCAATTTTGTCGAAGAATTATAAATTCCCGCCCAATAATTCCCACCCTAGGCGATCTAGATAGAAAAATACAATGACAGTAAGAGCGTGTTGGGAATGTGTGGTAACAGAGATAAGAGTTTTTTGGCTTTAAAGTATGTACCGGGTGAGTTTGAAAAGTGCAAACTACAAGTAGTTAAATTTATTATTCTTCAACGAAATTGCTCATATAATTATGAGCAAACTTCCTTACCAGGTAAGTCGATTGATCTACTAATTATTTACCTAACCTTATAAATATTACTCCAAACTTTCTGGTATCAGTTTAAAAAAGTTAGACTTGACCGCCTTGCATCTCCAGAAGTAAAATAATATATTTTTTGGGATATCTGAAAATTTTCAAGAATAATACAAAATTAATTAATGTTGTTTAGAATTAAAATAACACACACAAAAAAATTATAATCTTAGTATAAACCTATTCGCAAGAAAATATTGATTTGTAATAAAAAATATATTTTAGTATGTACCAACAAATATATTTCATTTAATTACGCTGTATTTTGAAATAACACTAAATTAATCGTTTCAATTAATTTTCACTCTTGGTTTGGGTAAATCATGATGATTATAATTTATTCACAATATTCACATGGAGAAAATCAAATAAGCGCTTCAATTCTAGAATTTATTTAATTCAAGTGTTACGAGATCTTATGTTAATGATATGAGTTTTCTTCGTCTGACAAATTAAATACATGAATAAATATTATCGGTCGGTTGATCGGCCGGTGGTCGAGCGGTGCAAGGCTATAGTACTTGAATCGTGTTTTCCACCCACCGCAAGTTCGAATCCTGCGGCCAGTAGACAATAGATCGGCTACATTTGTGGAGAGGTTTGACACCCTCCCTGCGGGTATGCTAGGGTGGAAGAACGTTGGATTGGATCAATGTGAGAGATTGATACCTGTTGGCGTTTGACCATCCGCCTAATTAATGAGGTTTTCCAAGTTTCCCTTATTCATACACTTAATGGTGGTTAGGGTCTACCAACGTAAGTTATTCCTGGACGCAAATGCGGCCTACTTAATAATATGCCGCTCCATCTCCCGCTCAAGTCTCCCGATTTCTGAGCTAATCTTCATGATTTTTTTCATATCCGACATTTTGTTCGTCAAATCTAGAAAATATATGTCTTTCGTAAAAGATCATAGGTGTATCTAATACACCTTTAATTAATAATAGGTACTTACCTATTTATATTATTTCTGCCGCCGTGCCAACTAAGCTTCGCTTGTTTCGCAGCTTTACTGGGCTTTGCACGTTTGGCGACTTCTAAGCATTTTAAATAATAGTCACAAAAAAGTTGCTGACTTCTAAATAAACACAATCCACAATATTAGTTTACAATAATTTATAACTCAAAACAGTATCGGCTATATAGAAATAAAAAATAAGACTGATCGAAAAATTTTCAATATTTTATCGTTGTCTACATCTTAACATGTAAGAAGATTCAAATGTTAGTCATGTATACACCGTGATTTTATTCTGTGTTTCTAGGTGTTTAAGCTCGGTCAACTAAGGAACACTATAGAGGGTGTTCCGTGAGCGTATAAATATTTGCTGGATCATAATAAGATGATTATTTTTCCATTATGGACATGCCTACTGAGGTGATAAATTTTAAAAATAGTAACTGTTCCTGAACATCTTTGATGTCCTTCAAGAATTCAAAATAATTCTTGGCTGATAATTTGAAAGTCGCTTTTCTTATTCAGACTCTTGTTTAATTGTCGCAAAGCATATTATTCTCGGTAAGTGAGACGGACGATGAAATAAAATATGATGGTTTTTCAATAATGTTCAATTCCAATAAAATAATTTAAAAAGGTAATAATTTTTAAATTAAAATTTTAATTATTTACCCCGTGTCGTTTGTTTTTAGAATTCATACAGTCAATTCACTATATGACGATGAAAGACGAGCATTTTTATTTGTTCAAAATTGCTTAAATATAGTTGCGGCAAGAATTCAGACAACTTAAGTCATACGAACAAAAGAATAATTCATTATATTTTTATCAAAATATTTGAGGGGGCGAATTCTGCCACCAGGTTTATTTTTAGCGCAAGCATCACATAAAATCTCTAAATTTCAATATATAGCTCAGATAACAACCTTTCTATACAGTTGTAATATACATATAAGGAAAATGTACAAAGTATGACTTTTCAACAAAAGATGTCACAGATATGCCGTAGAACTAAATGTCAACTTGTAATACAAATGTGTAATATGGGTTGCAGTTCACTTTGACATGAATTTATATCACTGAAATGTAATTTTTATTATGATGACTGGAATTCGCTAAAAGCTGTGCAAATGGATTATTCATGATCAGCGCCATATTTTGTTTTGTGCCTCTAGCAATGGCGGAACAGTAGGGGCTTAGCTGGTTGTGAATTGAAATAAAATTGAATTCTGGATATGGAAAATTATTTCGTGCTATATGCTGGTTAATTTTACAGTCCCTTATAAAACATGACATGTTCCAACAGTAACACCCACAAAAATACACAAAGAATAACACTAAAGAGATACAAGATAAAAGAAGAAACCACACTGTACACCAATGACGTGTTTACAAACAAAATAATGGGAAATTAAGAACACATTTCATATCGTACGTGCAGATGGTTGTCTCTCTCGCACCCACATACGTAACGAATGAAGTATGTCTTTGATGAGTTTCATGTGCCTCCTTTTGTCTGCTCCTAGGGTTGGTACCTTTATTTGGATGGGCAAATGGACTAAACCCATTCCATATCGTACATTTCAGGGATTTATATTTACTTGAATATAAAAACTTGAACAAAAAATGAATTCTTCTGTTTAGTCTGTTACCCTATTTCTCTTTTCTTCTGAAGCTCCGGCCGGCTTATCTGATCATAGCACAAGAAATTCGTACTGAAATTTTTATAGCTATTTCTGATTTTACTTGTGTTTTGTGTATTATAGTCTGTTATATTATTTGGAAGATATGCGGTTGTAATCTGTTTTTTACCCTACTAATATTATATAAGAACTTCTACAAGTAGTAATATAAAAAACATGAAGGTAATTATTTACAATAGCATAAAACTCTCCAATCTTAACAAAAAAATTCCTACCCCCTCCCCCCTATTTTCGAGGGTGCTGATCACGAATCTGAAATGAAATTTTGGCGCTCGCATGGACTTTACGAAAAAAAATATGTATGTATACACTACATTAGGTTAAAATTGCCTCTGCCTTCTTCATTTCATATCACACTGTTGTCAAAATATTAGGTTCTTGTTTAATCTGTGATATTAGGGGTTATATTACAACTTCAACCTAACGTAATGTATAAATGTATACATAGAGGTTACAATTTTGAAAATTTTTTGAAAACTATATGCAAGCGCCGAAATCCGACTTCAGATTCGTGATCAGCACCCTCGAAAACAGGGGGGTAGGAATTTTTTTTTGTTAAAATTGCTGTTTTACACTGTTGTAAATAATTACCAGAAAGAAATATATTTGGGTATTTTACTCGCTCTATCCTATTATTCTGTTTCTAAAGCGCTTCACAAATAAATATCTATATGCTGGCAATATCAACCACTACAAGTTGTTGAATTCGGCCAAATATTTAGATTTTTTTTCTACAAGGTAATCCAAAACAAATACATGAAAATGTTTTTTATAGGTATGTACCTTGATCAAATAAAGATATATTACAAACAAAATTCTAATATTTTTATTCATCGACTGAATGTTTAAAAAGTGTAAAGTATTTTTTGAAAAATTCAATATAGTAATAAATAGTGTTTCAAAAATAGTTGAAGATAATGAAACAGTAGATTCCTTAGCCGACTTAAGAGAGAGGGTTTCATATAAAATAAGTTAATTTTGGCATCCCCTAAAAAATTACAGTCCTTTAAAAGTGTGTATTGGAATCAAGTTTCCATATGTGCTATTACTCAAATTGAGCACTTCAATTTTTAGTTTAGTTGAGGTTAAAATGTCATTTTTCCGGGCCTATTGCACTCGTCACTTTGTACGCCTTGTACATTATCAGAACTTATTCATACTTAAAAATTTTGAATAGCCCTATTCAAAACAAATCTTTTTGTTTTTACACAATTTACGAAATATCTTTAGTTTTTGTACAATAAAAATAAAAGCCAGCATCTTAACCTTACGATTGATTCTCCAAACGATACTTTCTGCAGTAGTAGGTTCCTGTCATTTTAGTTCAGCCGCTTTTACCAGTTTATTTAATTGCTTTTTATCATTCTTACGATTAGTTTAGCTGATGTTTTGACACTTGGAAACTTGATTTCAGCACTTTGAAAGGGTTGTAACTTCTTAGGGGATACTAAAATTAATTGTTTTACATGACACCTCTTCTAAAATCAGAATGTGATAAAATGAATAGATGCCGGAAAGACATGTTACCATTTTTAACACAACATATTATTTGAACAAAACAGCCAGGATTAATTTTGTAACTGTCACTACTAGGGCTGTCGCCTGCCCTTACTTCAGGACAGTCCTTCATCCTCTGTATGCTTCCGTCCTTACTTATACTAGAAATGTCGTTACTTACCTAAAATAGTAAAGAACATAATAAAATATAACAGTTAGAACAAAAAGTGGCGATAAGCAAAAATAATTTTTAAATGTAATGAGCAAATAATGTCATTGTGGTCATATACATTCTATATACATTTTAAACTAAAAAGCAAAGTACCTATTTATTAATAAAAGCTGCAGACTACGTAAATTTAAATGTATTAAACAATTCAGTTTGTTTAAAACAATCTAAAATTATAAAATATTGATTGAAATAATAGGTATATCGTATAACCACATAACCTATCTTTTTGATATAAAAATAGAAATAGATTTGATATTCAATGTTTCGATGCACTTCAAAATTTAAACTGGGTGGGGAAAATGACAATCTTGGTTATGCGAGGCGAGCGCCAAAGTTATAAATTCATTTTAATTCTAAACTGTAATCCGGTGTGCAAATTATTTTCCGTTTTTCATGTCGGCGAAATATTAGGATTTTCAAATATGATTCATTTAAATTTTAAACCCTTTCGAGACTTCAATTTTATTAAGGCATCTTTAAAAATCCTCAAATTTCCTCCTGACATATTTTAAATAACTGTTTTTATCTAAAAAAAAAAGTTTTTGAGCTTAAACTGTTTCACATAGAAAATGTTATTTCTCATAAACTACCGAATATATTCCAAATCAAACTATATCAGTAGGAGCTCTAAGAAATGCTAAACCCTTACAATTCATTAACAATAAAATTAGTTCCAATTAATTTATTATTATCTTTGAAATAATTTGTTGGTGGAGCCTTCTAGTTCTCCTCAGCTAGAAGTGGCGCTCTCAAGAAACTACAATTGAAAATATAATGAAACTATATACTACACTAAATTAAAAAAAAAATGTTTTTAAGGGCGTCGTATTCTTGAAATAGTGTTTTCTACAAATACAAGTAATTTTAGACATTTAAGAACTGAATAATATAGAGTTTAGCAAATAACAAGAATGTTCTCTCATGCCACCGGCGAATATTCAAAGGTACCGAAGTAAAATCAATAACGTCAGAAAGCGATCTATCCAGCAAATTTTTATGTACTGAAATCTTTCAAAATACGTTAATACGTATGTGTATCATACAAATACATTTTAAAAGTTATTATATTATTTGAGGAGAGTTTAAAAGTAAAAGTGTATAAGCAAAACATCAATAATTTTATTTTTGATAGTACTTTTGCTCTACGTGTTTTATTTTTCGAGATTTCAGTACCTAAAAACACCATAAATTTGGTCATTTTGCGACGAGAAATACAGCGACCTTAACGCGATAAACTATCGAAAATTATATTGACAGTATTAACAATTGTGTAACGTCAGCCATGAGAAGTCCCCTGAATGGTTATCACAACTATAAGAAAAACTATTTGTGACTGCAAAAATATCAAGGCCGTAAAATTTGTCAAGAAAAAACTTTCAATATAAGTTAGCTAATGCTGCCCCGGATGCTATATCAAAACAAATGTCACATGATTTTAACGGCCTTGAAATAGTGTATACCTCGGCCAAAAATGTGTACATCAAAACAAGCTATTTATTTAAAAATAAAAAGAAACGTTGTGGTAATGGAATGAAACTCCCTTGATTGAACAGGGGGTTCGATAGAAGCAAAGTTTACGGAATATTTATTCCGTTAACGTTGGTAGAACTTAAGACATAATGATTTATGATTTATCAAAGCTCTAAATTGATCTGTAATGTAGTACATTGCTATATATTAATTATTTAATGCAATTATTATAACAGCACAAACATACATCGTAATTCAGGTTTTATTCATAAACAATAATGCTTTTACTATATTTGGGCCACCCGGTTGATTTAAATGACAATATGTGTAGCAGCGCTACCGCCACCTAACTGTAAGTTGAACTATATCCGAACAAGTCAGTATTTCTGAGCTGTAGAGAAATCTACATTAACTACTCTGAAATTTATTTAAAATAAATACAAAAACGTACACTAGACCCTCATGCGGTCGTTTATGTCGAGAGATCTTCGAACGGCGGTCTTAAGATAATTTAAATGAATTCGATATACCTACTTCTATAAAGAGACTATAGAACTACAGATTATCGTGTGAGTTTCTCTTACTGCATAAGATGCATTATTATTTTGCCAAAAATCAAATGTTTTTAAGAAAAATTCATTGGTAAAAATTCTAAAACAATAAGTATACAAATCTTTTTTCAATGTTTGGTCTAAGTATAATTTTGTGATGGTGTGAAATAAATATTATTTTGTAGTCTTTTTGAAGAGTAATTTTTAAATTAAAATTAAATTTAAATTTATATATAATATATAATATAATATATTTATAATAATTTGTGAACTTTACAGGTCTCATCAGAAAAGAATGTGTTTCAAAATGTAATTGTTATTTTAAATATTATATAGGGTGAACCATTAATATTGTGCCAGAGTAGGAATGACATCTTTGGAGCAAAATATGAAGATATAGCTAAATATGCCTTAGTAAAATGTTGCTGTGGAAAAAGATACAGGTTTACATTATTTTTTTCGTTTTTTTTTTTGTTTGTAAGAACTCTAGGATCGCTCAACCGATCATCAAGTCATCAAATTTGGTAAGGAAACATATTTTAAGAAAAGTAATCATAATTTATGTAGTAGGTACCTATTAAAACAGATAGACCATTAACAATGCCAGATGATGACAATTTCTCTCTTATTTTTTGTTAACGAAATTCCTACCGTTTTCCAGAAAACTGATCTAAAATAACCAAATGTATTTTTCGACATGGGGAAATCTCTTAGGAGTATTAGAAAATTGCATAGAAGTGTAAGGCCATATTGAAAATTTACTTTAATTAGCTGTAATAATTAGTTTAATTAATTAAAACATGTAGAGGTAGAGAGAGTTTGCTTAAGGGATAAGTTGTTTTTACTGCTCTGTTGTTATTTTTGTCAATAAAAGTAAATATGTAGGTAATTTTTTTTTCAAATATGAGTTTCTTTCCAAAGTTACTCTGAACATTACAAATAAAATAAACGACTCATTGATACCTACTGATTTTTTGGAATTAAATTTCCATAGCATTTTTGAAGTCGCGTGTAAGCAGAAACCTTTAGGGCAGTTTTTTTCGAAATTGGTAGGAATTATCAAGGTCTACCTAGGGTATCTTTTTACGTGATGTTCGGATACAATTTTGTAGTCAACCGAATCAAAATGTTTTGTCAACAAAAAATAAAAGAAAAATTATTTTTATTTTTCTTAAAAAATGTTTCCCTACCAAATTTGGTGACAATCAGTTGAGCGATACTCGTGCTATTACAAAAAAAGAAACAAATAAAAATATTTCAACTTTGACACCTTGTGGAAAAAGATCCACAGCAATATTTTACTAAGATATATTTAGCTATATCTTCATATTTTCTCCCAATGATGTTACTTCTCCTCTGTCCCCTTATTAATGGCTCACCCAGTATATTTTTATCGACACGTATTGAATGACTTCTTCACTTGAATTTACCAAAACTAGAGGAGTATGATAAAAGTGTTATCTGGCAGTTAATCGGGCCTATGATTGAACACATCCAGTTAGCATTAACAGGCCTGTTAACGGTAACTGGTAGGTTAATCAGAAATTCGTATGATTGACACATCTGTCAAGTTTATTTTTCCCAGTTACTTAACTTGAGAATGATCACGTGACCCAGTTATGAAACTGCTTGAAATAACCTGCCGTTAAATGTAACTGAAGCTTTTTATTGGTCAGAAATTTTAATTTTATTTCTAGCAATTGACGTATGACATTTGGCATATTAATATAATGTATAATTTTATTATTATTTGTCTATAGCACAATTCAGTATCAATTTATTGCCATATCATAGTTTTACATAATTAGTAATATACGGTATTAATAGTTTGACAGTAAATACAACCTAAAAAAAACTAAAGTTTGTTCTAAGTGGGATTACAATTTTATACAATTAAGATTGCTATTCTGAGTATGATAGTGATACCTAAATGAATATTAACAAACAAAAAAATATATATATTATTACCTAATATTATTAATAATTAATTTATGAATAGGAGAAAGCCACAATGACAAAAGTTAGGTACTTAGTTTTTAATTATTGGTAATAATTTAGATTCTATAAAGAGTAGGTATAAATAATACATTTTATCTTTTTTAAATATTATTTTTATTAGATAGTTACACGTAAAGTGTGTATAAATATTGAATATGTGCATCCAGCATGAATCTAAAATAATTTAAATAATTGTATCAATAAGTTAATATGAAATATTTCACTTACCTACCACCACTGTTGGGGATTTGTTTGCAATTCATACACTAAAGAATTTATATGTACTTCAAAAGTTTGCCAAAGTACCTACTTATATTAACATGCGGTGGGTTTACTTTGCCTCCCAACAGTATTTTCTTACAGTTAATGAAATTTAGCATTTCTACATATGGGCATATTGACAGATGACGTACGTTAAAGAATTAACTGCCATGACAGGGTTATCTGGCCATAATAACAGGCACAGATAACTGGTTGTTCGATCATAGCGATCTTTCCATTTCGGTTAAGAGCTCAGTTATGCCCATCCAGTTATCGTAACTTAACTGTCATCGGTTACGCTAACCTGAATGTTCAATCATAGGCCTGAATATATGTTAAGCTTTGACTTTCAGTGATACGTGAAAGTGAATATGAACTGAATAACTGTGCTTCTGTAATTTGTTTGTTTCCTGTAAATATAAGAATATTTTTATTATTAAATCGTGGGATGGAATTACTATAATTACTTATCAGAATTCAAAATCTATCATTATAGTCGATTTTCGCCTTGCGGAAAATTTTTATTCCTGGAATGTTTCATCTAGTTTTATTACATTTTAAAAATTAACATTTATTTCCTCCCTGCTTCTTCATGACTAACACATTCGCTTAATAATAAATTAAACACATAAACAGTAATCCTATTGAATGTCATTAAAGTTATGAATTTTAAGTACATACAAGCAATAATAATAACACTCTCTCAAAACAGTTTTTGAACTTCTGGAAGTTCTGAGTAGAAATTTCATTAAATCTATATTGGTAAGTGAAACAACTAATTACTAATGTTAAAAGTTGAAAATAAATTTCATTACAAATACGTCAGCAGTTCAAATGAAATAGCAAAATTCAATATAAAGAGTGTCATTATTATTGCAAATGATTGTACATAACATAATATGTATGAACCAATCATCTTCGATGGGAGGAGCTTTCAAAATTATATATCCAAAATCCTTTCATTTTAGTACCTAATATTGCGCCATCTATTAGCAAATAGTCCAAGCGTAAATATTCTTTTTGAGTTCGTTTCCCATTACGCGAGAGTTGGTTTCCCATTCAGGCCAATAAGGTGTCCCATTAGATTGACTCGTCTTAGTGTATATAGTCAAGAGTAGAAGTTTATCTACATATAGAATGAAACATGAAACATAAAAGCAGTATACATATATATATTGTTGATATTCGACCATATGTTTATTAGGCTTTTTTGTTCACTTTTATCCCCAAAACACTTCCTTCGAATATTGGGGGTTCCCCCCAATCACCCTCTATATACCGGGTGTTCCCTCTAAGACTTTCAGTGCGAATATATCAAGAATCATCATATCCAGCGCGACGAAATTTGGTATACAGACACTAGATGGCGCGTAGAATCTGATGATAACATCAATTCTTATGTTCTATTTTTCAGGAAATCGATTTAATTTTGATTTTTTGGTAGTCAACCCCGCTAAAACTTATGTTTAAATTGAAATATACTTAATTATGAACACATTCTGAAACATGAACATTCAAAAAAGGTTAAAGTTTAACATAAAAAAACGCCTCCAAGCTCCGTTCAGCGTGAATATTGTATAAAATATCTGTGCATATTTTTAAATTATTCCATTAATAAAACTTACGTAAACTGTTTTTTTATGTTACTACAATGTACATAATAATTAAATACCCATATTTATTATCACAAAATAATTTACAAAAGTGTGTAACTACCTAAAGAATATTATTTTTTTCCAACTGCTGTAATAATTATTGATTATTTATTTAGCAACAAATAAATTCGAACAAAGCAACTCCTAAAACTTTTTTGATTATGATGTGAACGTGTTTGGTGAAAGTCAGAACTGAACTTGCTACACAAAAGAAATATGACTAAAGCATAACCTAGAAGTGATTGATGTTGTTTGTTGAGTCCATATATTTCAGCAGTCCAACTATCGAGCCGAACTCTCGGGATGAACTATCTGTTGAGGTTCGTGTTTTTCTCAGTAAGTGCCACTTTTTCACATGATATGTATCTTCTGGATGTAATAAATTTCCAGGTGATTCTTCCTAGCAAAAACCAGTTACTTTATTTTAGTTCTTTATCATATGAAATACAGAAATTGTAGTACATTGTTTACTATTTTACAGATGTAGAGTCCTTCTTAAACATACTTTATCCATCAGAAACATAAAGTGCTGGAATATGTGGACACAACAAACAACATCAATCATTTCTAGGTTATGCTTTAGTGATATTTCTTTTGTGTGACAAGTTTAGTTCTGACGTGGTTCTGAATTTCAGTTCAAGGACAAACACATTCACATTATAATAAAAAAAAGTTTTAGGAGTCCTTTTGTTCGAATTTATTTGTTGCTAAATAAGTAATCAATCATTATTACAGCAGTTGGAAAAAAGGAATATTCTTTAAGTATTTACACACTTTTGTAAAATATTTTGTGATAAAAAAATATGGGTACCTAATTATTATGTACACTGTAGTAACATAAAAAAATAATTTACTGAAGTTTTATTACATTATAATGGAACAATTTAAAAATATTCACAGATATTTTACGCAATATTCACGCTGAACGGAGCTGTAACAGAAGATTGCGCCGGCGCAGCGACCTCAATGCTTCAAAAGTATCAACTCAACTCTAAATTTGTATCGACAAGTCTCAATAACACCATTGTGCATACGTAAATTGCATTCAATACATTATTTAGCGTTATTTATGTGTAATAAAATACTTTATGCCATTAATATTTGACAACTCATAGTTTTGATGTTTAGCGATGTGTTTCTTCTGTGTAAGTCTGGCTCAAGGCTATACACATTTTACATGACAAAACAAAGAAATTTGGGTACTTTTTAGAGGCGTTTTTTTATGTTAAATTTAAACATTTTTTAATGTTTATTTTTCAGATTGTCATAAAATATATTATTTCAATTTAAACATAAGTTTTAGCGGGGTTGACTACCAAAAAATCAAAATTAAATCGATTTCTTGGAAAATGGAGAATAGGAATTGATGTTATCAGATTCTACGCGACATCTAGTGTCTGTATACCAAATTTTGTCGCGCTGACTATGATGGTTTATGAGATATAAGCACTGAAAGTCTTAAAGGGAAGACCCGGTATATATATTTTGTACGAAAACAAATTTACATTTAATTTTATGGAAAAATATTTTGAATAGCAAAACTATAACAAAATTTAATTGACATATTTAAAATCAATGCAGTCTAAGTTGCTAACGTTTTACGGCAGTCTGACTCACTCTCCTAGTGTCATCAGATATTTCTCGACTTGCAGACGGTGATTATTGTATCCATTTACATTACTTTGTTATCAACTAGAAGCTATGAATTTATAAAAAGTATGTTAAGTTTGCATATGAATCAGTTCACCAGTTGATGTATGATTGATGCCCAGGAAATCCAAATGAATGTCTATTCTTTTTGCCTATTTTTTAAATTTTATTTTATATGTCTTTGGTATTTAAGGAGGGGATGGGGTAGCAAGTGTCGACTCATACCCCTCCTCTGACTACCCCCTTGGCAGTTACATTAAATTAACAAATACTGAGATGATGACTGTTAAAATATGTTAGTAAATCTTATAGTCTAGTTATAGGAAAATGAAAATCTTAATATAGCAGCTTTTTTAAGCTGTTCCCATCTTTTTAATGTGACAAATATAATGAAATTTTTAAATCTCTAGGTCAATCTGATGACTCAACTGCCTGAGAATGACAAAACAAAAGAACGTCTTTCAGAAATTCTAGAAGAGAGAGATATTGCTTTTCTGTACCCATTGCTCCGCATACAAGCAGATCTTGCCCGTCAACTTCAAGCCGATCCAAACCCACAGTCATTTTACAAATGGATAAAGGAAAATTTAGAACAATCAAACTTTAATGATCCTGGATTTATCAATGCACTTATGACTGTACTCTTAAAATATATAACTCAAGAATCCTCCATTATTGGTAATGATGAGAAAGCTGTTATAGAGAAAGAAACAAGTTTGCTTAAGAGATATCAACCTGTACTTCATGCATTTTTAAGAGAAAAATCATCTTTACAATTGGTGGCAGTTTATTCACTACAAATGCACTTTTACTCACTTGGTTTTCCAAGGGGTCAACTTTTAAGATGGTTTGTTGCTCTTTATGAAATGGAAATTGTTGACGAAGAGGCGTTTCTCAATTGGAAGGAAGATGTCACTGATGCTTACCCAGGAAAAGGACAGGCCTTATTTCAGGTAAATTATACATGTTAGTGATGAGTATGCATTAAATTTTAAAAGGGCTCGATGTAGATAGGATGACTAAAAATTTGCTCTTTTAATTTCTTTTCGATTTTTTTGTCTATTTTTAATGAATGAAAAATAAATAGTTTGTCTGACATTAATTTGCTAAAGAACAACCTCTCAAATTAAACTCAATATTCTACAATAATAAGTAATTATGTAGAACCTCACTTGGCTCTACTGTCTTCCTGGAGGTCCAAGATCTCCGAGGGTCAGGATATTGAATTTCTTGGAAGGATTATGATAATACATTATCATTAATACATATTATGTAGTAAGATAACAATATAATAATCTTGGTTTGTTTATTTATTTTTAGAGGGAATAATGTGTAACATAATTATTATAGTCAAAAAACAAGTTCTGAAAATATTGTTCCTTCAAATCAAGCGCAAAATTTTTATTTGACAATTATATCAACATTCGATTTCGAATATTTCTAGCAATGTTTATTACTAAATCGTAGAAAACTGAAGTTTGGCATGTACCTCAAGGATGACGCCTCCGCTGCTTAATGTACTCTTCAAAAGTTTTAGTTACAGATAACTGTAAAATGATAAATACTATTTTATACATAGTGGCCTGAAAAATGTTAATAGTTCCAGTTATATAGATATTTCAGCATAATTATACTGTGACTTCAGTTTTTAATAGTAACATGTATTATATTTCTATATATGGTTTATTTTAAACAAATGGTTTACATGCAACCGAAAAAAATATATCTGGTGCTAATTAAAATACTTATATGTAACTTACCTATTTATTATGTTTATGTAGGTATGTGTGTCTGTGTGTGTTTATCACACATTATTGATAGCCCAGTCAACGAAAAGGTATAGAGAGAAATACTTGGAACACAATTTTTGACTTCGTAACTTTGTTTGGACTAGTTAGGAGGTGAACATATCAAAAGTCCCCGCCCATAGCCCTTAAGTCGAGGAGGAGGGGGGAAGTTTTAAAAGTCTCATTTTTGAGTTTTTTGCGAAACAAAACAAAAGCTGATTAAATTTTGTACAAGTTTTTTTCAATCAAGTTTTTCGATATCTTGTATAGTTTTCGAGATAATCCGTTCTTAAAAGTCTGTAATTTTGAAAGAAAAAAAAATTCTTCACATTTTTGCTCTTTTTGACCGGATAACTCTTCAACGATGCACCGAAAACTAAATGCTGGCCATAGGGTTGTAGAGCATTAAATTCCTTTCATTAATATATATTACTTAACTATTTTATCTATTTTCCTTCAAATGTTAAAACAGTTTCACTGTTGAGCGCAAAATCTTAAGTTTTGCGATAACTGTCAACTAATGAATCTATCAATTCACATCAAAATATGCACCATTATGTATACATATTTAATACTGGACGTCTAAATAGCACAGATACTCATTTTAGAATATATACTTGTAGGTTCGCTGACCAGGTTCCTTACACTTAATTAAAGAAGATCTAGATCATTTTAATGGGAAAATATTTTGCTATGACCATGTTTGTGCATATATGAGTGTCTATAAGACATTGTGATAGTTTTACAAAACACAACCATTAAGTGAAAATAAAATTTATTGACATAGAAAAGTGAATTAACATAAAACATTACAACAGTAGGTACCGTTCAGTCAATTTCTTACTCTCTTGGAGTGGAAAGGATCTTGATCCTCGTCTTCGTTTTTATCTTCTTTTTCTGTATCATTTTCTCCATCGGACCCCTGTAGGGAAACGGTCAGAGGATCCTCCTATTCTTCTTTATCTTTGGGGTCAACTTGAGGGACCCCATTCAAGCAGTTCCCCTGGCAATTTTGGCATGCTGAGGAACATTTGAGGCTTGCTTTTTTGCAGCCACACTTCGCGCTGGCACAGTCTTTCGTGCATCGGCAGAAAATCATTTTCAGGATATCGTCCGGTGCAGCTGCTAACTCACTGTGCACTGGGACCAGACAGTTGTTTTCAATCTTCCACCCACACATCTGATGAGGCAGGTCATTTCCCAGCCACAGCTGACTTTTTCCTACAGGGGTCCGATGGAGATGATGGAGGAAAAAATGAAAACGAAGACAGGGATCAGGGGTCCTTCCCTCCCCAAGAGAGCAAGAAATTGACTGAATGGTACAATGCTCGTCACCTTAAAGTCACCACCTTTTGGAAGGTTCTCATTCTATCGCGCCCCACCATAAACAACTGCGGAATGTTTCGGACTAGAAGTGGGGTTTGTAGATATACTACACTGTGGCACCAAAAACTCATATATTCAATAGGTGTTTATTATTTTATGAATATAGAAGTAATGTAACATATCCTTGTTTAGTGAAATCATAATATTGAAGAATTCTTTAAAAATTAACAAACTATGCAAAATGTATATTTTTAAATTAAAATAAATATTTCAACAAAGAAAAGACGTAAACGTCATAAATTCGAAAAAGCTTAATAGACAGAGTGTTACAATACAAATTGCCGAGAAAAAATAAAAATTACAAATTCGAGGAAATTTTTGGTTTTTGTGCTTCACGATGGTTATCAAACGTGCGAAAGACCATTTCGTATACAAAGTGTTGAAACATTTTTGGCCGCTAAAAAAAAACTCAAAATTAAGAAAAAAATATTGTTGAAACCTCTAACAAGGGTCTATTAGAACATTAAGTAACGAACAAAATACAGAGTGTTTAAAAAAACCTTAACAATCTTTAAAAATCATAAAATTTCATGGGCAACTTTTTTTTTTAATGAAACCTTTAATATGGAATAAAGATAACATGATTCAACTTTTAAAATACAAGGCGTTTAATAAAAACCGAACCAATCTCTAAAAACTCGTGGAATTAAAAAAAAATTGATGAAACATTTGTCGAGGGTCTATTAAAACACTAATTAACGAAAAAATACAGGTTTTTTAAAAAACCGAATCAATCTCTAAAAACCTTCCAAATTCATGGTACTCAAAAAATATTTTGAAGAAATTTTCAACAAAGGTCTATTAAAACATTACATTATACATTATTATAAAAAAATACAGAGTGTTTAAAAAAACCGAACCCATCTCTAAAATCCCTCAAAAAATGCTGGTTACCTTAAAGTCACCACCAGTTGTGTTGGAAGGCTCTCATTGTGTCGCGTCCCACCACAAATAATTGCGGAATGTTTCTGACTGGGAGTGGGGTTTGTAGATATACTACACCGTGACACCAAAAACTCTTATGAATAAATAATCTAATAACAGTTGCATTTGATATTTTCTAAATATATTTTATTAATGAAGAAATTAATGTTTAACAAAGTATATGAAGGGTGCAGGGGAAATAAGACGGATGTCGTAAAATACAAATAAAATGAAGTTTCAAAGACTGACTTGTTAAAAAACATTTGACCTTCTTTTAGTTATTTTTTAAATAAATTAAGTTATATGGATCTATGAATAATAAATAAATATTTAATAGATATTGTATATACTAACAGAAAGAAAAAACGATTTCAAAAAAAAAAAAGTGAGAAAATAAGATTAATGCCACTCAAGGAAAAAGTAGCCAAAGTAGAGGAAAAACCAATTCGAGTAGCAAGGTTAATATAAATACCTTATATTACGCTCGCTACAGACTATGCGTGAATTAGCGATTCGCGATGTGTGATTTGTATGGAATTCGTGCAGTGTGTAAGTTTTTATGAATGAATTTTTAACGAACAAGACCCTACACACTATTCGCGAATTTCTCGCATATCACGAATGGCGCATAACAAACCGCAAATTCACGCATAGTCTGTAGAGGACCTTGGAGAACTTGAATGAAAATATAATATAAAATAATAGGAGGTAAGTCTCATTCAGATTGTGCGTCAACGCGTTTATGTTGCTTTTTGTTGTAAAATAAATCCTCAAAATAATATTGCGTTACACTACCACAAAATCTTTTCAGTTCTTATAAGTGTTGCTTTGCCCAAAGGTTTACATTTGAAACATGAAAACGACAATAATTCGGACTGTCTGTGTGTTATAATGGCAAACAATGAAAGTCATTATTAAGGCGTTGGTGCTTTAAATTTTTTTTTTGTGGAGAATCTCAAAATTAGAACTATTACCTGTCCGTGTGTTTTCAAAACGACAAATCATGACAATGAATGAATGAATTATTCTCACGGTGATGAAAACAGACAAAAGTTCTGGACCTCATAAAAAAATATTATAAAATTTCATCTCCAAGTCGAAGTGCATTTAATATTAAAAAAATCATAATTTTGTTTTTTTATATTCGTTAATTCGAATAATTCTTCGTTATTTACAACTGGTTTCGTAATTTCATGACTGCCTTTAATAATTTGATAATAATGTCTGCATACTTTTTCGGTTACTGGTGGTAATTGTGAACATTATCGTTTGAATAATATTGTTCATTGCTTGCCACTATAATTGTGCAGGTATAATTTGACGTTTTGAAAACACACAGACAGATAATAGTTCTAATTATTATTGTCGTTTCTATAGCTATTTCGGCAAAAAGATGGCACATTCACTTAAGTTTAACAAAAATCGTAATTTGCAGAGAAAGTAAGTTAAAATAAAATTCCGAATAAAAAAAATATGCACAACGTTCCATTTAAAAATAAAATAGTTTTAACCATAGATTTATTATAAGTTTTGGTTTTAACAGTTTCGAGTTATATAAAATTCAGCACTTGATTTTCAACACCTTGTATGAAATTAAACCACTTGTAACACATTGTTAGAAATCTTAAAGGTTCAACCATTTCTTGAATAAATATTATTTCTTTAACTTGCATAGCATTCAATATAGCTAATTTCAAACAAAGCGATACAACATTATTATTTTCCGAAATATTTTAAATATCTCGGAAACGACAAAGGTTATGTGTATAGGAAAGTCTTATTGAAATAACGCGAGAAAATTTAATAAAAACTATATCATTCCATTTAAAAACTAAGTTGATGACGACATCCGGTATAATCGGAAGCGACAGCTTCTTGAAAATATTTTCGTTGAAAAGGTCATATTGGACTATGTAGGGTATCAAATTTTCAAAAAATCACTACAACTATGCGGTGAATCAGCCTGTACTCGTATATCTAACACAATGATAATATAGGTATAAATAAAATATAATACAAGTAATTTTAAACATTTAAGAACTGAATAAAATAGAGTTTAGCAGATAACAGGAATGTTAACGGCAGAAAGCGGTCTAACCAACAAATTTTTAGGTCCTACAGAAATCTTTAAAAAAAACGTATTTTTAAATTCAACTGTAAAAGTAAATATTGTTTTATAACATAAACTTACATAGTTCTACATATAAGATTGTTCACTGTTGATTATAAGTATGTGAAAATAATTGTTAAAATGTGGGGTCATAATAGCATAATAATGTGTGTCATACAAATGCATTTTAAATGGTGTTATATTATTTCAGGAGAATTTAAATATTAATAAAGGATAAACAAAAGATCAATAACTTTATTTTTGATAATACTTTTGCTCTACGTGTTTTATTTTTCGAAATTTGTGCCCCAAAAAAACATTACAAAATTGATCATTTTACGGAGAGAAATGCGGCGACCTTAAGGAAAATATAGATGTTTCTGACAAACTCCTAATCGCCGAATGAATACGCTGTCCTATTCACTGCAAATATACCGCAGCGGGAGGGTGTCACCTAGTGAAGTATTTTCTTTTAAACCAACTTTTATACCTTGACTATATTTGATTCGATATGGCTATGTATAAATTTTCAATAATTAATACAGCTCTCCGCATCGTGTTTTTTATATAAAGTTGTGAAAACATTAATAAAATTTACAAGCGCGATGTATGTTACAAAAAACATAATTAACAGTTCATTCCTACTGAAAAAAGTTTTAGAAATAAAAATATTTGAGAACTTTCTTACACGAGAGTAGGCATATGAACATGTTCCAGTATTTTTTTTAATTGTTAGTATAAGCTGTGTCAGAGAAAGCAACTTATGAAACACCCTGTATTACGGTTTCATAAAATTAGATAATTTTAAATGAAATCGAATAATTTATCCATCAGCGCAGCTATGGCATTTTGTAGTAATGACGCGGTCGCGGCAAGTCAGCATCAAGAAAATAAAATCCTACAATGCACTCATATACAACCATGGTTTTTAAAACCGCATCGTTGTCACTGCCATGCCTCCTTTACCGTGTTCGTCGGTAAATTGATCCTTAAATTTGCGCGGCCATCATCGGTAAAATACATTTTATTTTATATAAATGAATATACAGTAGAGTCTAGAGTCTCTATGTCATATATGGGACCATAGACCGACGGATTATTAAAAATTAATTGAATGCGAAACATAAATTAGAGAGAAAGGAACTCCATTAATAATCAACAACAATAGCAGCAAAAGTATTGAATTAGCTGTATGAAATAGGTGTTATAAAATGTTACATATTTAATTCTTTCCTTGGAAATTTCTTTCGATTCTTGTCTGGTGACGGTGCCGTGCGGAAGTGTATTTTTAAATCACTTTCTAACTGCCTTCTTTTAATTTTTTTTTAACATTGTATTTGTAAGTCATCTGCACATTCAAAAATTTTTTTTGATAAATACTGAATAACACCCTGTATAACACACCAAATCGACGAAAGCAGTCACTTAATCCAGACGTGTTTTCTGGCTGTAGTATATTCAAAACAGTTTTCAAAATTGGCCAAGGATTCATCGCAAGAATGCACTGTTTCACAAAAGTCATCATGAGAAAACACTTCAGATGCATGTTTTTGTCCCCAGCGAATTCTCCACCTGGACCCATGTTGAATGAGTTATTCTATTTTTTATTTTATTATAATTGTTTCAAGGATATGCAAGCCTTAAACCTTTTATAAGTATCCGATACTATAATAGCACATCAACCACAAGCTATTTTTTTTTCTATTACTAACATGTAGTTTTATGATTAACTACGCTAAGTGCACTAATAGCTCTTTTCCAACACGGCACCTGACTGGTTGCAAACCTGTCCCAAGTGGATAGCCAAATCGTTCACCGACTTACTGTAGCGGAGTTGTATCTAATATTAAACTGACTGACGGCTTCGGACAGATTTCAAACTAGTCAGGTGCCGTGTTGGAAAAGAGCTAATATAAATACATATACTTACTTAAAATGTTGCACATTACATTTAATTAAAAAATGAAAGTAAGCTCCGATACTTTTTCTTAATTTTAAATAAAATTGTACAAGGAAATGACGGGTAATTAAATATGATTTGAACTTTTTGATACTCACATCCATATTTAAAATGCGGCCTATGTTACGAACTGAATCTCCCTGCTGTCAAAGGGCAATTATTGTAGCCTTTTCCTGGTTAGTGCAACGCATAGTTTCGTATTAACAACAGCAACAAACGATTAAAATTTGCCTATTTAAAAACCTGACTTAACACAGAAATGCGAGTAATAAACAAAAATGTTTTGTCCAATGGCTAATAAATGGTAGTGACATTTAAAGCGCATGCGTGAATGTCTGTTGTTTCTGCAAGTGCTTTGTCAAATTTTTTGTGCCGTTCATTCCGAGACTAGAGTTAGAATTTTTAAATCCCACGCATGCGTAATGCACTATTCAGCAGTAGTAGGGTGGATCATAGATGTCTTACATATACCGACTGTTTTTATATTTAATATTTATATAAATTAAGAAATTCCGCTACGCAGTTGCTGTCTATAGGAAACTCAATGGTTATTAAGCTAGTTATGGACGGTGAGCGATAATATAATATATAATTTATTTCTTTGTAATGAGATGTATTCCTACAGACAAGTAAACGGCATATATATAAATATAGCGTCAGTGCGTAACGTTCTATGCATTTTAATCACAAGCGATATTTTTGTAATATATCAGATATATATTATAGCTCACCGTCCGTAACTAGCTTTAATATTATTAGATATAGCTAGCGTTACGAGATAAATGATTTAAAAAATTGGGTAATATAAAATTTTATGAGATTGAGTAAAAATATATGAAAATATATTATGTACTGTAAAACACCTAAACTTTTAATAAATCAATAAACATTCAAAAATAAACTCTATTATTCCATTTTTATGTGCATATTGAAGACCAACATATAACTAAAATTTAAAGAAACATTACATATTTCTGTAATTTTGCATGAATCAATGAACCATGCACCTTGAAATCTGCACAAAATATATTAATTGTAATAATTAACATAACATAGAAAAATAGTAAAAAAGTCAATTTGTTTTTTGACTTTTTCAACAACTCCGACATTGCAATAATAATTTATGATCTAACATAAGAATTATTGCAGTAGGGAAAATCCAAATTTTATATTAAACTAAGTTTACGTTTGATTAATGTTTCTTGTAACGGCCCAATTAGAAAAAGAAATCTACATATGCCGTATTGCAAGGAATACTGAGAGAGAATAAAAGAAATAATTTTATAAATGTTTGGTTACTCCGACGTTTACTTAACTAAAAAAATATACATCTACGTCTCATTTTTTTGTCATAATGAAAATATATGAGAGGCAGGCTCATATTAATTTATGAGTTTGTTTTCTATACTTATTATTTTTTAATAGCAAACAGTTTTTTTATTGGCCTTATTTATTCTATTGAATATACGATACCAATTTCAGTAATTGCAGAATTATTTAAATTAATGGAAACAAAATATAAACGAACAGACAGAGTAATCTATCGCCACTCCATAGTTTTTGGTGCCATCGTATAGCATGTACGCATACATATCATCAGATCCCACTCCAGTTTGAATTTAAAAGCGGTCCGGACTTATTTGTGGTGGGGCGCGATAGAATGAGAGCAGCGCAAGAGGTGGTGACTTTAAGGTGACGAGCATTGTACCTACTGTTGTAATGTTTTATGTTAATTCACTTTTCTATGTCAATAAACTTTGTTTTCACTTAATAGTTGTGTTTTGTAAAACCATCGCAATGTCTTATAAACACTCATATATGTACAAACATGGTCATAGGAAAATATTTTCCCATTAAAATGGTATACATCTCCTTTAATTAAGTGTGAGGAACCTGGTCAGCGGGCCTACAAGTATATATTCTAAAATGAGTATCTGTGCTATTTAGACGTCCAGTACTGAATATGTGTACATAATGGAGCATATTTCGGCAAATACGTTGACGGGGAATGGTGAGAAATTGATAGATTCATTAGTCGACAGTTATCGCAAAACTTCAGATTTTGCGCTCAACAGTGAAACTGCTTTAACATTTGAAATAAAATAGTAAAATAATTTATATTATTGAAAGGAATTTAATGCTCTACAACCCTATGACCAGCATTTAGTTTTTCGGTGCATCGTTGAAGAGTTATCCGGTCAAAAAGAGCAAAAATGTGAAGAAAAATTCTGTTTTCCAAATTTACAGACTTTCAAGAGCCGATATCTCGAAAACTATACAAAATATCGAAAAACTTGATTGAATAAAACTTGTACCAAATTTAATCAGCTTTCATTTTGTATAGAATAGTCATGTTCAGGGATCGATTTTAGGTCCTCTACTTTTTGTGATATATACGGCAGATATTCACTGGCGTGTTAAATCAAAAATGCACTGCTATGCGGATGATTCACAGATGTATGTATCTTTCAAGCCAGAGGAGCAAGTTCTTAATTTTAATCAAATTAATCTAGATCTAGAATTATTGTATGGCTGGTCTAAGAGTAATGGTTTGAAATTAAACCCGATGAAGACTACGGCTATATTATTTGGAACCCCGAAACAATGTGCTAAAATCTCAGAAGAGAATGTATTAGTTTTGTCCAATTCTGTACTAGAATTTCAAAGTGCTTGTAAAAGTCTTAGGTTAACTTTTGATAATAACTTAACATTTACAAATCATGTTAATAATGTCTTAAAAACTGCGTATTCTCGTTTGCATTGTCTGTATAAATTTAAAAATATTCTTACTACGAATGTTAAATTGAAACTAGCGGAATCCTTAATATTATCTTTGCTTGATTATTGTGATATTGTCTATGGTCCATGTTTGTCAGCGTGTGATGCCAATAAAATTCAGGTTTTACAGAATTCTTGCATGAGGTTTGCAGAAAGGGTAAAGAGAAGAGATCACATTACTCCGTATTTTTTGAGGAATGGATGGTTTAAAATGGATATGCGCAGGAATATTCATTATTTAAATCTAATACATACAGTTATACATACAAATAAGCCACCGTATCTTAGATCTAAGTTGGTGTTCAGTGGTGAGGTGCACAGTACAAGCTTGAGAGATGAGCTACTGCTACAAGTACTCCTGCACTCATCCTCATTCTTTAAGTCTTCATATTCATATTTAGCCGCACATCTTTATAATATGTTGCCAAAGTCGATTAAAATAATTGCAAGCAAAAATTCATTTAAATCTAAAATTAAGGAATATTTTACTAGTCAGCCAAGAGTCTAGTTTTTCTTCTTTCTGTCTTATTTTACGTATTGTACAGAATTATTTGTATACGCGCACATTTAATCACTGTCATCATCTGCATTTTTTGTTTAGACATCTGTAAAATTATATCATTCTTTTGTTATGTTATGTAATTTGTAATAATGTTTCTCTCTTTGTTCTAATTACAGCACAAGAGTGTCGTGATGTTTTTAATTTCTATATGTAAAATAATGTAGATATTATGTATTAGTGGTTGGGCCTAAGCAGCCAATGGCGGAGCCCCGCCAAATAAAGACATTTTGATTTGATTTGATTTGATGTCAGTAGGATGCATAGTTTCCGAGATATAAGCAAAAAACCGAAATATGAGACTTTCAAACACCCCCCCTCTCCCTGGCTTAAGGGCTATGGGCGGGGACTTACCTCCTACCTAGTCCAAACAAAGTTACGAAGTTAAAAATTGTGTTCCAAGCATTTCCCTCTATACCTTTTTTTTGGCATTCGTTGCTTGAACTATGAATCATTTTTATTATTTATATTTGCTAATACAGGGCAAGTCAGAACGTTGAACCCTTTTCAT
Source organism: Monochamus alternatus (assembly GCA_037114965.1). Taxonomy (NCBI): domain Eukaryota; kingdom Metazoa; phylum Arthropoda; class Insecta; order Coleoptera; family Cerambycidae; genus Monochamus; species Monochamus alternatus. Next base: position 40,008,145 of record CM073429.1, on the reverse strand, counting down.
GAAAACGTGACATGTTTATTTCCCAAATTAATGAAAATATTTAAACTATATTTCATACATATGTATTGCAGTTTTACATTATTTCCATAAAACAAAAATAAAGGAAGCAAGGTACCTAATTAGTTTGTTGTAGAAATACCTATATTCATTATAATTTAGTTTTACTAGATAGGTAGGTACCTTTATGGTTTCTGCTTATTGTCCTGTCAATTGTCAAAACAATTATTCTGTCTACAAAAATTACTAGTTCATGTAGATATTATACAATCACTTTTATGTTGTTTTCTGACGTCATGCGTCACGTTGATATAGGAAACGGTAAACGGTGCGAGCTAAAGTGATGTGTACGACTGTATAGCTATGTAGGTATTGTCACGGATTTCCTAACCCGTCTTTTTCTATTGCCAGAAAAACAATTCGTTAATTAATCACTTATCTTTATTAACTACTTGGTACACTACTGATTACTAATTACAACTCAACTAAACACTATTTTACTTTTAATCGCTATCTAAATCTCCAACTGAACAATTCAAACTGTAATACAAGACTAACTAACTCGGCCGTTTATTCTTCTTTTATAGACCAAACGAATGTTCCAGGTATTTTCTAGTATCTCTAGATCCATTTTCCCGAACGACTCGAATGCTTCTCGTCGATTCCCCATTCTTCCAGTCCCGTCTCGATCCACAGCATTTTGTTTGTTTAACAGAATCGTGTAGGGGCGATCGGGGCAATCTTAGCATTTCGCGGTACCACAGTCGGCGATTTGGGTGTGAATGGGGCAAATTCCGTGACACTGCCCCCTCCTTGGGACCGATCGTCCCGATCGGATACACCTCTATACGGGGACAGACGCTCCAGATGGACGACCTTCATCTTACTCCTGGGTGTCCTCTGTATCCGGTACACGACGTCATTGATTCTTTTAATGACGCTATAGGGGCCCTCCCAACGGTTCTGTAGTTTAGGTGATTTTTCTTTCTTCCGCGTGGGGTTGTACAGCCACACCAGGTCACCTTGTTGGAATCCGACTGTATTGGCCCGGACGTCGTATCGAGTCTTCATGCGATCGCTCTCTAGTCGCATTCGAGATCTGATTTGGTCATGTATGGCTGCTAGTCTTCGTTCTAGTTCATGGGTATAAGTGTCTGGCTCTGTGGGCTGTTCTGCAGAACAACCAAATACCAAATCTGCTGGAAGGCGATGATCCTTGCGGGAGTCTTCCTAGTAGTTTTATGGACAGCTGAGCGGTAAGCTAACAGGAAGAGTGGAATGAGCTTGTCCCAGTCTGTCTGGTTCTCGTTCACAAACATCCTCAGATTGGTTTCTAGTGCGGCGTTGAAACGTTCCACCATACCATCTGACTGGGGATGCAGTGGGGTGGTCCTGGTTTTCCGGATTCTCATAAGCTCGCAGACCTTTCGGAACACACCTGATTCGAAATTTCTGCCCTGATCTGAATGTAGTTCCATGGGTACACCAAATCTGCAGAACAGGTTGTTGACTAGCGCTTCTGCTACGGTTGTGGTCTCTTTATTGGGAAGGGGGTATACTTCCGGCTATTTGCTGAAGTAGTCCATGGCTACTAGCAAATATCGGTTCCCACTTTGAATTTTCGGAAATGGACCAGTGATATTAATGGCAATCCTCTCAAACGGTGCTCCTATAATATACTGGCGCATTTTGCCTCTGGAACGGGTCTTCAGTCCCTTGCTGGCTGCACATATCACATTTTCGGCACCAATCTTCTACATCCGTTCTACAGCTCAACCAGTAGAAACACTCCCTAATCTTCTGTAGAGTCCTATTGATACCGAAATGTCCACCACCAGTATCTCCATGTACTTCCTGCAGCATTTCCTTGACTCGGGACTTTGGGAGTAGTACTTGCTTCTTCACCTCCGTTCCGTCATTGTTCTCCCATGCTTTTTTTAGGACACCGTCTTCCAATACCAAGGAATTCCATTGAGCCCAATAGCTCTTTAATGCTGGGCTTTTACTACTGACATCAGCCCAAGAGGGTCGGTTGTTGGCTTCTTTCCAGTCTAATAAAGGCTTGATGTCACAGTCAGCTTGCTGGTCTTTCCGTATCGCCGCTGAACTCCATCGGTCTTTAGGTTGGGCTGTTACTATCTTGCAAGGAACAAATGATATGTCCTCTTTCGAGACTACTAGTGTTTGTAATTGGTAGGACAAGTTCTAGAAAGGGCATCTGCGTTTCCATGTCTCCTGCTTGCCTGGGAGTCGCGTCATTGCCGATCTGCCACTGGAGCCTTATACTGTCCCTTTAGATGACCCGTCCACCCACAGTCAGCCCAACCACCAGTCTTTTTGGTCTGGTGGTTGGGCTGAGTTTATCAATGGCCTCCTTCAGTGTTTTGATTATCTCTCCATTTCCCATACCATTGCTGTTATCACTGATAGTCCGCACTTTAACATGTTCCCCGGAGGCTGTCGCTTGGGAGTCGTACTTTTGTTGATTTGCAACTGGGGCTCTACACTGTCTCTTCAGATGTACCACCTGCTCACAGTTCCAACATTGAAGAGGACGATCTCTTTGGCTTCCAGGTTGTTCTCTCTTCGTCTCGGCAGTTGGGCTGAATTTATCAATAATCTCCTTTAGCGTCTTTATTAGGTCTCCATTTGCCATACTATCGCTGCTATCACTGATGGCTCGAACTTTAACATGTCTACCGCATGCCATCTTTGCTGCCTCGAATTCCAGTGCATGCGAGAGGGCGTCGTTCAACGTTTTAGGTTTGGCAAGTCGTAGTGCCTGCTGGATTTCGCAATCTCTTAGGCCGTCGGTAAAAACTTGGATGGATAGTTGGTCTAAGAATTCTGACGGGGCTGTTGGATAAGCCAATCGAACCAGTCTGGTCACATCAGTCTCAAAATGTTGTAAATTCTCTCCACTCTGTTGGTGACGATTTTTCAATTGTGCCGGGTACACTTGCTGCAGGTGCTTATCCCCATATCTCATTTCCATATGCTGTTTTAGAATGTCGTAGTTATTCTGCTGCCCAGCAGGAACTCCTTGACGTCAAGAGCTTCCCCTCGTAAAGCAACTATCAGAGCAGTAGCTTTCTCATAATCAGACCATTGGCTTGCTGCTGCTACTGCTGCTTCAAACTGACGCAGATATAAATTCCAGGAGACCTTGCCGTCGAATTCGGGAGGTTCCGTTTTCTGAGTTCAGATATCAGGCCCTTCTGATTTGATGACGCCCTCCTTTGTTATCTTATCTAATTTATGTCGAAGCTCTTCGCAGGTTTCTCTAACCAAGTTCATTTCTTCGTCTATTTCGTTTTTTTTGCACTAACAGTTTCTCTTCTACTTGTGTCACTTTATGTCACTGCTCTAGTTTTTATTCTAGTGTATTCTCCAACTTCATTTGCAGTTCTTTCGTCCGATCTCTCATTTCCTGTTGTATTGTCTGTATCTGTTCTTTCATTATATACCCTTGTTCTTCTAGTTTATTTTCTAATTTCTCCTGCATTTCTTTCGTCTGGTCTCTCATTTCCTGTTGTATTGTCTGTATCTGACCTTCCATTTTACGCCCTTGATCTACTAATTTTTTTTTGCATTGTTCTCGTCTGATCTCTCATGTCCTGTTGTATTGTATGTATCTGATCTTTCATTGTATGCCCTTGTTCTTCAAATTTTTCTTGCATTGTTTTTGTCTGGTCTTCCATTTTATGCCCTTGTTCTTCTAATTTCTTTTGCATTGTTTGTCCCTGTTCTTCTAATTTCTCTTGCATCGTCTTCGTCTGGTCTTCTATTTTATGCCCTTGTTTGTCCAACTTTTCTTGCATCATACGTCCCTGTTCTTGCATCCTTTGCATCATTTCTAGCAGTTTCTCCAGTTGTGCATCCATATTGACTTGACTTCTAGTTACAGGCATTCGCTCTTTTTTTTTGGATAGTTCTAGAATGTCCACGAATGTATTTCTAGATATCACCGTTGCCTTCCTCACAATGAAACGAGTGCAGTGATATGCCACACTTATGTCTTTGTCTCACTTTGGTATAAAGTTCTAGAATGTTCTAAATTGTCTTTCGCAAATAACACCGTTCACTTTCTTAAGTCACGAAGAGTGTGGTGATATGTCACACTTGGGTCTTTGTCTCACTTCCGTATAAAGTTCTAGAATGTGCAAGATTGTCCTTCGCGAATAACACCGTTTACTTCCTTACGTCACGACGAGTGCGGTGATATGTCACAGTTGGGTCTTTGTCTCACTTCCGTAAAAAGTTCTGGACGAGGTTGTCCTTCTCGAATACCACCTTTCACCCACGCACAGGTTTCCAGAAAGTTGTTCAAACTTCCACTTAAATCCCACTTACGCACAGGGTTCCCGAAAGTTCTTCAAACTTCCAGTTAAATCCACTTACGACACCAAATTGTCACGGATATAGCATTATATATTCACAGAATATTACAGGAATGATCATTTTTGGATATTGGAATACTCCTAGAAGATGCTGTCAACATCTATATCTCAAAAAGAATATTTTTAGAAAGTGCAAGTGGGACACTTTTAGATAATCTGGGAATAATCGTAATAAATATTAATAGAATAATCGAAAATATTCCTGGAATAGTTACAGGATATCAGTAGAATAAAAATCTAGATATTCCTGGATTATCTAACTGTATTATTTTTATGTTATTCAGGTACAGTCTAGAAATATTCTTAGAACATCTACAGCTTTTCAACATAACTTTTCTATGAGTATTCATTGTAGTTAATTCTGTAAGGTATACAGGTGGTTTAAATTAGACAAAAGTTCTGCCCTTTCATCCAAGATATATCTTGTCATTGCTGAAATATTATGAAAAAAACTGAAAACAGCGATTTTAGAAAATGCCACTTACACATTATTTCGCAACAGAAAGAACTAACATTTGGTACAGAGGGATAAGAATATATTTCGCTGAAAGAAAATTCCGACGAACACTGAATTCGGTTCTGCAATATTCAATTGTTTTTTCCTTTTGGATCTTGGTAGTAACAGATAGAGAAAAAAAATTACAAACAATTTAATATTTAATAGTACTATTTAATTTAAAAAATAATCCAGAAAATTTAAAAAAATTAATTGATGAATATTGTATAACCGAAACTAGTGGCTATAGAAATTTTCTATCGTCGAAATTGGATTTCTCGTATATTCTTATGCCCCTGTGCCAAGTTTTAGCTCTTTCTGTTGTGGAATGGTGGCGCTGGATGGCATTTTCTGAAATTGCTAGTTTTCAGTTTTTCCACGTTTCATCAATAGCAACAGATATCTTGGATCTGTTTGTTTTATTTTATTGGCCGTGAAAAGGTGCAACTTTTTTCTAATTTGAGCTATCCTGTATGTTTTATGGGTTCCTAGATGCCAATGGTAAGGCACAAAAAACGCTCCAGATTTGAGTTCATAAAATCCAAGTCATCTGCTTATACTTACCTTAGATTACTATATCTCCTGAAAAAATTACCACTAATTACTTTAAAATGTTATTATGACATATTAGTATAAATTTGCGCCAGAAACTATTTTTTATAAATATGTTCTGTCAAGTCATAGAAAAGTAATACTTGTAACACATAGTGACTAGACGATTTGTCTAAACGCAATAGACGAACCGTAGCTTAAGATTATGCAATATCTGCAAATTAATTATGACATTCTGTAATTGTATACCAGAATGTAAATATGATTGCTAACATACAGTAAAAATGCTCAAAATATACCTATATAGACATATGTTTATTCTTTAACGTTTACTATCCTTATAAAATATTATAGATTATTGTAAATCTTCGTCTTCAACTGACATCTGAAATATTAAAGAAAAATAACATTAACCTACAAATTTTTCAACTTCATTTTATTTTTTGTATTTTGTGGAAACACTTATCAATAGTAATTTTTTCAAATGAATAAAATATCTTCATGAATTTTGCTGGAAAAAATACTTAATTTATCCACTAATAAGTTTTGTAAATTTAAAACACCAGTCACCTCGTTTTTACAAGATCTATACCGGCATGTGCTGCGATTTGCCTTTGGAAATTTAGGCATGTTTAATTATTTAAATCTAAACAGAATTAGAAAACTGATTTTTGAAACAAGTATGCAGGTACAAGAATGTTAGAAATGTTTATAAGTACTTTACATTTTTAATTTATAGACAACATATTGATTGATTGATTTTCCACTAAATAAAAACCATCAAACTTCTTTGTCAGCGCAATTGACATTTGACACAATTTCAGCCTGCTCGCTTGCGATTTGCTAGTTATGTTCCACGTGACGTGACGTTTTGAGGCGCATTATTCAATTCAGTCGAAACGAGGCAGAGTTTTGCATTGTTTAAAATTTAATTAACAAAAAAAGCAAAAGAAAACAAAACCTTGCGTTACTTTTACTCTGTCAAGTAATAAGCAAAAAAGCCCATCAAATATATTGAAGTAGGCAATGATTTCTCTTTCGATAACCACACATATTTTAGTAGGATTTGTAATTAAAATAATTATTGTGTACTGCGTTATTGACAGAATTTGCGATAAAAAGTGATAATTTGAAATCGAACGATAAATATATGATGATAGTTTCAATTGCTTTAGCGTTACACATAATCTCATCGTCACTATAGGTATATAATTCAATGAAAGTAGATATATGTTTGTTGTTTAATCCAGGAGATTTATTTACAGAATATTCTTAGAATACTGAATAACGAATAATCATTTCGAATATTCCTTGTATATCGTATAAGAATATTTGTCAAATATTATAATATGAATATTTGAGGAATATTTGTATGGGAGATATTTATTCTAAAAATATTAAGGGATTATTCAGATTATATATATGCAATTAAGGAAATTTACAGATCATTCCTTGAATATCCGGTGCTATCTGGGTATTTCACTTCTAATCGCTATCTAAATCTCCAACTGAACACTTCAATTCAAACTGTAATACAAGACTAACTAACTCGGCCGTTTATTCTTTTATAGACCAAACGAATATTCCAGGTATTTTCTAGTATCTCTAGATCCATTTTCCCGAACGACTCGAATGCTTCTCGTCGATTCCCCATTCTTCCAGTCGCGTCTCGATCCACGGCATTTTGTTTGTTTAACAGAATCGTGTAGAGGCGATCGGAGCAATCTTAGCATTTCGCGGTACCACAGTCGTCGATTTGGGTGTGAGTGGGGCAAATTCCGTGACAGTATGTTCCGCCAACTGCAGCGGAGGCATACACATACCTCGATACAGCTAGGTTTTTATATTCGATTTTTACGTAGACAATATACCTACGATGTTTTTATGACCAGTGTATTTTTAATGTAGGTCAAATTGTGACAAGCGGGAGCAGACACGTACATCGGCTGTAAAAGAATGGAATGCCGAATTTTATAAACCTCTGTGAATCTTCAATTTTTTTTACTTATATACAGGGTGTCCAGAAATGATGCATCAATATTCCGGTGGGTGATTCTATATAAAAAATTAATGCCACAAAAACTTATAATAATTTTTCGAAAATTCAAAATTAGCAGGGTTACAGTGTCAAAAAAAATTATCTAATAACTTTTTTGCGAGTACTGAGTTTCTTCAACTTTTTTCTGAGTCTACCGTTTTTCTCCAATTTTGTACAAGTATCACTAATGTGCCTTTGTATCCACGTTCTTGTTTTCAAGACGTGTTTTATTAATTTTGAAAATGAGTTCGAGTGAACGGTTGTTCATTTAGCGCACTTGAATGTTTGAATGAAGTCGTTTTTTCTCAAAAACAGCTAATTTTAACGTGATATAACAAGAGATCCTTATTTAAAGGTTTTTTTGACGATCTTTAATTTACATATATGCTATGAAATTTTTAAAAATTTTAAACAGAAAAGTTTTAAGTTATTATTTGAAGGCCAAGTACGGTTTAGGTTCTTTGGTGTTGGAGGATATGCGTCAAATTAAGAACGTGGATACAAAGGAACACAGCGATGTGTGTACAAAATTAGAGAAAACGGTAGACGCGGAAAAAAGTTAGAAGAAATCTATAAAAAAATTGTTTTTGACGCCCAGTAGCGTTAATTTTATACTGTACTACTATGTACATACTACTATATAATGTATACATTAATCGTCTATTTCTTTAAGTGCAGTAATTATGTACATAATGCACTATAGCAGTGTATAATCATTATTTACTTGTGATTAATGATTATTATCCACTTTGTTGTCAACAATTCTTCAGTGGTAACACCGGGAATAAATTAACAAAACAAAAAATACCGGTGTTAACAATTAAATCCTAACCTCCAGTTACAGCAATATTAACATTTTTTAGAATAATGGTAGAAGTTTACTAATTAAAGTTTTATTTGCTTATTTTAACTGAAAGTGTCAAGTTCATGTTATGAATGTCAAAATATTGTACTTTCTTTCAGTAAATAGTTTGCTAAAATACCTACTGTTAATAGTCATGGGTCGTGGACAAAATATCTTGTTCTATATAGTGATTTACCACACTCGCCTACGGCGCGTGCCTCCACCCTTGTGAATTTAACAGCCGTCATTATATGGTCGTTGAATAATATACTACTATTTTTGACATTAAATTCTTATATAAATTACACACACAAGGCTAAGCATTTTTAGTAAAAAATACAAAATAATAAGAAACCCTGAATGGTTTAAATAACTGTTTTCAAAATCGGTTAAGTTAGTTAAAAATTTTCATTAGAAAAATAGGTTTTGCAATAATAATGACATTCCCTCAAAACAGTTTTTGAATTTCTGGAATTTCTAAGTAAAAATTTCATTAAATCTCTATTGGTGAATGAAACAACTGTGAACTAATGTTAAAAGTTGAAAGTAGATTTCATTAAAAGTACGTCGCAGTTCAAAAGAAATCGCAAAATTTATTTTAAAGGGTGCCATTATTGTTGTAAACGATTGTTTTTTTTAATTTCGGTACTCTGTATTTCAAAGAGAGTGAGTGAGCTTTTTTGGAAGAATATTTATAACAAAAAACCTACTTATTTTTAAAAGTACTATATCATAGTCTCAAGTCCGACTCTAACTGTAATTAATTTTTACGGAGATATATCTAATACGTACATAACTTTTCTCATGAATAAAGTTGCCGCAAATTTTTTTTTTTTCAGTTTTTGTCACTAAATTATTTTAACCAGGAAAGAAGAGAAATAAAAACACTTAGCAAATTGATACTTATTTCTTTATTTATTATTAGCAATTAACGGTGTGAAATAACAAAGAGATTTTTCTAAATTTATAAAAATACAACAGACATCAAAAAAAGTACAATACTTAATATAACAGAAATTATTTACCTAACCTTATAAATATTATTTTAAACTTTCTGATATCAGGTTAAAAAAGTTGGACTTGACCGCCTTGCATCTCTAGAAGTAAAATAATATATTTCACAATTTCAATTTATGAATAAATCAGCCTGCTTTAATCTGAAATGATACTTATGTATATACAAGAATAATACAAAATTAATTAAAGTTGTTTAGAATTAAAATAACACACACAAAAAAATTATAATCTTAGCATAAACCTATCCGCAAGAAAATATTGATTTGTCATAAAAAATATATTTTTGTATGTACCAACAAATATACATATTTCATTTAATTACGCTATATTTTGAAATAACACTAAATCAATCGTTTTAATTAATTTTCACTCTAGGTTTGGGTAAATCATGTTCTCATGATGATTATAAGTTATTCACAATATTCACATGGAGAAAATCAAATAAGCGCTTCAATTCTAGAATTTATTTAATTCAAGTGTTACGAGATCTTATGTGAATGATATGAGTTTTCTTCATCTGAGAAATTAAATACATGAATAAATATTATCGGTCGGTCGATCGGCCGGTGGTCCAGGGGTGCAAGGCATTAGCACTTGAATCGTGTTTTCCACCCACCGCAGGCCAGTAGACAATAGATCAGCTACATTTGTGAAGACGTTTGATACTCTCCCTGCGGGTATGCTAGGGTGGAAAAACGTTGGATTGGATCAATGTGAGACATTGATACTTGTTGGCGTTTGATCATCCGCCTAATTAATGAGATTTTCCAAGTTTCCCTTATTCATACACTGAATGGTGGTTAGGGTCTACCAACGTAAGTCATTCCTGGACGCAAATGCGGCTTGCTTAATAATATGCCGCCCCCTCTCCCGCACAAGTCTCCCGAATTATGGGCTAATCTTCTAGAATGAGGAGTAGAGTTATTATTATTATGTGTATTAACATGTCATCTGTATCCAAATTTTTTTCCTATCCGACATTTTGTTTGTCAAATCTAGAAAATATATATGTCTTTTGTAAAAGATCATAAGTATATATCTAATACACCTTTAATTAATAATACGTACTTACCTATTTATATTATTTCTGCGGCCCTGCCAGCTAAGCTTCGCTTGTTTCGCAACTTTACTGCGCTTTGTACGTTTGGCGACATTTCTAGGCATTTTAAATAATAGTCACAAAAAAGTTTGGAAAAGCTTGCTGACTTCTAAATAATCGCAATCCATAATATTAGTTCACAATAATTTATAACACAAAACAGTATCGGCTATATAGAAATCAAAAATAAGACTAAGACTAACAAAACTATATACTGCACTAAATTTTAAAAAATTGTTTTTAAGGGTGCCATATTCTTGAAATAGTGTTTTCTACAAATACAAGTAATTTTAGATATTTAAGAACTGAATAATATAGAGTTTAGCAAATAACAAGAATGTTATCTCATGCCACCGGCGAATATTCAAAGGTACTGAAGTAAAATCAATAACGTCAGAAAGTGATCTATCCAGTAAATTTGTATGTACTGAAATCTTTCAAAATACGTATTTTTTTAAATTCAACTATAGATGTAAACACTGTTATAACATAAACTTACATAGTTCTGCATATAAGATTGTGCACTTTTGTTTATAAGTATGTGAAAATAATTGTTAAAATGTGGGGTTAGAATAGTGAAATAATGTGCGTCACACAAATACATTTTAAAAGTTATTATATTATTTGAGGAGAGTTTAAATAGTAAAAGTGGATGAACAAAACATCAGTAATTTTATTTTTGATATTATTTTTGCTCTACGTGTTTTATTTTTCGAGATTGTAGTACCTAAAAACACCACAAACTTGATCATTTTAGTGCGAGAAATACGGCGATCTTAACGCGATAAACTATCGAAAATTATGTTGACAGTATTAACAATTGTGTAACGTCAGCCATGACAAGTCCCCTGAATGGTTATCGCAACTATAAGAAAAACTATTTGAAACTGCAAAAATATCAGGGCTGTAAAATTCGTCAAGAAAAAACTTTCAATATGAGTTAACTATGGACGATTTCAGATGAGGTCAGCCGCTAACTAAAAGCTGCTAGAATGCTAACAGGGCTGTTAATCAGCCGCTTAAACAACACCGAATAGTGTGCTGATTCAGCTGATTGTTCTCCGCAGAGCTGCGAAAAAAATATATGTAACATACAAAATAATCTTACATTGTCATACTAAAAAGTCATCTAGGTCCATAATATCTATTACACAGAATAATAAATTTGTTATGTATTCATCAAATGTTTCATAGAATAAAAGTAAAAATAACTGTTTTTTATTGATAACAACGTTCAGACAAATAATTAAAATTGGACCATTATTAAATATGGGTCTTATGAGGGTGGCTCGGTTTCAAGTAGGTCACACTTTATGTACTTATAGTGTTCTAGTATTCCATGTACATGTAACTCACATATTCTTGTTCTTTTTTTTTAAATAAAATATGAGAAAATATTGTTAGCTTTATGGTATAACAAAAATTAAAATTTTCTCTACATTAGTAATTTTATCTTAACATTTTTATTTTGATTCCAAGAATCTATAATAGCTGAATGCCAGTGGTGAATTATGACTTTTTAGAGCTTGATTCAGAAGCCCCTGGCATATTTTTTGTCGGTTGCCTAGGGATGAGGGCGAATTATAAAAAAAATACGTAATAGGTAATAAAAAAATTTATTTATATTCTATAAAGGCAAACCCAGAGCAAAACATTCATTGAAATTCCAAAACGTAACACATGGAAAATTGTAAATACTTAGGATAATGACCATGTAAATAAATAACATAACCTCACAAATACGTCAGCGCTTCGCTTACAAAGTAAGCGCAAATTTTCTTGGCTTACAAAAATACTCAGCGGCTAACAGTTAGCATTTAGTCAGCGTTTTATTCAGTTTGAATTTCTTACTTAGCGGCTCAACGGCTGACCTCGTCTGAATACGCCCAATCGATTCCCCTGATGCTATATTAAAACAAATGTCACGTGATTTTAATGACCTTAAAATAGTGTATACGTACTCGTATACCTCAGCCAAAAATTTGTACATCAAAACAAGATATTTATTTAAAAATAAAAAAAACGTTGTGGTAATGTAATGAAACCCCCTTGATTGAACAGAGTGCTCCATAGAAGCAAAGTTTATATGGAACATTTATTCCGTCAACGTTGGTAGAACACTTGACTATGTAGAACTTAAGACATAATGATTTACGATTTATCAACGTTCTAAATTGATCTGTAATTTTATGCAATTGCAGGTGTTTTAGTAAATATAGTTATGTTATTGGTAATAACTCAACACATATATCTAGAACAATTTAAATTGTCATTACCTCTAGTCTGTGTTTTATATAATTGTGATAAATATTTGTTCATTATAGTACATCGTTATATATTAATTATTTAATGCAATTATTATAACAACACAAACATACATAGTAATCCAGGGTTCATTTAAACAACAATGCTTTTACTATATTTGGGCCACCCAGTTCATTTAAATGACAATATGTGTAGCAGCACTACCGCCACCTACCTGTAAGTAGAACTATTTCTGAACAAGTCAGTATTTCTGAGCTGTAGAACAATCTACATTAACTACTCTGAAATTTATTTAGAATAAATACAAAAATATACACTAGACCCTCATGCGGTCGTTTGTGTCAAGAGATCTTCGCACGGCGGTCTTAAACAGATTTAATAAAGGAAATCGATGCACAGTTGAAATTGATGTTTTTATTCATTAAAATGAAAAAATAATAATGAAAATGTTCAGAAAAAAGAATGCGAAGAACTAGAACATATAGAACAATCATAATCTTTATCATTTCTTTATTTTGTCAGTAATAAATTGCAGTGCACTTCTTGAAGATTCTAGTAGTACTGTGATATTATCTGCGCCAGAGAAAATTTATTATGTTCTGAAGAAATGCCATGCAGTATTTCAAAATCGCCACATAAAACAAAGGAAAGTTTTAAGTTGGTAACGTAATTTTATATTTGTATTTAGCCAAATTAAACAGTGACTTTACTGTAAAATATAAAAATATTTTTATATTTAATTAGAAAACCTGTATTAGTTGAATTTTCCTCCTAGTATATTTTATATTTACTTTAAAAAAATGTCAAAGACATTTTTTATTTCTATTTCAGTTTAAGGCACAGGAAAGTAGGGGAAAGGAGTTCTTGAAGTTAAGAAAATATATAACGAGTATGTTAGTGTACCGTAAAAAAGAGTTATCGAGGGAAACTGATGGAAAAAAGGAAATCGTAATATATGGCTCATATTGAAGGTACAAGGTATCCTCTCTAGAGTGGGGTGCTCGCCCCAAGGTTGTTCAAGTAATATGATAAGATAATTGTTGTAATCTATTGTATATTTGTATTGCCTTCTGTAATTTATATGTATAAATACCTCTACAGTCAAACAAGTAATAAAAATTATAATAAAGGATTGTTAACTACTTTCTAGGATCTTATTAGTAATGAAATCAATAAGTCAGAACATTAAGTACCTATATGATTTAATTAACTTGATATGCAAGTTAAATCGGCATGCAATAAATTCAGCCATGCATGTAAAAGAAAAAACAACTTATGACTTTATCAAGAAGAAATATAAATGATATAAATTTTAACACAACTGAAGTATGTACCAAACGAGAACGTTGTAAATAACTTAATACATTTATAAGAACGAACTACGTTTATTCAAAGTAAGCAGTACAGAGGTATAGTTCACACTGATGCTAAGCTGGATCTGGAACTCTATATATAAAGAAATAAATGCAAATCTAAGCAGAAGATAAAATGACTAATATGGTAACTATATGTTACAGCAAACAAATAAAATATAAGCAATATATATATATATATTGTAAAAAGAGGTATATGTATAATTCCTCCCATCGTAGAGGGAGCTCATGGGGTGAAGCGACCAGGGTCCTAGTGCGCAGTAGTCGCTCCCTCTGGGGTTGACACATCTGGGGCAGCGAAATCCTCATTTAGCATCAAGGCTCAGGGGTGCTTCTTAATTTCGATGCTCATCTTGCGGATAGTGATAAGGAAACAGCAGGGAGTCGCTGTTCCTGGTGTGGTGACAGGAGATCATCAAAGTATAGACATGATTCCAGTCGTTGAATTATTCCTGGTGTTTCAGGATCTTCTTGGGATGTCGCCGTCCTCTCATTAGAATTATTTGAGTTTGACCTTCATATGAAATTCTAGGTGCTACTGATTGAAGCTCTTGAAAATATAATGTATTATTATTATTAAAATTATGAATATGATACTACTGATAAAATAGTGAAGTGTATAATGCTGAAAGGTTTAGTGGGCGTTTCCGACTTTTGTATTGGTGGATTTTGTGGGTGTCTATCATATTTTGCTCAATTACATGTTTTACAATTATTTATGTACATGGTTATAGTTTCTTTCATATTAGTCCAATAGCGAGTTTTTGCTAAAGAATTACAAACAGTGTCAATGCCTTTGTGTACTGTATTTACATGTTGTTTCATTATTAATCTGATTTGGTATTCTACTTTTTGTACATCTTAGTTTTTAATGTGGAAATTCTAAATTTGTCCGCTGTGCGTATCATGTACGTGTTGAGTGCAAGTCTAGCGTAAATATCTTGGTAAGCTTGTTTTTCAACAGCTGTGATGTTTAAGTTTACTAACTTTTGAGATAAGATTGACCTAAGGTTTTGAATTCTGTTTGAAAATTCTTGCAAAGTTTCACTTTTCGGATTATACCGCTTGTGAATTAAATCTTGCTGAAGGCATGGGAGATTTCTACAATCTCCGAAATTTTGGCGTAATAAATTTGTAATTTGCGTTCAAGTTTAAATTTCTAAACGCTGATTTAAAATTATTTCGGCTTGGCCTATAATTTTAGATCTAATTCCCGCAAGTAATTATACCATACGGTCAGGTCTTTCAGAGATATTAAAAATCCTAATTAGTTCATCACATAATTTACAGAAAGTTTGAAATTTGATTTTTGAACCATCAAACAGCGTTGTCACGGCAAGGGAAGCTTTAGCTTCGTTAATATTAGAATTAGTAGTCATATTTTCACTATAATTACATGTACTTGATAACTGGTTTACTAAACTATCTATTTTGTTTTGATTTACGGAGAGTACAACACCAACAGGGATCTGGTATAGATTTTCTACTCGTAATCTAGGTTGAGAATTACTGTCTTTTGGCATCTGAACAATCACTTCGTTTTCAGTCAAGTTAACTCATAAAAAAATTGTTCGAATGGTCACTCAACAAAAGAAGCACTTTGAACAGAGGAAAAATAAAAAAGGGTCTGAAAACAGTCACTCTAATCTTAGAAGAGTTGAGTCATGAATTCAGAACAATAAAATTCACTTAAACACTTTTTAAAAATCTAATCCTAACTAATTTTGACTATACACAGTCAAGTATATAAAAAATCAGTTTATATCAACTTAGTGAGGAAAGGAGCAGAAAAATACAAAAGGGACTTTGAATCGTCGTCGACGGTCCAGGGATCTCGGCGTCAAGTTGACTAACCACTTGAAGTTCCGCTTCCGCAATAAATTTCACCTGAGAGCTGCACAGGTCCTGGATCTTCAACAAAGTACAGAAGTACACCAAGGATCTCACTCATGAGAATTCATAGTCTTGTTTGTAGATCCTACCAACTGCGTTAATTAAGTATGTACTGAACGAGAACGTTGTAAATAGCTTAATACGTTTATAAGAACGAACGACGTTTATTCAAAGTAAGTGATACAGAGGTATAGTTCACACTGAAGCTAAGCTGGATCTAGAAGATACAATGACTAATATGGTAACTATATGTTACAGCAATGAAATATATATACAGGGTATCCGGAAATTATGCGTCAAGACTTCAGGAGGTGATTCCTCACAAGAAGTTAGGGTCACGAAGTCCTATAACAATTTTTTGAAATTATAATATTAACGGATATACAGGGTGTCAAATTTTTTTTTTTAGTTTTAAATAACTTTTTATTTGAGGTTTGATTTTTTCCAAGTCTTTCCTATGTATTACTAGTGCCCTTGTAGATTTATGTTCCAAATATGATGCAAATATTCCAGTGCCAAAGGGCCAAACCTGATCTTAATCTTCGATCCATGGCCCACAACTTTTTTGTTTTCACCTGTTTATAAATTTGAACAGCACCATGTTAAAGAGTATCAAAAATTATTTAAAAAATTATCTCTTGTTGCGATACAATAAAATGAACCGTTTCTGAGAAAAACGACTTCAAACATTTTCATGCTTAATAAGTCGAATATCGTTCGGTTCATTTGCCTATCAGGCGAGCTTACCGTTGATTGCATGCGTGCGTGTATAGATAGGCGCGGTCCGACTTCTCTCCCTTCATCCATCAGTCCTTATTTTCGTATAGTAGAGATAGGTGAATTTCATGTGTTTGTGTAGTCAATGTAGTTTATAATTATTAATTAAATTTGTTAAAATAAAAATGCTATTCAAGTTAAGTAAAGTGAAGTAGTGAAAAACCGTCATGGAAAAATTTATAAAAGACATTTTAATAGACATATGCGTCTGTGTTTTCCGTGTGCGTCTGTTATGCGGTACCTAACCTACTCGTCATAAGTAATGGATTTAATTCTGATTCATATTCAAAATTAAATGCGATTTGCATTATTTAGAAACATCAACGTACAAGCTCAATTTCTTACTGCTTTTAAGAACATAATAAAAAGGTGACAAAAAAATAGGTATGTTTTATCCAAACTCATTTACCTACTGTATACAATTTTGCGGAGCTTTTGAACTTACATTACGAGGGCATGATGAATGAATTTTACGTCACATATTGACAAAACTCTTAATGAATATCATAATAATGCAACAATTTTTAAAGGTACTTCAAAGAATATACAAAATGTATACATTTTATATTGCAAACAAGAAGTTTATCATTAGAAAACAAATCTATGACTTCACTACCGAACATGCTGTTATTATATGTAAATATCTGAACCTGTGGCAACGCTACTGGACTTCTATATAACTTCAATACTCGTATGCGTCATCAGAAAATTTGTAGTGTACCAGAAGCGTCGTGTTACCTATCGTTATGGGGTGATTTGTTTATCTTTTGAAAGGTCGAGTAAGTTTTTTTTTTGAAAATCTTAATTTCTGTTAACTATCAGACTAGTTATTTTTCCCATAGCCACTGCAATTAATTATTTTGCTATGTAATGAAAGTCAAATGTGGAGCAGGTTAGGAATGATTGAAATTGGTTTTACTGGAAAACGGCGCATCTTATTGAAATTTAACTAGAGTACCTACCCTTTTTATGTTAAATACTTCAGAATACAATATTTTTGAGTCAAGAACTAGAAAAAATTACCTATAAAAAAGATATGATTAAATTTATCCCTGAGCCCTGCATTTTCTCACGCCCAACTAGCAAATTTTGAAATCTATTTTTTGAGACTTAAGCACATCAAGGTTAATATCTCACCAAAATTTCGTGACTTAATGTCAAACCGTTTTGATGTTACACATTAAAAACTGTTTCCGAGGTTACCCCTTTGAGAGCGTATCTCTTTTAGGAGCCGCCACTGACCAGAATTGTACTATGGTTTTCGTCATTTATTGACTTGTTTTACAAACTCACAAATTTTTAATACTTACTACTGTTACACCTTGTATATCAAAACAGGACACAATAATGAGAACATGCGACTTTACGATTCTTGGCAACTTTTCAAGATATAAAATTTTCTACTTGTCTGTAAATGGGCCTAATATCCTAATAATAGCCTAATATCTTTACAAAACTGTATTAACTTTTCATATGTCCAATTTTTTAGATTATTGTGGACTGCAGTTTTAAACTCTCATTAACATTAGACCCTTTTACACGCACAGTTTTTCTGAGAACTTTGGAGGGGCGCTCCAGTCACATGCCAAATATGTGCGTGCATCAGCGTTGCCAACCATACGATAATTATCGTACTTGTACGATTTTTTTATCCTTCGTACGATGTACGATTGCAAACTTATTATCGTACGCTTCTGTACGATAATTTCAGTCGTGTACGATTTTTAAAAATATTTATACTTCGGTCGAAGCTACACTCACCTAAATTGAAGCATACCGCACAACATGCTGCTGAGCAGAGCTACTGCACGTCACCGTCTCCTTTGTAGATGTTCTATGGTCACGAGGTCACAGTGGTCACGGTCACGGTGGTCACGGTCACGGTCTCGGTCTATTTAACTATACAGAGTCTATTTGCATACCCGTAAAAAATTAAACTTGACAGATAGTAGATAGGGAAAATACATTGAGTGGTAGGTAAACTCTTACAGTTACTCTTTGGTCTGACGTAAAACAAAAAAAAAAATATTTTTATTACCTGTTAAAAAAACTATAGTGGAACTGTGGAACGTATTCCCTATGAAAGTATTATGTAAATGTTATTATGTTATGTTATTTTATGGTGTACGATAATTTCACGTTGAGTACGTTAATTTCGAGTGTGCCGGTACGATAAATTAGGGTACATCAGTTGGCAACGCTGGCGTGCATTTTCACGTACGCGCCAATCGGTCGGTTTTGGAATGACAGATTGGAGGGCCGCACTGGAGCTAAATTTTGAAGCGTACGCTCCAAGCGTGTGTTAAAAATAATAACGCTCCAAACCTAAACGCCAGGGTCGCAGATTTTGAGCTTCCAGTTCAAAAATATCTTTGTAAAGGCTAAAGTTGAAGTGGTATGTGGAATTTCCACCAAGTTGGAACCTCCACATGATGCACCAATTATAAATTTTGAGTTTTTAATAGACTGTTATTAAAAGTTTCAGCAATTTTTTTTAATTACATAAATTTTGAGGGTTTTAAGAGAATGGTGCGGTTTTGTAAAAATCTATTTGTTTAGTTAATTAGTGTTCTAATAGACCCTTATTATAAGTTTCATCATAAAATTTGATGATACCAAATGACCCCATGACGCGCAGCGTTATTCAGATTTTTCGAAAGACTCGTTCCCGGCACGTTGTGTCTATTCCGTGGAGTAAATCGTCGACGATCGCCGAGGAGCATTAAGAAAAGAGAGATTTAGCTAGGAAAAAGCTTCACCGAAACACGACGGGACGACAAAGCAAAAGCCGGAGGGTGCTTCGGGCATCCCCCGAGTAAAGTCTTACAGTGGTATTCATAGTCCGTCTCCGGTTGCCGGAGAGCAGGCTCTGCCCCGAAATTATGCGAATTTCATTTCACGATCATGCGCTGGCTGAATGACGCATGCGTGGCATAATGTTAGGGAAGCGGACCCGAATGCGAACTCCTGCTAGCAAGCGATTTGCAGGAGCTAGCGTGTCACATTTCATAAACGATCTCTCCCCGAATGACAAATGTGCAGTTCAACTATTTCATGAAATTTGTAGCACGGCGACTGGAGTATGTCAAGAGGTGCTCTAGGTGACGCGCCAGTTTAGTTGTGACGTTCGAAAAAGAAGATAAGATAACGAAAACATTTTCTATCGTACAATTGAATGCAAAAGTACGGAAACGTAGTGGGACTACGATGAAAAATAAAATGATTATAATCTCTACCTGCTAACTAGCCCTGCTAAATTCTACTTGTGTAACTAGAAATTTCTACATACTAAGTAAAAACATCAAGAAATTATTATCAATTATATTTCTGAAAAGCAACATTTTCTCTGGATTTGATAAAACTAATTAAATCTCAACCGTTTTTGAGATCGAATCTTTTAAAATTCACCACATAACTTAAAAATGTTTGTTAGGAAAGGTGAGATAAATGAAAGATAATTCCATAGATAATAGAGGTTCTAACCTTTTTAGCCACATCTTGAATGTTGCTGAGTTATATACAGAGCG
This sequence comes from Monochamus alternatus, assembly GCA_037114965.1. Classification (NCBI taxonomy): domain Eukaryota; kingdom Metazoa; phylum Arthropoda; class Insecta; order Coleoptera; family Cerambycidae; genus Monochamus; species Monochamus alternatus. Next base: position 39,987,867 of record CM073429.1, on the reverse strand, counting down.
GTGAAAATTTAATGCTGCGTTAATTTCAAACCAATAATAATCTTTATTTGGAAAACCCTGTATATTTTCCGTATTCTGAAAAAAATATAACAAACTGTACTGACATCCACATTTTGTTCGTTATTAACAGTTTTTTATAATATTTGTTATGTGTTATTCATTTTTTTTAACTTGAAAATAAACTAGCAGCCGCATTGAATAATAACAAATAAGTAAGTTGGTGAGATGTAACTGGTCTGCTACTTCCTGCTCGGCCTAAGCGGCTCGACTTGCAGGAAGCGACCTACATTGTCGTAGGTACGCCATTAAATCTATAAATGATACTGCAGGAAACAGCTACCCGCGGGCTAATGCTCCGACCGGCATTGAATTACACCTGCAGTATCTATGTGAACAGCCAAGAACCCTTGTCGGCCACTCCACCAGACATAGACCGGTTAATTCCTTGTAACTTCTTTTTTACTTAGTGACATAAAAATAAAGCATTTTTAAACTACAATAGATATACTACAGAAAAAAAGTGTTTTTGCATTTATGAAATGGTCGAGGGAAACCAAGAGGTCTCCAGCAAGTACAACAATTTTTACAAGTTATAATGTAAACAAACTTTCTTGAAATTTCCAAATATCAGTCCTGGAAGTATCAGTAAGGTAGGTTTTACTCTCAGTGCTACCATATCGTGTTTCTCATTAAATATTCTAGTATTTTGTAAATAGAACTTTTTCTTTAAAAGCGCCGTAAATCATTACACGTGGCAACGCGGTGCTCTGTCACTACCTTTGTCAGCTTTGACTTTGGCAGAATATACCTAACCTCGCAGCTGACAGGCGGCATAGACGCCGAGAAATTAGGGGTTAATAAGGTTTAGAAAATAATTTTTTTTCGCTTTATAAATAAGTTTGGACTTTTTTTGAAGAGTGACGTCGTTAATTCTGAATTTTTCCTATCCCCTCTTAAAATATTTGTACTAAGTCATGGTTAACCCTGTATAAATTGAAATTTCTAATGAATAATTAGAATAATTAATAAATAATTAGAAATTTAATTGTGAAAATTAAGTTTTAAAATCTTCAAACATTATTTGAAATTTTTGTTATGTAACACCATAATTTTTAATGATGTATGTATGTAGAATGACACGCTCTTTCAAATGGCATGGTCAAAATTGGGGGTTGCTATTTAAAAAAATTGTCGACGACGTCATATCTCGAACAACGATGACGTCACAAATGTGGGTTGTATGTCAAAAAGTGCCTTTTTTAAAAATAAAATCGACGTGCCAGGGGATTTTTTCGAAAACTTCTCAATTTCAAAAATAATGAATTTATTCGTTACTTTTCGAAAGCACTGTATTTCGGCGAAAGATTGTTGCGCGGAGCTTGACTGTGCAACACACCTTTCGGAGATTCAACGGCCCTCCGCCCGCTGAAATCAGCGAAAGTTGCTTCGGCGCTTCAGCCGGCGCGAGACTATGATTAGCACGAATAGCATGTCTCCAGTCGCCGGAGAGCGGTCCTAGTCCCGAAATTATGCGAATTTCATAATAAAATTCAAATAATTTTGGGCGGACAATGAATACAGTATACTGTAACAGTGGTATCTTATGAAATTCACATAATTTCATAATGAAGACCGCTCTCTGGCGACCGGAGACGAACTATGAATATAACTGTTATCTACAAATTATTTTATTTATTAATGTGTTTATTCGTTCCCAAAGCTTTAACCAACGTTTCAATAGTTTTAACAAGAAGTTGCAAAGTGAATAATAATCGTCAGTAGAAATACATACAGTATGCTCCAAAAGTATGGAATAAATTCAATAAAAACGAAACAATTATTTTTTGGAAAAAATCCTGGAACAGGTCGTTTTTTAATTTAAAAAATACATATTTTAGCGTAAAATGCGATTTACAAATGTCATTTGTTTTCGAGTAATGACGTCATCGATTTTTTTTTTAATGGCAACACCATATTTTTTTCCTTGATTCTAAAAGATCGTTTAATTCTCTATCAGACAGTACTAAAATTTTGCCCTCTTACATAGGAAAGTTTTCGAGTAAATGACGATTGAATGTTAGAAAACGTAAATCAATTAAAATAAAGCAAAAACGTTATCAAGTTTAGTTTTTCGAATTCCATAGTTCTTTTATGGATCACGTAGGTGAAAATCTTTGCAAAGTGTCATTGTCACACCGACTTTCTAATAAGTATTGTAAGCGACATAGAAATTATTATTCAATTTAAAGTATTATGGCACATTTAAGTGTTACTCAAAGAATTGAAATTTTAATTCTTATCGGATGCGGGAATATGACTAGAACTCAGCAGGAAGTTTGCGATTTATTTAATGAAAAATATCCAGATCGCCCTATCAGGCAATCAACAGTCAGTAAGGTAGTCTAAATTTAGAGAAACTGGCAATGTTGTAAATATGTAAATATTTCAAAACCTGGACGTCCAAGCATTAATGAAAATCAGAAACAGAACATTTTGATAAGTATGGTGGATAATCCTCATAATTCTTCACGATTGGTTGCATTAAACAATGACACTAGTCAGAGCACAGAGCTACGTATCTTGAGGAAGGAAAAATATCATCCCTACAAAATTCAACTTGTGCAGGAACTCAATGAAGATGATTCCGTTCGCCGCTTACACTTTTGCGAAATTCTAATGGATTTATGTCAAGGAAATAGAAATTTACACCGGCAAATACTTTTTTCAGATGAGGCCACATTTTGTCTGAATGGTACAGTAAACCGTCAAACTTGCAGATATTGGAGTCGGGAAAATCCTCATTGTATGGCAGAGGCACATACCCAACACCCTCAGAAATTAAATGTGTGGGCTGGAATAGTTGACGATAGAATAGTAGGGCCTTTCTTCTTTGAAGGAACCCTTACAGGACAAAGATATTTAGAGTTTCTAGAAAATGACCTTGTTCCAGCCCTTGCAGTCATTTTTCCTAACGATAATGACCCTGACATTCCTGACGATACCATATGGTTTCAGCAAGACGGTGCACCTCCGCACTATGCGCGCCCTGTACGAGATTTTTTGGACAACTGTTTTCCTGGGAGGTGGATCGGCAGACGCGGACCGATAGAATGGCCTGCAAGATCGCCAGATCTTACACCTCTAGACTATTTTTTATGAGGATACTTGAAGTCAAAAGTGTACATTAATAAACCACGTAATTTAGAAGAACTTCAAAATCGCATTCGGGACGAAATACGCAGAGTTACCCCAGAAATCATTCATAATGTGCAAGAAGAATTTCTTCACAGACTTGCGCATTGTCAAGAAGTTGGTGGATGGCAATTCGAACATTTAATTTAAGTATAAAATTTAATCAATTGTATTTTATTTTACATACCTCAGAATTGTTACTTTTTTATGGATAAAATTTACGTTTTCTAACATTCAATCGTCATTTACTCGAAAACTTTCCTATGTAAGAGGGTAACATTTCAGTACTGTCTGATAGAGAATTAAAATATCTTTCAGAATCAAGGAAAAAAATGTGTTGCCATTAAAAAAAATCGATGACGTCATTACTCGAAAACAAATGACATTTGAAAATCGCATTTTACGCTAAAATATGTATTTTTTAAATTAAAAATCGACCTGTTCGAGGATTTTTCCCAAAAAATAATTGTTTCGTTTTTATTGAATTTATTCCATACTTTTGGCGCATACTGTTATAAGGGACATATTTGATAATAAACTAAACTCAACGTTAAGTTCAACTTTTTACATTGTAACCATTCTATTGTAATGTAATCATTAAATTTTTGTGTTATAACATGAAAATGTATGGTGGAAATAATTCCATTGAACTATTTTTTATTATTTAATATACATTCTGTATCCTTATAAAACCACAGGTTCAGCACAGTATTATTAATATGTAAATATTTATAATGATACCTAACAATTGTTAGCACTTATTAAAACAGAAAACTATATAGATAGGTACATACATACAAATTAGTAAGTAAATCCATATTAATTATTTATTTAAATTATGCTTACCAGTAATGAACTTGACTATAATCTGTGTAATAATAGCTTTGTTCGCGGTAGTGATTCCGAATATATCCTGAATTAATACTGAATTTGTTCCGCACATATCAAATGCGCGTGCAATATTCTGAATATGTTCTGAATTCTACTAATCCGCGAACGTTTCTCAAATGTATTCTGTGTTCAGTTTGGAGTGGAGTGATCACAATTTCAAATTTAAATTAACAATATTATCTGCCATTTTCTTTTTGTATCGTTTCCTTTATTTAATAAAATATATTTTGTAATAGAAGTTATAGTGGGGTAGTCAACTATTCGTTGTATTAGATTCGATATCGTATTATCATGACAAGATGTTAAATTATTTAATAAATTATATACAGTGTGTCTCATAAAAACCGACACAGAGCAGGCGGTGCATGTAGAGGTGTCTAAAATATTGTAATTTAACTGAACTTACCTAATATAAAGTTACACTCCTGAGAAGTGATTAGTCCCCAAAGTGGGGCTTTAAATTTCAAAAAAAAAATATATCTATACGATACTTTACTGTAGAAGAATAAAATTTGGTACATGATTTAAGTTTATTACTGGTCGTTTTTGAACATGAGTTAAAGTTAATTGAAGCACTACAAGGTGTTTATTTTGAGCAAATAAGATTCAGAGACGATAATGCAAAACGATTTAAACCTACTAGATATCGATATGTAAATTAGATATTGAAAAGGAAACAATGTGCGTGTAGGGTCATAAACTTAATTTTCTCATTTCATTCTTAATTTAACAGGCATTCAATAAGATATTTTTTCAATCGAAAAGTTAACCTCAAAAAATATAATGAATGGGGTACTTTATTTTAACACCTGATGACAGAACGAACAGAATAAAAAATACTCGGCTAGAAGAAGTTTCATCAGCCTAAATACATTTCCAAAATTTACTTCTTAATTTCAAAGTGTTTGAAAGATTGTTAATAAAACTCTAAATTTATAATCCACTGTTAAGGGGTTGTAAGTCCTTAAAGGGGCCTCATATAAAAAAATGTAATAAGCAGGGTCCCTATTAAAATCAGTCGTACAATCTACCCTCAATTTTTTTTGCACATTATTCGGGATCACCCTGTATAGAGGCATTTAATGAAGTTGGGTCATTTATATGAAATCATTTTAATAGATTAATATAATGTTTCTAGATATAAATATTTTTGAAAGTAGTCCGAACATGTAAGACATCTAGATCCAGTTCATGCAACAACTAGGTACTAAACTAAAATAGTGAAATACGCATGCATGGGATTAAAAATTCTGTTTCAGGTCTGGGGATGCATGGGACGGATTCAGAACACGTTCAAATTTATAAATCTGGGTTCCGCGAACGCAGGATTTATAATTCCGAACGTGCACTAGGTGCACCGCGAACGCCCAACTTCAAACTGCGCATGAATCTAATGTCTGAATTAGTTTTGGATTTTTTTTATATATTTTTAGGTATTAACAATATTGTGTCAAACTCGGGATTGCTACCGCGAACAAAGCTAATATAAGCAATAAAATCAATATCATGTCATGGTTTTGCCACAACCTCAAAAACTCCAATAATTTAAGCTTTTCAGCACCATTAAACGCATATATAACCTTATAACTCAAACTTTAAGCACAAAACTCAAACTGTTAACCCCCAAACTCTTGATCTTATATAATCCAGTAATCCCACTACCCAAGAACTCCATAACTCCATAAACAATAACAGTTCTATGTTTCCTGAAAAATGAAATGAAACCGTCAGCATTAGAGTTATCCAATGTACGCTACGAGGAGGTTGCACGACCGGATCTTGTACTCCATATAACACTTAAAAGAGCTAAAATATATGAACTACCAACATACTTATATTTATTTTTTATTCATTTCCTTTTTCAGAGCTGCAAAGAATTGTCTGCGAATTATCTGCGCAGAGAATTTTTTTTTACGTTTTTTTTTCTCCTGGTATATCTCTTTTTAGCATTTAACAAAAATCAGTCATAATATTTACATACCACCTTCCTTTGTATATCTAATGTGGATTACATTAGTCAAAATACGGGGGCGGTGACCACGAGTAGCAATATGTAGGTACTCTCTAATTGTAATGTTTCACGATGCGCATGGTCTGTGGTGCCAAAAATGAGCGGAGCACCATTAAAAAGCCAAAAAATACTACTTTTTTAGGGGTGGTTCTATGAAAATAAGACTCTGAACAGTTCCGGTGATTTTTTCGCTAATCTTGTTAGTACACCGTATTAAAGTCAGTATGGAGGTGTGTGCTGAAGGAGTTAACACTGATTGCAACCTCCAGGATGAGAGTGGGCATACTACCCCTGAATGAGAAATGCTGTTTTTTGTGACAACGGTACAAGTTATTAAAATTATGAGAGAATTTAAAAATGTGATACCATAAAAAAAAATTGTTGCAATACACAAAAAAATATATGAATATTTTTTTAACTGACTTATCCAGTTTAAGATATTTGTGCCAGTTGCTAACTGACATTAATCGTATAATAAAAAGCTTTTTACCAGAACCGATAAACCAAATTTCGTTTTAATCGTTCAACGCATTTCCATTTTGTAATCGATTATTGACATTTTCTAAAAAAAACTTTGGCAACTAACGTCTTGATGGATTTAACATAAATCATCGTATTTTCACTTTAAGAATCTAGGGTGGCTCGCTGATATACACAGGGACATCCTGTATGTATTGTACTTACTGTTGAGTAAAAATAGAAACACTGGTTTGTGAGGAACGCAAGAAACTACCTACATTACATAATATAATGTAGGCAGTTTCTTGCATAATGTAATTTACATTTTACAATCATAACATAGTCGTATAATGCCATCTCAAATAAAACGTATCGTTTCCACAACTTGATGCACAGTTTCAACAAAATTAAACAACTGAAGAAGCACACAAGGTAAGACAGCATTAGACTGTAATAATATATATTTGAGAACATGCACAAAACAAGTGGAATTTAGATTTTATAATACCTGTGTAAGTAAGTACTACATTTAAACATAAAAATTGCAATGTATGTTTAGTATGTTCAGGTGTACCTACATGGATAGAAATTTTTTAAAGGTTCTTAGTTATTTTCAAGAATTTGGCATGTGATATGCTATTTATGAACACACACATATATATATATATATATATATATATATATATATATATTAGTTTGTAGGCTTCCGCGGGTGTTATATGTGGTTGTAAAATTTCTCCCGGTTCCTTTCCCCGATGAATCTGCATGGTCTTCAAAAGAACCATTTGTTTGACAACATTTCGGTAAAATCTCATTTACCATCTTCAGGTCTTCTTACTACAAGAAGTCTTTCCGGATAAGAATTATTTAGCAAAATCTTAATAAATTAATTTTTAGTACTGGACTGGATAGGTCTGATCCCAGTGTCTCTGCTCTTTCCACAAATAATAATAATAATGTTATATTTAATGTTGAAAATCCTCCAATTGTCTATAAATCTTTACCTTATTGGCATTCATTAACTCCAAATGTAATGTAATTAATGTCTTTAAAAATGAATATACGTTTTACTAACAAAAATATTAAAACTGGCTCGAAATTATTTTCTAAAATTAAATCTCCTTTTACACTTTCTTAAATGTCAAACGTTGTTTATAAAATTCCTTGTCATAATTGTATTAAATTTTATATAGGTCAAACGTCAAAATCCTTAACAGGACGTATTACATCACATAAGAGTGATGGCAGACTTAACACGAAATCATGCGAGTTGTCTGAGCATGTGGTTGAATCAGGGTATTGAATGAATTATGATAATGTTACTGTTTTGGAGAATGAGGAAAATTTATTGAACAGAACTTATTATATTTAAAATTTGAGGAAAACCGTTTACGAGGTTCAAAATTACCGCGTGTTTCTAGGTTGGTAGCATAGTTGGTATTGCTTTTCCTTCAACTATAGTATTTGTCACTTCTTTCAATTTAAATTATTTGTAGGCCGTACGCGACTCAAGCCACCAGTTGAAATTGTTTTTTTGTGCTTGTTTTTTATCTATTGCACACATGCATTTCGATTTTAAATATTTTTAAATATCTCAAAATTGTTTAACGATCATCAATGTTTCTCGGGCTCTATTGTGTGTTATGAAGTCTCTTTTCAATCTAATCTCATGTTAGTAAGTATTTTTTATTATTAATTAACTTTTTTTGTATTTTAATATTAACAATTTATTGTAGATTATCTTGATATAGGAAATAAACATTTCCGAAAGCTCGATGTTTTAACGAAGCGTGTTCTTCTTTCTTTTTTGGCCCTTTTCCAATGATTTTCGACTGCAACCCTAGAAAGTTTTTCCTTAACTTTTGTATATATATATACGAGTACATGCTTTTGGATAGAAAATAATTTTGTGTAAGAATTACAAATACTAAACTTTAAAGTGTGTTGGCATAAGTTACGTTATAGTTATACTATTTACATAATATAATATCTCTACCCCTCATTATAATCAAGAGGACTTGACCAGAAGTCGGAGACTTGTGCGAGAGAGGGGGCCACATATTATTAAGCAGGCCGCATTTGTACCCAGAAACGATTTACATTGGTAGACCCTAACCACCAACCAGTACAGGAATGAGAGAAACCTAAAAAACCTCATTAATTAGGGGGTTGATCAAAATTCGACCGGTATCAATTTCTCACATCGGACCCCCGGCGATTTAAGTACTCGCGCGTTAAACCGCTCGACCGCTGATCAATAATATTGTTATATTAAAATTAATATTGATAAAGAGGAATAAGGTTAATAATTTAACATACACTATATATAATACATATTTAACATTAAATATATATTAACAGACTATTATTTTTATGTTTACATATAGTATTTCCACAGATTTTATAAAATTTTCATTAAACTATTCCATAAAAATATTTCAGTGCAAAATATTTAGGTACAAATTGTACTTGCTTAGTCTGTATTTTTCAATTTTTATTATTATAATCTAGCGCTGTCTCAGCTTCAAAAACACTTACAAGGGCAAGATAGTTAAAAATACCACCTTACCTCTAATTTTTGCCATATCTGTTTCTGCAATATTTTATTGAAATGGTACATGATGTCGTGGAAACCATATGTTTTAACATAAGTTATGTTATTGCGTCGGGGAGAGAATAAATATTTTCATTTTGTAGGTAAATCAGTGGCTGACTTGGTTGCAGGAAGCTGAATCTGAAGAAGAAGAAGGTGATGAATAAAGGATTTATGTAAAAAACATAAGTAACGTTTACACAGAACTGGAATACTATTTTATCAAATATTTGTATACAGGCAAGAATTAGTGTATTTACAGGATTATAGGATATTCTACAATAAGGCGTTTAAGTTTTTATCATGATTTGGTAAAATATAAATTATATATATATATATATATATATATATATATATATATAAGTTAAAGTAATGTGAATCGTAAACTAAACCATTGTGAATGAGAGGGCATTTGGTACCGATCATTTGGGTAAATTTAAAAATATAAATGTTTTATTCTACAGTACTACTTTTAAGGTATGTGTTCGACTTGTGTAGTTTTTGTCTCATTAATATTGTATTCTTTTGTAGTATTTTTTATCAAAATAGTTTAGATTTCCTACACCTATATTAGTAAATATGTCACTAAACAATTTAAATATAAAATTTTATGTTAATAAACTATTCAATGGTGTTTTGCTAAATTTGACTGTTCTTTTTTCATAATTAAGAGAAAATTGATTGTTATATGCTGTGTTAAAATTACACATGAAATTAATCATCACTTTTAAATTGGTTTAATTGTATTTGGTTCACTGTGTAAACATTTATTCTTTTCTATTTAGGGTTTACTAATACATAAAAATAAGGCTACTCGTTTGTATGTTTTTGTAAAGTAGTTTAAGAGGAAAGAATAGAACAATTTCACCTCTATTGTGTATTTCTTTGTTAATTACATTCATTAAAATTTTTACCTATCTATAACATTAGGCACCTCTTGATTTACTTACTTTTGAACAACTCTTTTTGAAGTGTCATTTTACTAATGGCTGCTACCCCGCATTCCAATAGATTTTTAAAAGATTCACCACAATGGCGTAATATTTCTACTCATGTTTTCCAGTTAACGTAAAAACACCTGAATAAAGGTGACGTACACTTTTTGTATTGCACAACCTGGAAAATGGTGTCATTCTGATATTGCAGCATGTGAATAATATTGCAAGTCCAAAAATTGCTAAGTCTGAATAGTTAAAATATTGCACCATAAAAGTATATGCCTAGTGAGGAGAGGATATATTTAAACAGCGTATAAATCGAGACATGAGAAATCCATTAGTAAAAATATATTTGCAAATAGCAAAAAGTTTTTTCTTTATAATATTGATTTCGACAATGCAAAGAAACGTTTTTGAATACTGCTGACTTCATTAATAGCTTCATTTCTGTTAAAAAGAGCTTGAACTGACCCTATTTCGTTTCTACATAGTTTTGAGAACAGAAGATCTCCAAAAAATTTTTTATGGAAGTTAAAAAAGAATAAAGAAAAGAATTTTTCTCTAGAACTGACATATATAAAGTTTTAGCAGATTGCAAAAGAAACTACTTGAGATTTTGTTATTTTTTGTTGCTATTTTGTTACGGTAAAATTCATTTTGTACCTTAAACCGTTTTTGATAAAACGGCTAAATGCTAACTTAAATCTAAAACTAATAATCCAGGCAATTTCTTGGCACCAAAATTAACTATTGGTTTAATTTATTTTATAACGCCAAACTGTTGAACAGAGGTAAATAATTAAAAAAAATCATTACTCTATTACTTCTTTAATAATATGCATTAATGTAAAATAGATTTTGTTACAACAAATTAAAATTCTTAAACTATTTTCTGGAAAATGTGCCTGTTGCTTTCATTAATTTCAAGCTAGCAGCTCATGTGGGCCTCCTCGGCAGTATATGCAATTCAAGGGAACTGAAGTAACAAATTCCATATAACTTAAAATAAGTTTAAAAATATTTAATACATGAAGTAAAAGCAATTTAAGTGCAGAAAGCAAAGGTAACAAATTCAATAAGTCTTGCAATAAATTTAAAAATATCTCAATATATCGCAATATATGCAGTAAAGGCAATTTCAGTGCAAGCTGCTGAACTAATAAAATCATATGCTTTGGAATACGTTTCAAAATATCTAATATATGCAGTAAACGCAATTTGAATACAGACTGCTGGAGTAACAAAATCAAAATGACTTGGAATATGTTTCAAAGTATCTAATATATACAGAAAACGCAATTTCAATGCAAGCATCTGACACAACAAATTCATCACGGCTTGGAGTAAGTTTTAAATCTAACTAGTATACCTACACAATTTCAGTGTAGGCAGCTGAACTAAGAAATCTGATATGGCAATAATAAATAAAACATTTCAAATTATCTGATATACGTAAAAGATGCTGGAGTAACAAAATCAAAATTGCTTAGAATATGTTTCAAAATATCTAATACACCCATGCAGAAAACACAATTCGGGTGCGGACTGCTGGAGTAACAAAATCAAAATGACTTGAAATATGTTTCAAAATATCTAAAATGAGTAGAAAATGTAATTTCAATACAGGCATCTGAAGCAACAAATTCATAACGCCTTGGAATAAGTTTTAAAATAATTAATATACCTATGTAGAAAACACAATTTCAGTGCAGACAGCTGAACTAGCAAATCTCATACGGTTTGGAATATGTTATAAAATATTTAGTATATGCATGAAATGCAATTTCGGTGCAAGCAGCTGATGTAACAAATTCGATATGATTCGGAATATGTTTTAATATATCTAATATATGCATTAAATCCAATTTCAGTGCATCCAGTTGACATAAATTCAGTACGACTTGGAATACGATTTAATAGTTATTTATGCAACAAGTACAAAAAGTAAGTGTTTATTGCACGCGACGTGAAATTGTCCAACGAGGCCTTCAAGCCAAGCGAACACATCGAGTGCAATAAACACTTTTTGTACGAGTTGCATACGATATTTTTTCTACGTTCATGCAAAAACCAAAAACTGTTTTATTTTGATGACACTAACTCTAGGAAAATATGACGTCGATTTGAACGTTTATGTTTGTCATGATGACAAAACGCTGTAGTAGAATGACAAATGAATGCAATAAACATTTTATTGCTCTAGTGCAATAAAGAACCACTTCTTCCATTAAATATAGTTCAATAAAGTGTTTTTTTTTTTGCATGATCGTAGAAAAATAACTAATATATGCAGAAAATGAATCGTTTGGTACATTTCGTACAACTTTAGCCAACACCAGAAATAACTTACTTGGATAACATATTTATGAATATTCCAGCTATGAACTATAGAATCAGTATAGTTAACACCTTGTTATCTGATCACTCCAGTATACATTTTGCAACAGATATTGATATAATTGAGGATACAAAAATTATAAATTATTTATCCCTATCGAAAAAAGGACTGAGTTAAATGATTATTTGCTTTGGAAAAACGACTTTTATATTTAATAAAAATTGCTGTATTGATGAAACTTTCCAAGTTTTTGTTGACATTATTTCCGAAGCGATCGATTTTTATCTTCCCGTAAAGACTAAATTAGTTAATAGCAACCAACATAAAAAAATTTGTTGATTTAAGATTTTAGAAAACTACAAGTTGCATCCATCTGAGGGTGGCAAAGCACTGGTTAGATCTTATAAATCCCTTTTTTTCTATAGTTTTATTCACATCACATCACTATCACTCACTTCCGTATTATTGACGTTTCGAAAAACTCTCTGTTTTCGTTCTCAAAATAGTAGTAAAAATATTAAACGTATGTCAAGTTTGACAGTTTAAAATTTGTTTATCTGCTTCCATAGAGATGTTAAATGATGATTTTATTGTTACTTACTTCTTCTTAATACAACTGTAGCCAACAATGATCAATGTTTACTGAACAATTTGGCACACACTTATCACCGTTCAACAAAATAATCGCGGTCTCATTTAATTTTCTTCCTTCTCTAAAATTTTTGCCGATAGTGATGTGATTTTTGTTATTTTTTTCTTATCTGCTTTTTTCAGTGTGAGATTTTTTGGTTAGGCAAGCTTAGTATCAAAAATAACCCTTGACTGATCCGTTTGGCGCAAGGGCTTATTTAATTAATCTTTATTTTTTCTGAAGTGTGGCTAAAACCCAATAAAACTAAAGAAAAACTAAAATTATGCCACAAATAAATAGCTTCAGACGATATCTTATAAATCCCGTTATGTTAATGAATTATGTAATAGGAAAAAGCAAGCTCATGGTAACTGTATATATATGCTCATTACAACCCGACACAGGCTATGTGGAAAATTGTAAATAATAAAACGAAAGTGAATGCATCATCAAATAACATTTCTGCTGAAGAAATGAAATACATATTTTGTAAATGTAGCTGCAAATATTATTGACGAACTTCCACCGAGTACCATGGTATACACGGACTATATGAATTATTTCACGAATAACGTGTTCAATTTCTCCAAGGCTTCCACAGAAGTTCTAAAGTATAGAATTAATAACCTGAAAAATAAAAATCTAGAGATGTTTATGACATGTGCACATAAATACTAAATACAACCTGCGATTTTAGAACCATTAAAAAACTATTAATATCTGTATTTCTCAAAATGTATTTCCTAATTGCTTAAAAATTTCTAAGGTAGTTCCAATTTACAAAAACCTACAGGCCTATCTGTGTTATTCCCATAGATTTTAGTAAAACGCAATTTAAGTACAGGCTACTGGAGTAACAAAATCTAAATTACTATGAATATACACAATAGTACAAACAGCCACATACAATTTAATTATGAAATAAAAATACAGCAATCACCTTATACCTACATACAGCTCTAGGTACACGTACTGTACATACAAAAACAGCTTAAAGGATCCAATAGATTCTAATTACACTATACTTCGCAGTTACGAGGCAGTCTAAGAAATTGTGATTTACTACTAGCCCTATGAAATGGAATAAAGAACGTATTTGTGGAGCGAGTATGCCTATAATGAACTTGCAATTTAATGTGACTTAATAGTGGGGAACACCTGTAAGACAGTGGTTTTATATTTAACGTTGCTTCCAACTGGGAATAATCATAGGGTGGTAAAATATTGGATTTGGAAACAATATATCTATGGAAAATATGTTGAACACTCAATTTTATTAATATATATTGAAACAAGGTGCCCATAAACTTGAGGCGTACTTCAAATGTGGTCTCACAAGAGCGCAATAAAGTATCTTTAATGGATGTTAACAAAATTTTGAGTACATTTCTTGATAAAACCTAACATCTGCATAGATTTAGATATTTCCACTGTTATGTGAGGTACAAATGACAGTGAGGTGTCCATTGTCACCCCAAGGTCTTTCATGGTATAAGACGAGTCGAGCAAATTCCCCTGAAGTTGATAAGCATATTCAACTGAAGTTCTGCCTCGTGAAAGTATCAGCGGCGGCTGGACCCAAATCAAATTTTTGGATATATGTACTGTGGCTATATAGCCAACTTTTGTAGAACCTTTTTGCAGTTTGCGAAAAACAAATTAAAAAATTTGCTGTCTCACCTAGGAATTTCCAGAACGCCTTTTTTCGTTTTAGTGAAATATTGTTTTCATAAATTAGATGTAATTTTATCCAGGTATTTCAAATTTTATTAAGAATTAATGACATTTGTTGAATTTATAGCGCTTATAGTTTATAAAAAAAATTCAAAACACTATACCAGACTTCCAAAATTGTAGAGAGTGGCTAATGTTATAAACCTGCTCACAATTTATAGCAGTAAACACAATGAAATATACACGCAGCCCTTATATTTTTCCTATAAAATCGTGTGCCGCATTTCTCTGAAAGCACAGCTT
This sequence comes from Monochamus alternatus, assembly GCA_037114965.1. Lineage (NCBI taxonomy): Eukaryota > Metazoa > Arthropoda > Insecta > Coleoptera > Cerambycidae > Monochamus > Monochamus alternatus. The sequence continues at coordinate 39,972,837 of CM073429.1, read as the reverse complement.
CTGCTACACATGCGCTGCAGTTAGTACGCATGCACTGCTGGCATTTCATTGACTGCAACGAGTTGTCGGATCCAACTGTTTCATTTCCAGCGCTATCATGGGTAGGCATAAGGGTATATCTTTTCGTTAATTTAATTATGAATGTAATTAATTTTATTAGTGATTTAATCGAAATGAGGAATATCGGATGATGACATGTATGAAGAGTTTAGTGCGCGAGGTCAAAATATGAGTGTAAGTGATGTTGAAATAATAATAATAAATTTATTAGTCCAACAGTCACAAACCAATTACAGGACAAAGTTTACAAAGTAAATAAAATAAATAAACCAAAATTGAGAATAATTAAGAAATGAATACAAAACAAACTAACACGAGAACATATAAAGTTATGTATTACTTATACCGGGTGTTCCCTCTAAGACTTTCAGTGCGAATATCTCAGAAGCCATCATAGCCAGTGCGACGAAATTTGATATACAGACACTAGATGGCGCGTAGAATCTGATGATAACATCAATTTTTATACAGGGTGTTCCATTTTCCAAGAAATCGATTTAATTTTGATTTTTTGGTTGTCAGCCCTGCTAAAACTTATATTTAAATTGAAATATACTTAATTATGAACACATTCTGATAAATAAATATTCAAAAATTTCAAAATTTAACATAAAAAAACGCCTCCAAAAAGTACCCAAATTTCATTGTTTTGTCCTGTAAAATGTGTATAGCATTGAGCCAGACTTACATAGAAGAAACTAACATCGGTGAACGTCAAAACTATGAATTGTCATTGAATTGTCAAATATTAATGGCATGAAGTATTTTATTTTACATAAATAACGCTAAATAATGAATTTAATGCAATTTACGTATGCACAATGGTGTTATTGAGACTTGTCGATAAAAATTTAGACTTGAGTTGAGGCTTTTGGAGCATTGGGGTCGCCGTGCTGGCGCAGTCTACCGCTACAGCTAGAGTTACAGCGTGAATATTGTGTAAAATATCTGTGAAAATTTTTAAATTATTCCATTATAATGTAAACTTCAGTAAATTGTTTTTTATGTTACTACAGTGTACAATATATAATAATTAGGTACACGTATTTTTTATGACAAAATAATTTATAAAATTGTGTAAGTACCTAAAGAATATCCCTGTTTTCTAACTGCTGTAATAATTATTGATTACTTATTTAGCAACAAATAAATTCAAACAAAACCATTTCTAAAATTTTTAATTATGTGAACGTGTTTATCGTTGAAAGTAAGATCTGAACCTACCCTAGCCCCACAAAAGAAAATATTACGAAAGCATAACCTAGAAATGATTGATTCTTGTATCCACATATTTCAGCAATTTACTTATGTACTTATGTTTAAGAAGAACTCTACATCTGTAAAATAGTAAACAATGAACTACAGTTTCTGTATTTCATGATACAGAACTGAAATAAAGCAATTGGTTTTTGCTAGGAAGAATCACCTGCAAATGTACTAACCCAGTAGGTAGGTACCTATCAAATAGTCGTTTAAAGCTAGATAATAATTTGTAATTATTGTTTTTATCTTTCAGTTATGTGTGTGCAGTGCTACAAATTACATTAAAACAGACACCAGAAAGAATAAGCGAAAAATATTACGAACATTTTCTTGGAAATAATTCTAAACATGGAATGATAATATTATAAACACAAACACAAATTAGAATACAGAACAAGTGTTTAATATAAAATCAGATGTAATAATGTAGATACTTAATGTAATTTTATTTTATTGTTAATAAATTAAAGTCTGTATTTGTTGTTTTTTATTCTACCCAAATTATTAAACAGAAATGTTTCAGAAATAATATAAAATTAATTAATACTTAAAGATGAAGGATCAAGTTATTCAATTTAGTTACTAATTAAAAAATAAGCCACAATGTAGGTACGTATTACTTTTTAATTAAAATTATGCTGGTTACAACTGAATCATAGCTAGCTATAATAAAATATAAAAAATCACTCCTTTAGTCTTTTTTGAAAATTTTGTTCTTTTGTAAAATACTCTCCAATGTGAGTTAGGGGACTTCTTTATATTATCCATCATTCCATGTATAAAATAATTTCTGTGCGATATTTTTCATTCATTCTGTTTGGTGTCCTATTTTACAAATCGTTTTGTTTCAATGTAATTTGTGGAACTACACACATACCTGAAAGATAAAAACAATAATTACAAATTACTGTCTAGCTTTAAATGAATTCTTAATTAACAATAAAATAAATTTACATTATTACATCTGATTTTATATTAAACACTTATTCTGTATTCTAATTTCATTTACAGAGCAACGTTCAATCTGAGGAATGTACATGCATGTACGATTAGAAACAAATCTTGCCGTTTCATCGTTCAATACCTACCTTATTACGTTATGTTGTAACAAAAGTTAGCTTTCAACATTTTAAAGATATTCTAACAAGATGTTTTCATACTGTACATAGAATTATGAAATTAGTTTATTTTTCTTAATTTTATTCGTTTAGAAATTTTAAAACCCACGACAGACAACTGAATTTAATGTCTTATAGAATACTCTTCAATGAATGTGAGTTACAGACTTCTTTATAATATTATCCATCATTCCATGTTTACAATTATTTCCAAGAAAATGTCCATAATATTTTTCGCTTATTCTTTCTGGTGTCTTGTTTTAATGTAATTTGTGGCACTGCACACACATAACTGAAAGATAAAAACAATAATTACAAATTATTAGCTAGCTTTAAACGACTATTTGATAGGTACCTACCTACTGGGTATAGTACATTTGCAGGTGATTCTTCCTAGCAAAAACCAGTTGCTTTATTTCAGTTCTTTATCATGAAATACAGAAATTGTAGTTCATTGTTTACTATTTTACAGATGTAGAGTTCTTCTTAAACATGAGTACATAAGTAAAGTGCTGAAATATGTGGATACAAGAATCAATCATTTCTAGGTTATGCTTATATTTTATGATTTGTCGTAATATTTTCTTTTGTGGGGCTAGGGTAGGTTCAGATCTGACTTTCAACGATAAACACGTTCACATTATAATTAAAAGTTTTAGAAATGGTTTTGTTTGAATTTATTTGTTGCTAAATAAGTAATCAATAATTATTACAGCAGTTGGAAAACAGGGATATTGTTTAGGTACTTACACAATTTTGTAAATTATTTTGTCATAAAAAATACGTGTACCTAATTATTATTGTACACTGTAGTAACATAAAAAAACAATTTACTGAAGTTTTGTTACATTATAATGGAATAATTTAAACATTTTCACAGATATTTTACACAATATTCACGCTGTAACTCTAGCTGTAGCGGTAGACTGGCACGGCGATCCCAATGCTCCAAAAGCCTCAACTCAAGTCTAAATTTTTATCGACAAGTCTCTATTGAGATTGAGAGAGATGGTGTTATTACACCATTGTGCATACGTAAATTGCATTAAATCCATTATTTAGCGTTATTTATGTAAAATAAAATACTTCATGCCATTAATATTTGACAATTCATAGTGTTGACGTTCACCGATGTTAGTTTCTTCTGTGTAAGTCTGGCTCAAGGCTATACACATTTTACATGACAAAACAATGAAATTTGGGTACTTTTTGGAGGCGTTTTTTTATGTTAAATTTTGAAATTTTTGAATGTTTATTTATCAGAATGTGTTCATAATTAAGTATATTTCAATTTAAATATAAGTTTTAGCAGGGCTGACAACCAAAAAATCAAAATTAAATCGATTTCTTGGAAAATGGAACACCCTGTATAAAAATTGATGTTATCATCAGATTCTACGCGCCATCTAGTGTCTGTATACCAAATTTCGTCGCACTGGCTATGATGGTTTCTGAGATATTCGCACTGAGAGTCTTAGAAAGAACACCCGGTATAACTGAAGATGGTATATAATTCTTTCAAATTACAGTGAAAAATGTCACATGAGGTGCATATTTTATTATAATTGCATGTCATTGAATACACAGGAGATTTCAATAAAACATTAGTGTTAGCAATCGTGCAGTAAAAAGTTCGTGGTGTACGACTAGCTACTCTATTTGTTAAAAAATATACGGAATTTAGGATTTGAGGACAATCGATATTATTACTCAGAAGTGAATGTAAAAACTTTAAACTATAAAAGTTCCTCCTAAACTCTAACAAATTAAAATTGAAGCGAGTAATCAATTCCTTATAATCACATCCTCTGTTAGGATATACGCCATCAACATGAAATGCTAGAAATTTTAAAAATTTTTTCTGAACGGATTCAACTAATTTGATGTAATAATTGTAGTACGGATTCCAAATAAGGCAACAATATTCAAGTTTCGATCGAACGAAAGTGAAGAGCAGTTTTATTAGAACTTCGTTATCTTTAAATACACGACCTTGTCTTACTACGAATCCCAAACGCTTTAAAGAAGCAGAAACTGTTTGTTGAATGTACTCAGAGAAACTCAATTTGTTGTTGAAGCATACACCCAAATCTCTAGTCGTGTCAGTACGTAATAAAACTTCTGCATCTACATTGTAGTGAAAAAGAATAAGATTAGTTTTACGTGTGTATGATATTACTTTACATTTCGAAATATTTAATTGTAACTTGTTAGAATTGCACCACTGTGAAACCTTGTTTAACTCATTCTGAAGAGCCATACAATCATGTAAACTATTAATAGACGAATAGATTTTTAGATCATCAGCAAAAATCAACTTATTGCAAGTAACAGAGACATTAAGATCATTGACAAATAATGAAAAAAGTAATGGCCCAAGATTAGACCCTTGAGGGACACCTGACGTAATAGGATAAACCTCAGATTTGAAGCCGTTGTAGGTAACATAATTGTATCGATTAGATAAATACGATTTTAATAACTGTACTGCATTAGCAGTAAACCCGTAAGCAGATAATTTGTACAGCAATATTTTATGGTCTATGCGGTTTTGAAAAATCTGTGTATACAACGTCTACTTGGCCTTGCACATCTAATACATTTGACAAAAATTGTGTCATACAAATCAAATTAGTGTTAGTTGACCGTTTTTCCATGAAGCCATGCTGATCTGGCGATATTATGTTTTTAAAGTGAGGGTAGATCCGGTTATATAATGAGATCTCAAAGGCCTTTGCAAAATTACACAGAAGCGTAATAGGTCGATAGTTTTATACAGAAGATGGGTCACTACTTTTTAAAATAGGGCACACGCTAGCCGTCTTCCAATCATCAGGAAAAATACCAAGGCGCAATGACAAGTTGAATATTATTTGTAAAGGATATGCTAAAACATGAGCGCAATCTTTAACAAAAAAACTTGGAATTAAATCGGGTCCACACGTCATTTTATTTTTAAGTTTCTTTATGGAATTAATTATCTCGATTTCAGAAAAAGCATTTATAGGAATAGTAGGCATATTAATATCAATATCAAAGTTTCGACTGGCATCAAAGGTATTATTGGATTTCAGAAAGACACTGTGAAAATATTTTTTAAATGATTCGACAATATCGCTAGGATTGTTAAATTCTTGGTTTTTACTATCTCGCATAATACCGGGAATTCTGCTGACACCTCTTTTGTTATTAATGAAATATATATTTCATTAACAAATTTGTACGTGAATAGCATATGTGTGCGAATAAAAAAAGTGGTAAAGAAGTACAACTGTTAAATGGAAAATGTTGGAAACTCGCGAAAGGAAGATTCTATTTTTAAAATGAGTTTTCAAAAAAAAAAAAAAAATTCTATTGCTATATCTTACAAGATGAAACTTAGTCCGTATAAATAAAATCGAAAAGAGTATACTGATAGAAAGGACGAAATAGTGATATGGCAAAGAAACTATTTAAAATAAATAAAAAATAAGAATCTGGATCGAAACATGGGCGTATGAAGGTCATACGGAAAGCGGTACGATATGATATAATAAGTGTTAATGTGTGACCATTATAGTGACAGTGCTAGTAACGAATAGTAAATAGTGTGTATGTATTCTAGAGCCTTTTGTCCTTTAGAATGCGGAATTCGCAAATATTTACGCGATTTATTTAATGGTGGAAAAATCTCTATTTGTAACAAATTTTGGCAACTACCTATAACATTTTCATCATGAAACTGTCATGGTAAATTATCAGAAGTTCAAAACAAATTTATTAACACCACATAATAATGAAAGGGGCAATAATATTTGTAGTGTTTGACAGTTTCGCAAATTGCAATGGAGAAGTTGCATGAATTGTATATTGATTTGAAATGTATTACAGGGTAATCTTTCAATCATATTGAAAGGTCAGAACATGTGTCTGATGGCAATAATCACTTTATAATTAAAATATTAACATTAATAAATTGCCATAGAATGTAAACAAAACCACGAGATCGAAAACACAGTTTCATTGGTGTGACGTCAAATGTCAGTACGCCATCTTGCTTATGTTACAACGATCGTGACCTGTATGGTCTGTGATCGTGACGTAAATACGTAAATAGACGTTTGACGTTTGTGTCTAAGTTTTGTGTGACACATCTATTGAGTCATAGATAATGTAAATACTGTGTAAGGTAGTAACCTGACTGAGGCTCTTTAAAAAAAACTATAAAATAAATAAAACGAACAGCCCTATAAGTGTATATTATCTAATTCATTGGGGAACGCATCCTCAATGTGTAACTGCGCGTGTATATGGTTCTGTAAATTGTCAAAAATTTAAGGTTATGTTCTGCCTTAGAACAGAAATGGTTTTAATAAATTGCAAAATGTAATGCATAAATTCTATAATACCTACTAGCGGTTCCCCCAGGTATACCACGGAGTTTTCAAAGAAAGATAAGTACCCATATAACGATTAATAATTATTAAACCTTAAAACTAAGATATTAAACTAAATGCTAATTTTTATTCCAGGTGTAAAACCCCCCAAATTATCTATAACTGATTTATTGAAAATGATATGGCTAGATAAAGTAAACTAATATGTATAGATAAATTTAAGTTTAAGAATCGGCTGCATAGGATAAAACAAACGAATATGCTTTAGACTGATGCTAAAGTCAAGCTACACATATAATAGCCACAGACTGTCAAATAGTATAAATAAGAATTTATATTGCAAGTGACAAAGGAAGGTAATTGTAATTTTTGTGTTACTTATTAGTGCTTGCTGTTTAGAGGAGCAGCTCTAACATATCCCCCAATATCCTTCCCTCGGAAAGGTAGGTATCAATACAAATAGCTGATGGATTTGATCAAGTGTGTGTTATAGGTACTTGTGATGTGATCCAAGAGATTATTTATTTCCAGCAAGTACTTAGGTGTACAAATTTTAGTCCGTATTAGTTTTGAAACCAGTGGTTAACTGGCCTAAAAGAGAAGACGGAGTGATCGATAAGAGGGAGTTCGTTAGAATGCATCATTTATAATTTTAATTATTGTGGGCATATATTAGGATCTGATATTTAAATAAAGTAAAAATATATATTAAAAGTGTAATCTTATCTTACCAAAAGGTGTTGGGCGGCCAGTCAAGTGGTAAATTCCTCCAATGCCAACGACAACTCAGATTCTTTTGTTGCCACAAAACTTTTTATTTCAGCAAAAACTGTACAGCGTAATCCATTTTAAGAACATTTATTGAATTTAGAGTAAAAAGTTATTATTGAAATTAGATATGTTTATGCTGCATTCTTATACCGATATATTCTAATGCTTTTTCTGTACTCGTTGAAGGTAGTTATACTAGGGTGGACAATAGGACTGTAGTATGGTGAATATGTGTTCACATGGAAATTTCCTAGGGCTTCTCAGTAGGTTTTAATAGTATCTAAATTATTGTCAAGGTTGCAAAGATGTTTGTTTTATTTTCAGTCTGGAGCTGAGCCTGAACTCCTGTATGCCATACATTTTGTATTATAATTAATTTAATAAAGAAATATATGAATGTAGTTGGTTATTTAATTCGATTAAATTTAAATTAGTGAAAGACCTTAGAATCAGAAAATTAATAAAATAGTATATTATTTAACGAGCGGTAATGCAGGTCATAACTCAACGCAGTGAGTTATGACCATTACCGCAAGTTGAATACTATACTTTATCTACGGCTATAACAATAAATACTAAGATACAAGTATCGAGAAAGAAAATTGATTTGAAAACATCAAAATTATTTTGTTAAAATATCAAATGACATTAGTCCCCTCATTGATAATAATTGACAGTTCCGCCTACTGAGAGGCGTTGGCAATTTAATAATTTTAAAATCTTTTAATTATTCATTCCTTTCCACTTGTTAAAAAATTCTTTCCATTTTACACCAATGGAACATATTTATCGGCTTAAAAATTTCCAAGAATTTACTGAGTACACTATTTACATACGGAATTATCATTGTAGAAGCTCAGCGTGAGTTATAATAACTCACTATAAAAACTCAGGCTATTTGTTTATTGCTCAAAAGCAGTTGAATAATTAATATATAAATTAATAGGAGTAGGTAAATAATATTACAGAGGGTGTTACGTACAGAAAAGTGGATAAATAAATTCATCTAGTATTTTTTATCGAACATTTCTACCATTACAAATATACATTATTAAGTAAAAAAGGTATACTTTATTACTCTTACTATTTTCTCCTGTTTTCAGTTTAATATATGAAATAATGTATTATTCAATTAGGTATTAAGCTAAACAAATGTCACTTTCTTTATACTGTATGCATTAGTATTGTACAGGATGCCTGTAAAAGGTCTATATATTACAATATTCATTTTACCGTAGGTTCGTAACGCTAAAATATTATGATTTAACCGACCTTATCTTAAAGCAAAAATTAATACGTTGAGATATGGGTGTCTAAGTTATGATTTTTTCATCATAATTTAATCCGTCTTCAATAATGTATTATGGAAATGTTGGATAAAAATATAAAATATTTAATGATTCACCTATCTGTAACTAGTAGGACAAAAACTGGAAACAGAAAATACCTATTAATTTTCCTTACCCATATTTTTGACGCATTAATTAGTGCGCCCATTTCAGAACTAATTTCTCCAGCTATTTTGAAATTTCTTTATTTTCTAAGAAAAATAAAAAACTTACTTTTAGCACTCTATCTCCTAAGGCAGCCACATTTGGCTTTTATCATACATTAAGTCTATTGTTTTATTTTATTTTTATTTTTCATGCTAATAAACCGGAATGTTTACACACGTCAACAAAGTAATGTAAAAGTAATTCCAATAACATACAAAGCAATAATACACTACACAAAACTAATAAAAAATGTAAAACATAAAAAACACAAATTAAAATTATACAGTAAAATATTTACCAACTACTTTCACGAATTAATTAAAGTTACTATTAAAATACTCACAGAAAATATTAAAAGCCCTGTTAAGTATGTTTTTACTTTTCGTTTAAATACTACTAGCGGCAGTACCTTGAGGTTATTTGGGAGAGCGTTAAAAAACTGATAGGCCAAGTAGCCCGTATACTCGCGTCAAGAATTCAGACGACTTACGTCATACGAACAAATGAATAATTCATTATATTTTCATGAAAATATTTAAGAAACTGCAACTGATAGTAATAAAACTATATACTACACTAAAAGTTTGCATTATATATTGCACTAAATTGCAAAAAATGATTGTTTTTAACGCGACCAAATATCGAAAATTACGTTGACAATAAAAACAAATGTGTAACGTCAGCTGTGACGTAAGACGTCTGAATTCTTGACGCGAGTATACCATTTCTGGTTTTGTTAAGTCTCCGGAATTCAATGTTTAACTCATTTTTATTTATGGTGTTATACACATGAATGCAACTCCTGTTTCCAAGTTGGTGTAAATTTGTTTTAACATATAGGAGACATTGATAAATATAAATACAGGGAACAGTTAGGATGTTAAACTTAATGTACTATACTTTACAATGGTCCCGAAACTCCAGACCTGCCATAGTCCTTATTGCTTTCCGTTGTTGCGAGAATACCCTTGATAACCCGGTTGCATGACTTCAAGTTAATATGCCATATGATATAATTGACTGTATGATTTGTATGAGTATGATTACGTCTACCAGAAGACGTAATCGTAAGAAGAAAGATATGGTTGTTGGAAACAGTGTTGAGGGTCCGATAAAAGGGGTGCCGAAGTTTGTATCTTTGCATGTGTACAGGGTGGACGTAGGAACAAATCCATCAGATCTAAGGGATGTATTGCAAATTCATTTCTCCGAAGTTACGTGTGAGGCAATTACTCCGAGACATCCTCATCTGTACACATCTTTTAAGGTAAATATATACGAAGAGAGTTTTAAAAATGCTATGAATCCTGACGTTTGGCCAAAAGGTGCGTGTGTGAATCGGTTTTTTCAGCTGCGGATGAAAACCATTTTGGCAAATTGACATGTGAATCCGACATTATGTTACTAAATGTGCAATCGTTGAATACACAGTTGATAAGTTTTTTAGAGAAAGATGTTTGTAGTTATTACTCCAATGTAAAAATTTTATGTCTGACAGAAACCCATGCTAAGGTTAAAAATATTAATTATAAGTATATAAAAAATTTTACATTGGCAAATTCGTTTTGTAGAACTGCAAATGAGAAAGGGGAGTTGCAATATTTGTTAGATCTGACGTGGTTGTATCAACACTTGACTTGACAAGTTTTTGTATGGAAAAACATATTGAAATTTGTGGTATTAAATATAAAGTAGGTAATGTTGTTACAATAATTATTACTTGTTATAGAGCCCCCTGTGGAGATTTAATAGTATATTATGCAACGATCATGTAATGATGGTTATTAATACACGAGCATTAATCGGGATACGAAACGAGCCGAAGGCGAGTTTCGTATGGTTTATGCGAGTGTATTAATAACCATTACATGAGAGTTGCATACGCTATTTTTTCTACACCCGATAAATAATCAAAAACCATAAATTTTATATTTTTATTGAACACAATAGGTAACAGTAATTATTCGTATGAACTGCATTTTCTGCTTTCTCCGATATGTGTGGAGGAGTCGATGGTAATTCTTCTATGTCACTGATATCCGACATTTTGATAAATTATCGAAGTTTAGCTAGGTATCTACGAATATTTAATACGTACTGATTTTGACATGTAAAATAATTACATAGGAACCTAGGATAAACGTCAAATGCACAGCATGCTTGATTGAAAAATTATGAAAAATCTGTATCGTAATGGGTATCATTATGAAACGGATTATAAAATCTGTATCGTAATGAGTATCACTATGAAACGGATTATGGGCATATAAGTGCATTGTTATAATACGGGTGTAGAAAAAGATATTTTTTGATAGAATGTATGATTAGTTAAATATGTTATTATGTCCTAATGCAAATATAATTTTAAGTGGAGATTTTAATGTGGATGCGACTGTAGGTTTTAGAAGCTATGATATTTTTATTAAGTTTTGTAACATGGTTTCTAGTTTTAATTTAAAACCTTTGGTAAGGTGGCCAACTAGAGTAACCAGCAGTACAGCGACTATTATTGATCAGATATTTAGTAATACTAATTATGATAACGTATGGGTAGAAGATAATATTATTTCTGATCACAGATCTGTACTGCTGGAAGCTCATTTAGATGAAAAAACTGTGATATCTTGTGGTGTACATTATAAAAGAAGTTATAATGCAGGTGCGATTGATACTTTTAATTCATTTTTATCAGGTGAGGACTGGCACGAAATATTTATGGCATTAGATGTCGACGAGGCATATGAAAGTTTTCATAATATCATCATTTATTATTTTAATGTATGTTTTCCCATGCGTAAATATAGATACTATAATAATGGTAAAAATAATAAGGGATGGGTTAATGAACAAGTGAAGATATCAGGCTCTAAACTTAGAGATTTGTATAGAATTAAAATAGTATATCCAGAGTTGTCATTAGAATACAATAAAGCAAAGAAAAGGCATGCACTATTAGTACAAAATATCAAAAAGAGTATTATCAAGAAAAAATAATAAAATCTGATAATCCGTCAAAAACTGTGTGGAGTATTATAAATCAAATGTCGGGGAAAACTAAGCATATGCAAAATATAACTTTAAAATATTTAAATGAATTATGTGAAAATCCAGTAACGGTGGCCTCAGAGTTTAATGAGTTTTTTATTAATTATCCTAAAGATAAACGCAACTTGTTGTCAAGTAAAAATAACGCACATACTCCTAATATTTGTAATTCCCAACATTCATTTTTTCTAAAGCCTTTTATCAGTCAGGAGTTATTAGCCCTGTTAAAAATTAAGTTAAAAAACAAGCCTTCTGCAGGACCGGACGAATTTCCAATGTTTATTGTAAAAAAAATTGTAGAGGTAATTATAGAACCACTAACCTTTTTTGTCAACTTGTCGTTTATAACCGGAAAGTTTCCGAAATGCTTAAAGGTTAGTAAAGTTGTACCTTTATTTAAAAGGGGGGACCCACAAGTCATAGACAATTATAGACCTGTAAATATTTCGTCAGCTTTCGCTAAAATATTTGAATATGCATATTTAGATCGATTTATGAAATTTCTTCAATAATACAATATTTTAAGTAAAAGTCAGCATGGATTTCAAAGTAACAGGTCAACATCTACGGCGATTCATGCATTTTATGAAAGGCTTATAAAGTATATTGAGGATGGAGAATGTCCAGTAGATGTATTTTGTGATATAAGTAAGGCCTTTGACTGTGTAGATCAGGATAAATTATTGAGCAAATTATACGCCTATGGTATACGTGGTAGAAAACAATATGTAAGGCTGGTTCATTCGCAGGAGGGTAGTGTAACTAGGGTCAATTCTGGATATAAAGAGGTGGATATGGGAGTTCCTCAAGGTTCGATACTAGGACCTATACTGTTTTTATTGTATGTAAATGAATTGGATGCCTTGGTAACGCACGCTCTCCTGGTTATGTATGCTGATGATCAATCATTACTTATATCAGATAAGTCAGAATTAAATTTACAAGTTAAATGTAATAATACATTAAATATATTAGATGATTGGTACAGTGTACATAACCAAAATTTGAGCCTAAATAAAACCTATGTAGTCCGTTTCCATAATTGACAAAAGGGGTGCATTAATGTAAATGTTAAAATAGGCAATGACAGTATATCTCAGACCAAAGATGTAAAATTTCTCGGAATTATATTCGACGAATGCCTGAACTGGCGACCCCATTGCAACCAGCTAATAAAAAAGATAAATTCTGTATCTTATTTAATTCGAAATTTATCCAATTTGCTTACAATCGAACAGTTGATTAACTTTTACCACTGCCAAGTCGAATCAAGATTAAGACATGGTATTTGTTTTTGGGGATGCTCCACTTCATTTGCGGATGTCTTTGTAGCTCAAAAACGAATTTTAAGGTGTATTGCACGTGCCTCAAGCACTACTTCGTGTAGGCCTATTATGAAAGAATTGAAAATTTTATCATTAACAAGTATCATCATTTTAGAATTAGCGGTGTTTATTTATAAAAATAAATCACGTTTTCGTACCAATTTCAATGTTCACAATCTAAATACAAGATATAATGGAAACTTTCGTATTCCATTTTTTAAATATAGAGTGGCCACCAACTCACCGATTTGTACGAGACACTGTATATAATTTGTTTTGATAGGAAGGTGTAAAACATGTAAAGCAAAAGTATCAAAAATAAAATTGATGTTAGATATGTTTATTCATTGTTACTATTCAAATTTTCGTAACAAAACAATAACTTTTTAAAAGCCTTTGTAAAGCCCGCTTTACATTAACAATTTCTTTGTCAATTAATTGATCAAGTGGCTTTGTCAAGTCAGACAAATGTAATACTAAAATTTGACCGTCAAATAAATTGATGAAGAAACTTGTTGTAATTTTTCGTCAATTATTACAATTCAGGAATACCAACCTAAAATAAATGTAAATAAGTAACCGAGTAGCAGCAATAATAAATGCAATGGAAGTTTTTTTTGCCCTAAAATATAATTATTAAAATTACTTTTCATTTTTAACAGTTTTTGTTTCGTATACAAATGGGAATGATATAATGTCAAAAGTTAATATTACTTTTAGGTTAGTATGGGTGACATCTGACAGCGAAATTGTTAAGAAATTTGCCAAGCCCTGAACATAATGTAAAACCAAAGTGCGACCTTGAAGAAATTGATGAATTAATTCATCAATTTCTTCGACAATTAATTGTTAGTGTAATGTCCTTCTAAGACACATTATTTTGCTATTCTAACCCTATATTTTAACAATTATTTTCACATATTTCTAAATAAAAGAAAACAGTTTTGTATGTAGTATTAAGTTTATATTATAACAACATCTACATATACAATTAAATTTAAGAAAATGAATATTTCTAAAGATTTCTGTACCTAAACATTTGTTTGATAGACCGCTTCTTCCATTATTTATCCGTACTTATGTACTTATTTTCAATTAACCTTACATTAAAATGGCCTTCACAAACATACAACATTGAAATGATGGAGAGCTTTATACTTTTTTCTTCGCCGCGATTCATTCACTGAAATGTACGATATGGAATGCGCTTCCCATTGCACATCCAAATAAAGGTACCAAGCCTAGGAGCAGACAAAAGGAGGCACATGAAACTCAGCAAAGACATACTTCATTGGTTATGTACGTAGGTGCGAGAGAGACAACCATCTGCACGTACGATATGAATTGTGTTCTTAATTTCCCATTATTTTGTTTGTAAACACGTCATTGGCGTACAGTGTGGTTTCTTCTTATATCTTGTATCTCGTTAGTGTTATTCTTTGTGTATTTTTGTGGGTGTTGGAACATGTCATGTTTTATAAGGGACTGTAAAATTAACCAGCATATAGCATGAAATAATTATTCATATCCAGAATTCAATTTCACTTCAATTCACAATTAGCTAAGCCCCTACTGCTCCGCCAGTGCTAGAGGCACAAAAACAAATATGGCGCTGATCATGAGTAATCCATTCGCGCAGCTTTTAGCGCATTCCAGTCATCATAATATAAAATTACATTTCGGTGGATTCATTGCCATACACCACAGTTTACTTGTTTTTTCAATTTTTGGCACGGAGAAATATTTTTTACGGAAATTATTTCTAATTGCACAATGCAATATTTCTTTCCCGTGATAATACACTTTCTAGGCTCATTTTACGAGTCTATTTTGCAAATTTTTTCAACACCAGTGTCTGTTTAGCACAATAACACTTAATAAATATTACACACGACAAACTAACTCTTCTACCTAACCCCCAAATGAGATACTAAACACCTAACCTAAACGTATGAACTCATTCTACTCGTATTGCGACCACATACTTATGTGATTGCTAATCTATGGTGATTGCGACTGCGTTGTCCGAATGAAAGCACAAAACATTTGTTTTGTGCACACAGGTGACATCCGACGTCAGCCGCAACTGGCGGTTGACGTCACATGTATTCAATACGGCGGCCTCTGTTTTCTGGGGACGTGGTCAGACTAAAACTTTAAATGCCGTTTTTGAACTTATTTTTCCATCAAATTGTCTAGGACAAACGCCATTTCGATTAAAATAATACATTGTTTCTTCTCCACGTATTTGAAAAAATCATGCAATTTCCCCATTGTCAAAAGTCGAGATTTTCCCGCCATAAATAAAACATAAGTTGCAAAATTCGTGCAAATATCCGTGAATTTCGCGTCCATGAGGACAAGGCTTAAGTGTGATATCTGCGGAGTGCGCATCAGGTAGGTGTAAGTGGGTGGTAGTGGGCAATTGTCGTCCATAAGGACAGGGACACATTTAAAGTAAATTGTTAATGGGCTAGGTTCAGCCGACGTCAACTTATTTTTGATAATTTTGTGTGCTTTAACTCTTCTCAAATGGTACGCTTAGGTAATCATACCACCCGTACCTTCCGTACTCATCTCTGTGTTGTGAATTAGTCACTCTCTATTATTTTCGGCCTTGGTTAATTGATAATACAAGATAAAAACTTTAAATTTTGAAATAATTCATATTATTTTTATTATCTAACGCCTCGAAACTGGTAGAAACTGTTATATCACTGTTTCTACTCTAAAAATATTGAATGTTATGTAAAGCATGTATGTATATTTGTATATTTTTTATATCTGATCGTCTTCAAATTTAGTACGCCTCCTTGCGTGCTCCTTGCACGCTTCGCCCGTCGCGCTTGTCTACAAGCTCGCGATTAGTCACTCTCTACAATTTTGGAAGTCTGGTATATAAATTCTACAAATATTAGTTTTTAATATAATTTGAAATACTGCGATAAAATTATATCTAATTTATGAAAAAAAAAAAATAGTTCACAAAAATTAAAGAAGCCCATCTGGAAATTCCTAGGTGATTTTTTTTAAAATTTTTTTCGCAAACTGCAAAACGGTTCTCCTTCTACAAAAGTTGTCTATATAGCCACAGTACATATATCCTAAAGTTTGGTTTGGGTCCCATGTCTGGTTATTGAGATATGACATACCTGAAATCTCACTAGCTGCCGCTACATTATATGACATTTAGAAGCATTAACTTCCATACCATGAAGTGTACACCAGCTAAGTACCCTATCAAGATCCGCCTGAATCTTGAGACAGTTATTCTGACTGCAAATTTTCTGAAATAACTTCGCCAGTAAAGTAAGTAAAGTCGTCAGCAAATAGAAGACACCTACTAAAGTAAAAACATGTATGTATATCGTTAATAAATATGTTAAATAGAAGTGGACCCAGGTGAGATCCCTGGGGAACACCCGAGGTGAACTCAATGAAAAGAAATGAGAATATGTTAGGAGACCAAGTTCAGTAGACCTACCGGACATAAATCCAAACTGCTCATCAATGAGGACACTTCTAAGGCTAATTGTTAAATAGTCACATACAATATTTTCAAAAATTTTAGGTAGGAATCGTAGTTAAAATGCTACGTATGTTAGATATTTTGAAACATATTCCAAGCCATTTTGAATTGTTACTCCAGCAGCCCGCACTTGAATTGTTTTGTCTTTGTATATTAGATATTTCGAAACATATGTCAAGCCATTTTGATTTTGTCACTCCAGCAGTCCGCACTCAAATTGCATTTTGTAGCTCCAGCAGCCTACACTCAAATTACTTTTTCTACATATATTACATACTTTTAATTAACTTCCATGTTTAAAAAAATAATGTGGAATTTTACACCTGCAAACCTGCATAACCAAATCATAAAAAATCATAAAAAACTATTCCTAAATTCTAAAAAACATAAAAGCAAACAACAAACAAGTAACAAGAAATAACTAAAAAAAATCAAAATTCTTAAGTACATAAGAAAAAATTAATTTTAACCGTTTTCGGTCTTGATCAAATTCATCAAGTACTGTCTTGATAAGTTGAATTCTATCGCTTTCAATTTTTTTCCTATGTACACTAAAGCCGAATTTTTTTAAGCTTACCACAACATACCAAGTGTAACCACAACTAACCATGCAAATTTTATGAAAATAGTATGTCACGTGACATACCACAACTGGTAACCGTACCTTACCATTTCAAAAAGATAGTTACAAGGTCTGGTATCTATGTTCATCTCTTTTTAGTTAGAAAAAGAAATAGAAAGGTGTCAGCACGCAATATAAAAGGCGCGATCCGTTGATTGACATAATTTCATATTTCAGTCGAGGGAAGTATATATTTTATCTAGAGTCGAGGGTTTGTTTAAAAAACACTTGAAAATGATCTCAAAATTCTTTAAGACCCTTAATATGCAATTATTATACTTTAAACTGTTAAGTCGTTCGTACATTAGTTGTGTGAGAAAAAAATGGATTCAATTGAAATATATTTAAATAATATCTTAATTGCTTTGACTGACGTTAGTGAAGTTATAAAACAGATGAAACAAGGTAAAACATAAAAACTATGTAGCATAAATAAAAATTAATATTTTCTTATATAGATGACGAATTTTTAATCGACTATGTAGTGAGGGATATCAGAGGTGGATTGGTAGAATTCATCGATCCTAATTCAAATTTAGCGAATTTAGAAATTGTTAGAGTTGATGGAAATTCTTCAGAAGCTAACACAGAACAAACAACAGAATCTGAGAAACTTATTCCCGTATGGACATCGAAAGCGAAACCTACAGAGAAAGATATAGAAGCTACAGATTTATTGCTGCAGTTGAGGGAAAATGAAAAATTTGTAGCAAGATTTAATGATAAAAAGACACACAAATTACATTTATGGAAAGAAATCGCATCATGTTTAAAGGAAAGAGGGTTCGAAGTTGATGCCGAAAAGTGTCGCCAAAAATTTAGTAATTTGTCTAAAATGTACATAAGTTTTGTAAGGCACGTACATACAACAGGTGAAGAAAAACAACCTGATTTTTATGACGAATTACATAAAATTCTTGGGAACAAGAACAAGGTTACGTTGGAGTATACGTCGGATACTTTACAAAGTAGCAGCAGCGAAACAGTTTCGCAAGATAACTTGGCAATTCCTGGCCCAAGTTCAGAAGTCTCCAATTTTTACCCACCTGATGAATCTCCATCAATTGACGTTACAGAAAATGTGACCACTCAGTCAACTCAATCTACTTTAAGAAGTGCTAATAAACCACAAAAAGTGACTAAGGAAAACATTTTAAATTTAATTAGTGTGCAATTTCGGCGACAAAGTGAGCAACAATAAGATCATTTTAATAAGTTACATAAAATATTAGAAAAACAAACAGAGCAGAGGGCTCAATTAGTAGACTTATTAAAAGAATTTTTAAAACCTAAACAAACATCAAAAAAGAGACGTCGTTCCGATTCAGAATCAGAGTAGTACTATTCTTAAACTTATTTTTTATTTTACTATCTTATCTTCTGTTTTTTATATATTATTATTATATATTAGATCTCTCTTAAGACTATTATAATAAGGTATTTTAAAGCTTTGTTTATTTTAGAAATACCTACTTTTGCAATTGTTTATAACTTGTTAGATGCTAAGGTTTAATGTGGTCAAATAATCAATGTTTTCTATTATAATACTTGTTATCTTAAAATACATGTTTCCACTTACTATAAATTTAGTTCTATTAAAATAAATGTGAGAAAGTAATTTTAATAAATTAATAATATATATAACACATCACATACACTTTTAAATTACATTTTATATAATTCTATATATTTTCTTATAAAAAATATTTTATGAAGTTAAATATTTTTAATACAATAAAAAAAATTTACAGTGAATTTAATAACATATATTGTCTCTTTTTGCCGTCCCCATATTATCGTCTCGTAATATATTTTCTGCGCTTCTTGAAATAACTTCAGATATAGAGGATTTAAAATAATCTTTGTTTATTAAACAAAAATTATGTAAAAAACAGCAAGTGTTTATAATGTCCACTATATATATATATATATATATATATAGTACTATACACATTAATATATTTTAGAATTACCCATCGGCTTTTTAATTGTCCAAATGTGTGTTCTATAACAACTCTTGTTTGGCTGTGCAAAAAGTTATATCTCCTCTTTTCCCGGGTCAAATTACCTCTGCTCTTATATGGTGTCATTAGCCAAGTGGTACATGGATACGCAGAATCTCCAACAAGATGGTATTCATTATCATAAAATAAAGATTTATATCCCTCCCGCATGATTTTTTTATGAAGATTTGACTCTCTCAAAATCCTGGCATCATGTAAAGATCCCGGATATCCAGTTGATATATTTGTTAAAATAATTTCTGCTGTACAAATAGCTTGAATACCTATTGAATGCTGGAAATAGCGATCCTGATAGCTGTCTTGTTGTGCTACAGGAATTTTGCAACTGAAATGACAACCGTCTATAGCACCAATAACACCAGAAAAATTAGCCTTCTTTCGAAAGTCTTCAGCAATTTTAACACACTGCCTTTGGTTGGGCCACTTAATATGTATATATATATATATATATATATATATATATATATATATATATATATATATATATATATATATATATATATATATATCCGTTATTAGTTTTACATATTTAAAAACAGCACTTAATACATAATGAACCGTTGATGGAACAATATTAAATCTGTCTCCTATAGAAAGTATTGTCTCTCCCTTCCCTAAATATCATAACATTATTAACAATGCTTTTTCTAATGTGACAGGTTTGGGATGATTGCGGTACCGTGGAGGAACACCAACACTAATTTCACTAACTAAAGTTTTAAAACTGTCTTTGTTTAATCTAAAATGTAAATAAAAATCATAGTGTAAGTAAAGGTCTATCCATTTTTCATAAAAATCGGGAATCCTCCAATGCTCATTTTTTAAAAGTAAACAGGGTTGAATTATTAGACTTAGATTGCTTGCACTACTTGCCAGAATACTCATAATCAAAAGCAAGTCGGTAGGATCACAAATATCTTCAATAACGGCTGTAACTATCGCCAATTTTGCCCTTTTTGGAATAGGTTCCATTTCACAATTATTATAAAAACAAACAAAATCAATATCAACATATAATTGTAACTAAAAACTGTAAATCAATCAGCAACTTCGTCAATAAGTAAATTATATATATTTATGTTTACTGTTTATATTTATATTTTGACTTTTGACATCTGACTAACCGCAACATACCGTGACGTAATGAAATTTACCATAGTTACTTGGGGTTAGCTTAAAAAAAATCGGCTTAAGTAAGCATAAGCTAGCTAAGCGATTTTTGGCCATCGTTGACCCTTTTTAGTGGAAAGAATCATTCAATTGAATACGTCGTAGGTGGTTGGGAAAGAAAAACTTTTATTGCATTAGCAATTGCGTGGAAAAACTGACATTCTTCAGTAAGCAGTGTGAAAAAAATCTATATCATCAGAAGCGTTTTTAATTTTCCACATATCTTGAATTTTCGATATGATACTGTTCAACTAAATTTTTAATGACATCCGTGTTTAGATTTAAAATATTAGATGGATGAAAATTTACTAACGAAAAAACAGTAGTTGTATCTTTGCCAAATCTTGTAGTTAATGAGCTAATTAGGCAATCTGAATAAAAATAGATATTCTAAAATGGTGAATCTGTTTGGACATTTGATCTCATAACTTGACGCTGCGTTATTCTAGATGCTTTAAATTCTGTAAAATATATTTCTGTATTCTTGGTATTTATTAAAAAAATCTGAAAATACTGGGTTCGAATTTTTTCTTTCTCTTTGAAGAATCTGAATCAAATCCTTAATATGTTTTTTTTTATAGAAAGAAGATTAGTGCACATACCTTGTAAAGCGACCGGTTCTAATTTCGAAGGATATTTTGAAATTGGTTAGACAAATTAGGAAAACTAGTTCTTATGTAGAGCAAAAGAGCTGATGTGCTTTTTTTGTCTGCTCTGAGTATTAAAGTTCTGATCTATTGAAATGTTTTTTATACTTTACTGACCATCTTCCATCTGATAAGAGTAGAATATTGATGGTTCGGTGGAAGAGCAGCATTTGTTGAACTCCGTCATCTCTGTTTAATCTATTTTTGTCTCCTGTTCTTTCAGCTGAAATAAAGACATTTTATTATTATTATTAGTAACTAATGACCTGTGCATGGGACTTACCCTAAAAATAAGCCTCCGAAATTCTAGGCTTCTCTCTTTTAACGATACTTAAAGGTTGTACCTAACCTAATAAAATAATTTGGTTTTATTTCCACTGGAAAAGTAAACAAAAAAAATGAACTAGGATAAATGTGATGAAAATTATATATTTAATGGTGATTTAAATATACTAGAAATAAAAGAGTATGGGTTTCCTCGAAAAGTGTACGAGAGAAGTGATCACTTCCATACGATGGATAATTTAACTTTTTTTAGAAGCTACCGTCTGTATAAAGAAACAGTATTTCACATTTTGACCTAAATCGAAGATCTTGAATTTCCAAGTGATATGTAAGCTCTTAAAAAGAATCACAGTGATAAATTACAAAAAAAAAACAATTATTTTTCTAATTTTTAGTAATAATTCTGTATCACCAATAATTCAATTATTGTGTTGTCTAAGATTTTACTCTAATGCAGGACATCTCAGTGCTATTGCTGATAATGCTGGAGTAACAATATCTTCAGTTTCAAGAATCATAAAAATGGTATCGGAAGCTATTGCAAGACAGCACAATAATTTTATTGAAATGCCAACTCAAGAGGAATTAATTAGACAGTAAAACAAGTTTCATGACATAGCATCATTTGCGATAGTGGCAGGATTGATAGATTGCACACATGTAAAAATTCAGTATCCAGGTAAATATGACAAAAAAAGAAAATAGATTTTTTCCAATAAGTTCCCATATTTTTTTGGTACGTTTAGTAAGGTAAAAGTACCTATTAACGACCTCATAAAAAATAGTACGTAACACCGACCAGTTTGTTTACTTTACTAAAAAATATAATGTTTCTTTAAATAATACCAAAATACAGACCACAGAACGTTTTTATAGTTGATGTATAAAATGGTTTTAAAAGTGTGTATACATTTTTTATAGAACTGTTACATTACCAAAGTGTTTTATAAAAGTGGGTCCTTTTCGATTCTATAAGTATCGTATAAAGGCATTGAACTACGTTATACGAATTTGAAGCTCCTAAAAGATTTATATTATAGCAATTTATACAACCTTTATAAAATTTATTTTGCTAGTTGGGCTTAAACTCTCTATTATCGTTTTTACGTTACGTTAAGTAGTTGTGTTCTGGTTATAGTTTATTGTTGTTATTATTTTGTGGCTACAATATTCCTTCATTTATATAGTCATATTATTTTACATTAGACACTGAAAGTGCTGATACATATAGACATACAATTAGTGAAATTGGAATAGATCCATACACATAAATCTAATAAAGTATAGTGATAATGAATATAATTTTCCTAAATCCAGATATTGTAAATTATCTGTTATATAATAATTGCACATGAATACTTTAAAGAATATAAAGGCTTACAAGCATACAAGCAAGCTGCATGTGGATGGGTGAAAATAGTTGTTGCTAAGAAAATCGATAAATATATTTTTTCTACGTTCATGCAAAAAACATAACTTTATTGAACTATATTTAGTGGAAAAAGTGGTTCTTTATTGCACTAGTGCAATTCTACTGCAGCATTTTGTCATCATGACAAACATAAACGTTCAAATCGACGTGATCTTTTCCTAGACTAGTGTCACTAAATAAAACATTTTTTGGTTTTTGCATGAACGTAGAAAAAATATTGTATGCAACTCGTACAAAAAGTGTTTATTGCACTCAACGTGTTGTCCTACTAGGCCTGACAGCCTCTTTGGACAATTTCACGTCGCGTGCTTAAGCACTTACTTTTGTATGCAACAAGCATAAATAACTATTAGTCTTAGGACAGGTATGTTTTCTGTGCATAGATTTAACATTCATGATTCATGTGTTAATTGCATTCATAAAACTTAAATGATCGGTTTTTAAAGCCCTGGGTTATAACATAAAACGATGGAAGTATATGCTCATTGTAATTGTTTGGCAGGGTTAAGTGAGGCATGCACTCATATTTCTGCTGTATTGTTTTATGTCGATATTGTTACAGAAGCTCACCTACCTTTTTAGTTTGTTAATTACGTTCCTGTTTGCGTTAGAATTTATAATTTTTGTAATACCTTTATTTTGACGTTTTCTGGAATATTAGGCTATATTCTATTTGTTTCTCGAGATCGCAGAACTCTAAAAATCTATATAAGCGGATCAATTCCGCCGTCACAGTCAGTTTATATTGAGCAGTCGAAGACGATTGATAAACGTCAAAGTGTTGACAGTTGTGAAACTAGTTAGAAGGATATTTCTTGTATAATCAAGAGTGACAATAAAGTTTGTCTACGTGACGTGTTTCCACGAAAAGGCAATTTTGAGGTTACATTGGTGGCAGATGTGAGACGTTCCACAAAGAAGACGTTTGGAGTAGACAAGTGAATGCCAGTGACGAGATCAAGAGCGACGGAAATGGAGGAAATATTCAAACAGTTAATGGAGATGATTAAAGGTATGAAAAGGAGCCAAGAAGATATGAAAGAAGAAATAAAGAAGAGTCAAGACGAAATGGGAGAAAATTTAAAGGAAATAAAAAACAACCAAGATTAAATGAAGACTAACCAAGACGAAATGATGAAAGATATGATGGAAGAGAGAAAAGGAAATGAAATACAGTCAAGAGGAAGTGAAGAACAGTTTAGAGAAAATGGAAAATAGCCAAGAAGAATTAAGAAACAAAATGAAAACTAGTTTACAGGAAAACAATAAGAAGTTGGAAGAGACAATTAAGGTTAAACTTAATGAATTTGAGGAAACTGTTGAAGACGAAATTAATCAATTGAGAAGTGAGGTACAAGATATGGTCCAATCAGTAGAAGAAAGCGTTAGTAAATTACAGAATGAAGTCACTAAAGTTGTAGGGAGGTTACAAATCTAAAATCTCAGTTTTCTGCGAAAGAAGTCATTAAGACTGGAAGCAGTTTTCTTCCATCGTCAAGAGTGAACCAACATTTGATGGAAAGGTGTCATGGAGCACTTTCCTAAAACAATTTGAAGCAGCTGCCTTGGCAAGTAACTGGTTAGAAGAAGAAAAGGCTACATCACTAATAGTTGCTCTATCAGGTGAAGCCATGGAGATATTACGAACACTAGCCGAGGATAAACAAAAAGACTATCAAACGCTGAAGAGTGCTTTAGAAATGAGGTATGGCGATGCTCAACTACAACACGTTTATCAAGCACAATTAAAAGGCCGAATACAACGCTGAAGAAAATCTGCAGCAATTTAAGGCAGATATAGCACGTATGGTGAAGCTTTGGCCCAGGCGCTAGAAATTGAAGCTGCACGGCAGGCTTCCAGAAGTAGTCAAGGCAGAATAAGACAACTAAAATTTAGGACAGAAGAACAACGTGAATCCAAAGAGGATGACGAAGAACTGATGAAGAGCTTAAGACAATTTTTGGACAACTATCATAAAGAAAAAGTTCGTACCGATTCTACTGTATACAGCAGGAGAAGATCCATCAAGTGTTGGAATGGGGAAATTGCATGATTTTTTCAAATACGTGGAGATGAAAGAATGTATTTTTTTAATCGAACTGGCGTTTGTCCTAGACAATTTGATGGAAAAATAAGTTCAAAAACGGCATTTAAAGTTTTAGTCTGACCACGCCCCCAGAAAACCGTAGCCGCCATATTGAATACATGCTACGTCACCGGCCAGTTGCGGTTGACGTCGGACGTCACCTGTGTGCACAAAACAATTGTTTTGTGCTTTCATTCGGACAACGCAGTCGCAATCACATAAGTATGTGGTCGCAATACGAGTAGAATGAGATCATAAGTTTAGGTTACGTCTTTAGTATCTCATCAGACGCTGGTGTTAAAAAAATTTGCAAAATAGACTCGTAAAATGAGCCCAGATAGTGTATTATCACCGGGAAGAAATATTGCATTGTGCAATTACAAATACTTTCCGTAAAAAAATTTCTCCGTGCCAAAAATTGAAAAAAAACAAGTAAACTGTGGTGTATGGCAATGAATCGCGACGAAGGAATAAGTATAAAGTTCATTTCAACGTTGTATGTTTGTGAAGACCATTTTAATGTAAGGTTAATTGAAACTAAGTACATAAATACGAATAAATAGTGGAAGAGGCGGTCTATCAAACAAATGTTTAGGTACAGAAATCTTTAGAAATATGCATTTTCTTAAATTTAACCGTATATGTAAATATTGTTATAATATAATATATAATATAACTTAATACTACATACAAAATTGTTTCCTTTTATTTAGAAATATGTGAAAATAATTGTTAAAATATAGGGTCAGAATAGCAAAATAATGTGTCTTACAAAGTCTTTTAAAAAGTTATTGTTTTGTTACGAAAATTTGAATAGTAACAATGAATAAACATGTCTAACATCAAGAATTTTATTTTTGATACCTATTACTTTTGCTTTAAATGTTTATATCCTCCTATCAAAACAAATTATATACAGTGTCTCGTGACTAAACCAACAGAGTAACTAGAAACAATAGATTTAATATATGATAAAAGCCAAATGTGGCTGCTTTAAGAGATAAAGTGCTAAAAGTAAGTTATTATTTTTTTCTTAGAAAATAAAGAATAATTTCAAAATAGCTGGAGAAATGGGCGCACTAATTAATGCGTCAAAAATATTAGTAAGGAAAATTAATAGGTATTTTCTGTTTCCAGTTTTTGTCCTGCTAGTTACAGATAGGTGAATCAATAAATATTTTATATTTTTATCCAACATTTCCATAATACATTATTGAAAAGGGATCTTTTTAAGGACCGCGTTTTAGTAATCGGAAATCACCCAAAGACAATCCACTCAGGATGTGGCGGTTCCAATTAGCGTAAAGCCGAACTAGAGCTAGATACACTTTCGCGTAGAATATCGGTGTTATAGATTTCTTTACTCGGTAGCTTCGCCTAACGTTTTA
Source organism: Monochamus alternatus (assembly GCA_037114965.1). Taxonomy (NCBI): domain Eukaryota; kingdom Metazoa; phylum Arthropoda; class Insecta; order Coleoptera; family Cerambycidae; genus Monochamus; species Monochamus alternatus. The sequence goes on along the minus strand of CM073429.1, from coordinate 39,946,199 downwards.
TCCGTAGGATCAGAGGCGTATTAAGGAAAATCAGCCTAAAGTACAGAAACAACAAAACAATATCAGTATCTGCACAGAATATAGCCATAACATACCAGGGTGTTTCTATAAGATTCGTTGGCGCAAAAAACGAATCATTAACTAACTTCAGTTCAGAATTTTAGAAATTCAATCATTATTAATGTCAAAATTAAGACATGGCCCCGAACCGATAGAACATAAAATAGCTATGAGCGAAGTCTTTAAAAAATTGAGTCTTCGTACATACGTTAGAAACCTTCCATTTAATTTCTAACAAATGATACGTACAAAAGAAATTACAAACTTAGAAGACGCCATTTTCTTCGTTACTAAAGAAGAACAGTTCCAAAAATACAAACGCTCCGTCGAATATAATCCTAAAAAGGATAACCAATAATCATACCCACAATTTCGTCAGCAGTCTCAACAACCTCAACATCAGTCTTTCCAACAATTTCGTTCAAAACCTCATCAAAAACATTTTCAACAACCCTTCCAACAACATTTCTAACAAAAACCCTTCCAATAATTTGAGCAAAGAAATGGACAATCCAAACCTACTCCTATGTTCGGCATATCCTCAATTAAAACCAATTTATACTATAATGAAATGGAAGATGCCCTTCTCGATCAAAACGATGAATATTCAGACTATTTAAACTCTGCATTATATTCCTTTTATAACGATCAAACCCAGGAACTTGTAGAAGAGGAAGATAATGAAAATTTTCCGGTTATCCCGAATACGAATTGTTTTTACTCAAATTCTCCACAGCTCTAGCTTAATGGAACTGGGCACGTAAATTTGAAATTTGAAAAAAGCAAAGCTTGCGACTTACCGAATTTCCAATGGTGATGGTTTCCGAGGGCCCTCAGTCTTCGTCAGAGCTATGCAATACAGGAGAGCACAGGCTAGCACAGGAACGGGAATCAAGCGGCACACACACACAAGGCAATTTTTAAAAATTGCAAAGTTAAGCGAGCGTTAGTATAGCGCGTTAGGTAGCGTCTCTAACATGAGTATATATATATATATCTAGTATGGTAGTCGCAAGCCGAGATCGCGCAAAAAAGTACTATACAAAAAGAAAACAAAAAATATAAAGAAATAGTGGGTTCTATTTGAATGCAACCAACAATTTACCTACTTAATTATAATATATATTAAACTTAAACATAAAAAAAAAAATGAATACGAAACATTCCGGCCCACCAAAATGCTATGCATTTTCGAAGGCAGAAACAGGGAGAGGATAAAGTTTGATTAAGGGTCTTTTTATAATTCCATTTGCAGTAGTAACTTCTGCAACTCGAGCAACTCCGTCAGCTCCTGGATACAGAGCACTAATTCGGCCAAGACGCCATTTTAACGGAGGCAGTGCATCATCTTGTATTAAGACTAAAGAATTAATTTCAGGTAAAACTGAATTTTTCAACCATTTTTGCCGTTGTTGCAAAGTATGTAAATATTCCGCATGCCAACGCTTCCAAAGATCCTGGTGAATTCTTTGTAACAGCTGCCAACGGTTGAGATGTGTTAATTTAATATGACTTAAGTCGGAGTCGGGTGCAGCAGTCAGCGGTTCCATAGTAAGAAAATGACCCGGAGTTAATACGGAAAAATCATTTGCGTCTGAACTTAAGGGCGTTAAAGGGCGCGAGTTAAGAATTGCTTCGGTTTGGCATAGGATAGTGTAAAATTCTTCATATGTTAAGACTTGGTAACCAATAACTCTAATTAAATGTTTTTTCATAGACTTAACGGCAGCTTCCCACAGTCCACCAAAATGGGGAGCAGAAGGAGGTATGAAATGCCATTCTATAGACTCAGACGAAGCTGCATCGCGTGTCAAATTTAGTAACTCTTTATTGGCTTTAACAAAACACGTACCGTTGTCACTGTACAAGTGACTTACACGTCCGCGACGGGCAATAAATCGACGTAAAGAAGCCAAAAAGGCTTCTGCGGTTAAATCAGATACTAGTTCGATATGAATAGCTTTTGTCGACAAACATATAAATAAGCACACATAGGCTTTACATGTCTTAACTCCGCGATTTTTACTTAAGGTTATGTGAAAAGGCCCAGCGTAGTCTACACCAGAGTGTGAAAACGGTTTATTTGGCGACACTCTTGGATTAGGTAAATTACCCATTAAAGGTTGAAACGGTTTAGGATTGACTTTGAAACATTTTGTACATTTAGATAAAACATGGTTAATAGCGCGCCTAGCGGATAAAATCCAAAAATTTTGAAGAGTAAGAAAGTGAACAGTCTGGAGACCGGCATGAAAGTATGTTAAATGTATATTTTCAATTATTAAATAAGTCAATCTACTAGTTCTAGGTAATAATGCCGGATATTTTTTATCATAAGCAAGCGCACAATAATGTAATCTTCCACCCACTCTTAGAATTTTTTTTTCATCAAGGAAAATATTTAATTTTTGAAAGGGTTTTGGAAGTTTTTTATTTTTGGTAATATTGGAAATTTCTTCCGAGAAAGCCTTTTGTTGGTCATATTTAACTAAAGTCATTAAAGCATTGTGAAGTTCCTTAAAAGAAAAATGTCCTTTATATTGTTCTTTAGGAAAGCGGCAATTATTTAAAAAGCGTAAAATATAACCTAGAATGCGTTTAATAGAATTGAGAGACGAATGATTACTTAATAAATTATCTAAAAAATTATTATCCACCGAAACAATGAGTGCAATATTTTTCTTTTCTTCAACAAGTACCTCAGAGGTATCAATAAAGTTATTTTGCAAATTAGACCAATGATCTTCGGATTTCTTAAGAAATTCGGGACCGGCCCACCAGTATGAATTGGTTAACAGCTCGGAAGGAAAAGCCCCTCGTGAGGCAATATCGGCCGGGTTTTGACAAGAAATTATGTGATACCAGTTTAGCGGATCTACTCTTTCTTGAATATAACTCACCCTATTACTTACAAAAGATTTCCATCTATGTGGATGACTTTTTATCCACGATAGAACGATAGTGGAGTCTGTATATGAAAATATTTTAGAGAAATTAATTTTATTAGCGAAAGTTTTTAAAACAAAATCAATTAATTCAGCGGATAAGACGGCGGCGCATAATTCCAATCTGGGAATAGTCATAGTTTTTAACGGCGCCACTCTGGACTTAGAGCAGAGAAAATAAATGAAATACATATCATCAACACAAGTACGTAAATATAACACAGAGGCATAGCCACGTTCACTAGCGTCAGAAAAAGCGTGAAGTTCTATTTTATGGTGGTTTAATTCAGGTATTTTAATATGTCTAGGCAAATTAAAATTAGTTATTAATGGCAATTCTGATTTATACCGATTCCAAGCGCGAACTATTTCATTTGAAGGTTCATCATCCCAGTTGAGACCTAAAACCCATAATTTTTGTATCAAATATTTTATTGAGAACGTTACAGGAGTTAAAAAACCAAGCGGGTCAAATATTCTTGCTAACTCAGACAAAATATGTCGCTTTGTACAAGATTTTTCAATAGATGTAATTTTATACGTAAATGAATCCGATGAAGGTTGCCAACACAAACCTAAAACTTTAGTGATTTCATCATTATCCAGAGAAAGAGAAGCGGGATTGATTAATTCTGAAGATAAGTTAGATAATACTTCTGGTTTATTAGTTGCCCATTTGTGAAGCTGAAACCCACCTTTTTTTAATAAGTTCGTCAATTCACCCTGTAAAGATATAGCATCTTTAACTGATGAGCAACCGGATACAATATCATCAACATAAGTGTCATTTTTCAGAATTTCTGAAGCGCGAGGAAAGTTTGACTTTTCCTCTTCAGCTAATTGTAAAAGAGTACGCAAAGCTAAATAAGGTGCGGAAGAAACTCCATAGGTAACCGTACGTAAACGATAATCTAATACAGGGCGTGAAGGATCAAAACGCCACAAAATGCGTTGATAATTTTGGTGTTCTGGCTTTACTACGATTTGGCGATACATTTTACAGATATCAGTAGTTAAAGCAACTTCATGTAAGCGAAAATTTAATAAAATTTGTACGATGTCTTTCTGTAACTTCGGTCCCACGAAAAGGGTGTCATTAAGAGATACATTATTAACTTTAAAAGATGCGTTGAAAACCACTCTAAGGCGGGTGGAACGACTATCAGGTTTAAAAATGCAATGATGTGGAATAAAAAAGGATTTATCTGAAGTTATGTCATTGGTTGCTAGTTCCATATGATTTAAATCCAAGTATTCTTGTAAAAAATTAGAATATTCTATGTAGAGTGCGGGATTTTTTAACAAACGGCGTTCTAATGATAGAAAACAGTTTAAAGCGGCTTCTCTACTATTGGAAAAATATGGTTCCTCGTTACGAAAAGGCAAAGCTACACTAAAGCGGCCAGATGAGTCTCTGGAAACCGTTTCTAAATATATTTTTTCGCATAATTCATCAGCAGGCGAAAGTACAGATTTTTTCGGAATATTTTCTATTTCCCAGAATTTAAGTAAAATTTCATCTAGCGCGGGTTTTTGTATTTGACATAAAAGTGTTTGAAGGTTAGAATGAAACTGGGTATTTTCAAATTTACCCATCAGTATATAACCGAAAATAGTATTGACTGCAACCGGTTCATTATTTTTTCCGAAAATACGACCATTTCGCATAATTAATGGAAACTGATCAGCACCTAGTAGTAAATCGATGGGGCGTGGTTTGTAAAATTCAGGGTCAGCGAGCGTTAAATTTTTTATATGATTCCAATTTTCTTTCGCGATAGCAGCGCGAGGAAGATCAGAACAAATGCGGGGCAAAATTATTGCATTTACAGGGAGAGAGGTATTTTCATTTACAGAGTGAACTAATAGAGAAACACCTCCTAATTGGGAAATTATTCCAACTTCACCGATGCCTTGTATTTCAGAAGAACTTTTATTTTTAGGCAAACCTAAACGATTAGTATATTTTTCAGTTATAAAACTTGTTTGTGAACCAGTGTCAATAATAGCGCGAAGCGTTTGGTAATTTCCCCAAATATCACGAATTTTAACTAACGCAGTTGCGAGTAAAACATCTAAAGGCGTTTGGGAACAACTAGTTAGTGCTTGTGTGGCATTTTCCGATTGCGAAACATGTACAGAAGCTTGTTCACTAGTTGAAGGCAAATTTTGTATACTGTTGGAATCAACAGGGTGATTGAAATGCAACAACGAGTGGTGCTTCTTCTTACAAGTTCTACAAGAAGAACTAGACTGGCAATCTATAGTTTTATGAACATGACTTAAACAGTTGACGCACAGTTTATGTTGTTTTACAAACTGAAAGCGATCTTGAGGACTTTTTGCATTAAAGTCTGGGCATTTATATATAATGTGATTATTATGACAAAGTATACAATTGTGAGAAGTTGTAGTACTTAAAAACGATTTAGAAGTAGACATCTGGCGCATGGATACATCTTTAATAGATTCTTTAGAGCTACTCTTGGGTTTATAAGAGCGTTTTACGGTAATTAAAGCATTGCAATGATTAGTAAGAAATATAGAAAGATCCTTATACTTAGGCATGGTATCAGAAGTATCGCTATGAAGCAACCCAAATCGGGTAGCAGTTTCTTGAGGTATTTTATTTAACAACATATGTACCAAAATAAAATCCCACTGGTCTACAGGATGTTGTAATTCTTGAAGAGCTTCCAAATTTTCGGAAAATATGTCTAATAAATTACGTAAATCATGTGGATTTTCAAAACGCAGTACCGGAGCTTCCTCTATAGCAGACCAGTGTGCTTGAGCAAGCAACCGTTTATTTTGATAACGCTTCACAAGACTGTTATAAGCAATTTCATAATTAGAGGCTCTCATTGGTAGACATTTAACTATTTTGAGTGGGGGACCTTCTAGTGATGATATCAAATAACTAAATTTATCAATTGGAGTTAATTTAGAATTTTTATACACTATTGAATTGAACATATCTATAAACGCGGGAAAAGATTCAATATCACCTTTGAATTTAAGTAATTGGAGTTTAGGTAGACTGACGTGACTAGAAGTTTCAGCGATATTTACTTTAGATTGATCTGCACAGAACAGAGCATTAAAAATTGTTTTAATTTGGAAAAAAGTTTTATCAAAATCGGCCATTACTACAACAGCATCTTTAAATTCATCTTCTTCATTAAAAATTATGTTAATTAAAGCGACATGGTGTTTATTAAATTCCGATTTAATATCCTCAATGGAAGAATGCATAACTTTAAACAAATCGCGTGCGTTAACTTCAGTGCGAGCATTTTCTGCAGTCTGCAATATATTTTCAAGTTTATAAATTTCAACTTGGCGTAAAGCTTTAATTTTCTTAATCTTTTCAGCCATAATAACGATGAAAAAAGTATACAATAAGTAGGTAAGCGAAAACCAATGAATAGCGAAGCGAAAATTGAAGCAATTCCTAAGCAGGTCAAAAACTAGCGGTACTAACCGGGATATGATAATAAATGCCAGCGATCAAATTTTTAACTAATTACTACGTGCGGCGACTCAAACTTAAGAAGCGTGCGCAATGAAATTTTCCCACTCCTTCACCAAGATCTAGCGAAGCAAGGGCAGGACGAACCACATGGAAATTGTAACGGCAATACTGAAACTAATATGGCGGCGATTTTAAAAACTGAATATATATTTTTTTTTTTAATTTGTAGAAATTACTTAATTGCATTCAAATATTACGTAATCGCGGCTCGAAGGACCAAATGTTTTTACTCAAATTCTCCACAGCTCTAGCTTAATGGAACTGGGCACGTAAATTTGAAATTTGAAAAAAGCAAAGCTTGCGACTTACCGAATTTCCAATGGTGATGGTTTCCGAGGGCCCTCAGTCTTCGTTAGAGCTATGCAATACAGGAGAGCACAGGCTAGCACAGGAACGGGAATCAAGCGGCACACACACACAAGGCAATTTTTAAAAATTGCAAAGTTAAGCGAGCGTTAGTATAGCGCGTTAGGTAGCGTCTCTAACATGAGTATATATATATATATATCTAGTATGGTAGTCGCAAGCCGAGATCGCGCAAAAAAGTACTATACAAAAAGAAAACAAAAAATATAAAGAAATAGTGGGTTCTATTTGAATGCAACCAACAATTTACCTACTTAATTATAATATATATTAAACTTAAACATAAAAAAAAAAATGAATACGAAACACGAATACACCCCCGTAGAATACGAATATGAAAACGAGTACATCCCTTATGAATACGAATATGAACACGAATATATCCCTTATGAATACGAATATGAACACGAATATGAACATACCCCTGTAGAATTAAACCATAATATAACGACGAATAGTTCTCTTCCTTATATTCAACTTACAAATCCCCCAATCAAACTCCTAGATACAGGTAGTTCTAAAACAATAATTTCACCACAAATAGCAGTAGGTAGTTTGGACAGTTGAAAATTCTCCCCCCGCCACTTTTGCTCCCCCCCCACCACTTTTTTCTTTAGCCCCACCCACAAACTGGTTTTCAACCAATCAGAAGGACAGTTGAAAATTCTCCCCCCACAAACCGGTTTTCGACCAATCAGAAGAAGGACAGTTGAAAATTCTCCCCCCCACCACTTTTGCTCCCCCCACTTTTTTCTTTAGCACCACCCACAAACCGGTTTTCGACCAATCAGAAGTCGGAGAGTTGAAAATTTTCCCTCCCACCAATCAGAGGTCAAATAGTTAAACCCCAACAATTTTTGCCTCCCACTTTTCTAAACAAACCGCTTTAAATACAATTTAACGTAACTGGTTTTCATAGTTTTAAAATGTCCTGTTTAAAAAGCAGGAAATATATGCGAAAATGCGTTGAACCTACTACAATCAAGGACAAATCTAAATAGTGAAAATGTTTCCATGATTATGGAATTAATTTATTTACATCCAAAAGTATTTGAGAGCGAGAATGAAAAAACTTACATTTAACGAGAAAGATAAAATACACTTGCTTGTAACCTGGAAATTTGCATATAATTCGTCTAGGAAAACATAATGGAAAGTCATCGCACGTGACCGAGCACGTTTCCAGAGAAGAATAGTTGAGCAGTCATATATTATAAATCCTATATTAGATATTACTCATAGACATATAAAATATATAATCACAGATTTTGTTAAATTGTGCCTTAAATAAAAATGTTTGATTAGATTGTGTTTTATTTAAATGAAACAAATATTTATAATTACAGTTTATTAAAATTTAATGGATTGCAAAAAGTAACATATAAAAAATATACATTTGAAAGAGCACAAACACAATAACTTTGACTGTGATAAAAACATTTGGGTGTAGATTTTTGCAGTACGGGTTGCTCTGGTAGTTCAATAACTGGAATTTTAACTAATTTCCTGATGTAGTCCGCTTTTTCGCTTCCCTTTATGTAAATTATGTTAGTTGGTATATTTTGCAATATTGTTTTTAATTTGTGTAGTGGTGTGAATCCAGTTTTCCATTCAATGCCATAATGATTTTCTGTTAATCACAATGTTTGCTTCTGTAACTGCGGAGATAACATATAGAAGGGAAATGGTTGTTTGAAGAAGTAATGAAATATCTTCTCTCCATCAAAAGCAGTTCTTTTACGATTAATTTATTAGTTTCGATTTTGAATCCTTGTATGTCCAACACTAATGACATATTTTTAATTGTTCCAGCTGCTTCAACACAATTATTTTTAAACTATAAAAATCAATTTCTTTTCTTAATTCTTTAAGCTTGAGTAGGAACTCTTGCAAGGCTCTTCTATATCTGAATATCATTGTCTACTGTTGTTAATATACATATATGTCGTGATGGTATAAAACCTGTTTAACCGGTTATGGAATTAATTACACATGCCTTAAAATTTTTGTCAGAGGATTATAGCGGAAAACTCTGTCATGTAAAGTTAGACAGTACGCAGTGGTGTCCTTAGGTATGTTTTCGCTTGTCTCAAATTCAATCCGCATAACAACTGATCCACTTTGAACAGCTTCTTTTTGTCGAGAGCAATCTATATGGACAATCGGACAAATAGTTGAAAATTCTTCAGGTGAGTAAACAGGTTCTTTAGTTGTTTGATAGTAAGATCCCCGAAAATTTGAAAACATTTCATAAAGAGAAACAAATTTTTTAGTCTCAAGATTTAAATAAAGATCTTGATATGGATATCTCTCACTATTCAAAAATACTCAAATATTCGTCAAGTTAATGTTGTCAAACCAACTCATATCACTTTTAATTTTTTGTTTTTTGTCGTGCTGAAATGCGACAATTACATGTCTGGGTGTTTCCAGCTTATTACTTGTTTTGGCGGACCATGAATGTTGGGTCATCTCATTTAAAGATGTCAGTCAGTTCCCAAGAACGAAAACCAAGCATAATATCAGTATTTTTGTCTATAATTTTTGTTAGTGCCAGTTGTTGAGGAATAATCACTGAAACGTGTGTAACTCTCCAGAGAATTTTATTAATTGTAATTTTGGGTTTTTCAGTATCGTCTGCACTGGTGAGAGCATCTAAGTCATTACTGCTTCGAATCAGAAATAATTCTTGTTTCATATTTAAAATATTTTTCTATAGTCTTCGAAAAAGCCCATTAACATGTTAAGTGGAATACAAACATTAAAATTTCCTTCAGAATCTGTAATTTTTTCTCCTACTTTATGTATTCTTGGAGACCAACCGGCGTTATGGAGCCTAACATTTTCTCTGTCGCTGTAAGACAGATAGGCTCTAAGAGTTTATGTTAATCCTACATTTCTATTGGAGTCGACTGTAACTCCATTTAATTCATATCGTATTTGTCTAAACAAGAAAGCAACACCATTATTAATAAATTTTAATTTTGTAGCTTTAGTTCCCTCTTTTGTCAGTTTTCCCTCAATATATAAATGATTTTCGGAAGGTAATGTATACAGATCAACTTCTTGGATAGGAATTCTGGTTTCATAATAATATTCGAAAGATCCGGACACAGACACTATGTAATTCAAAGTTTGTAATCGAGTTGTCAACAAGGGGCTTTGATGTTACATTTAAGATATCCATTATACGAGTACTTCAAAACCTAAAGATTTTAGGAATAATTTGTTTTCACGTGTTACTTTGTTGGTGCTTCTATTTGAATTAATTGGGGATTTGCTTTTGCTTTGCCTTTTATAATTGCGTTTAATAGGATAGCGTATAACGTTGTATCGAACTACCATCTTCTATGAGAGCTTCTTTAGGTGTAATCTTACCGTTATGACTTCTTCTCGAAAATTGACAAGGCTTCCATCCTGATCGAGTATTTTAATAATCAAATTGTTGATAGTCTTGACACTGACGGGAACATATATAATATTTTGCGGCGTCTCAACTATTTTGAATCCGGGCGCAACTATCCAACTGCTAAGTTACAGTCTATGCATAAAGCATTAACCTTAATTATTTAGACTGGAAAATCTGATTCGTTTATATCATTAGATTTAAGGATTCTCTTTTTAAACCCTAACAGATGACCTATTGATCTTTCTGATATAAAATCTATATCTACATTTGTTATAATATTAACAGTTGAAGTATTACGATTGGCTGTAATTTTAATTTCGGACTACCGGGATATATATCGTCATATTACCATAAGTAAGTTTGTTGGTTTCGTCGATATTGGGAATAACATTGAATGTTTCAAAATTGGATAATCCAATTACATATTATTCGTCTTTATCTAAGTATATCGGTATACATATTATTCGTCTTTATCTAAGTATAAAATCAGCACTCAATACTGAAGAATTTGCCGAAACGGAAAAAGTTAAAGACATGTTGTTTAACTAGAAAGTATATTTATAATGAAGAATTTTTAACATTAACACATATTATATAAAAATTTTAGGGCCAGATGCCCACAGGTATGAGTATTGTCACGTTGAAATTTGTCGTGATTATATTTTACGATATTAAAGCTACCATCGCTTAAAAAATATTTTGTTAAAGCAATTGGGGGTCTCAAATTCCCATATCTATCAAAGTATACTATAGTATTATTTTTCTTTGAATAAGCAATCCAGTGTGTGCCAGGTCCAGATGAAATATCCAAATTAACGATACCACATTCATTTTTTTTTATTTGCCGTGGCAAATTATCTCTCATAAACACACCTCGAAAATGGGGGATATGCATTTGTTTTACAAATTGTTTTAAATCTACATCTGTTAATGCACGGCGAGGTAGCTTTATTGGTACTTTTTTTTATAACATAATCATTTTCCTTTCTTGTATGGGCGCAAATACAAGCCTTTTCCAGTAGCGGACTGTTCCATAAGTAGATTATGTCTTAGTTGTTTCGCCAATTTTTGACTGTCTGCTTTAGCGTCATTAACAGCTTTAGCTATACCTGCAGCACCACCTCCTAAAGCCCCCAAGGCGCCTAATATTGGAAGTAAAAGTGGTAAGAATCCTCCTTTCCTAGGTATGGGAATGATTCTCTTTTTGATGCGTTTACGACGAATACCTATTCCTTTCTTTGGTTTAACTTTTTTTATTAACCCCATACCTAACTTTCTCTTCGCTTTTATCATATTGGTAACAACCAAAGCAGCCGCCTTTTCTCCTAAATTAGCGCCTTTCGATTTAACTCTTTCCTAAGCACGTTGTTCTACTTGATAGTCAGCCCTGTGACGATCTTTTAGATTTGAGCTTTTACTGTATTGGATGTCGTGCTCGCGGCACGTTCGATCAAGGTCGTTGATTCCTAGATCACCCCGAAACAATCGCTTTTTTAATTTAGTTCCAGGACCACAGTACTGATATCCAGGTAAGTGAAGTTCGAAGGGAACTTTGTTTATAAGTGTATCAACAAATCCTGATCCTCTCTTTAGACTCTTTGCGTGATTAACGATAGAAGTGTCGTGTATGAGCATTATATATATATATATATATATATATATACTTTTAAGACGATTTAAGTGACACTAAAATTTCTTTTTTGAAAAACTTCCTTATAAATACTTTACTCAATAAGAGATTTCCAGTTGAACACATTTGACTATACAATGAAGATCGAACAACAGAAAATCGTATTGCCAGTTACAAATCATGAAGTTTCTTCAGGAAATTGCTTTAAAAAACATGGTCCACTATTAGGACGTTCATCAAAGAGGGACGTCAGGGATAGGGAAAACGAATGTTTTAATAAGTTTATTGGAACATCCAAACGGTTTACGTTTCGAAAATATTTACCTATATTCGAAACCTTTATAACAACCAAAATATCAATATTTAAAACGGTTGTTAACACCTATAAAAGAGATTGAGTATTATGAATTCAGCGATGGTGACGAAGTACTCCCTCGAGTTATGAGACTATTTCTGTTTTGGCCGTCATAAAAATACAGATTATTTTTATTTATGTCAGACTCATCTATTCCAAAACAGCTCATAAGAGATAATTCGAATTTTATTGTTATCTTTAAGCAAGATGTTACAAATTTAAAACATATTTAAAATGATCACGTCAATGTAGACATGCCATTTCAACAGTTCAAACACGTGTGGTGAATGCTGGAGAGATAAATATGGATTTCTTGTTATAGATAAAGACTGCGCATTGGCTATCTGTTAGATATAGAAAGGGGTTCGATGCATATATCTTACCATAAAAAAGAGTTTATTTTAGAACCGAGGTTGACTCAACCAACCTTATAAATATGTCTGCACATATCACTTTTTATCATTATTTAACACAACAGCAATGAACAAAGAATTGACGAAACAACTGGTTAAAGCCACAAATTCTGTGAGAGAGAAGTATCGAAACTTAAAATCAGACATAGCTCAATCTCAAGCTGAGTTGGAAAGAGAGTATAAACCAATTACAGAACCCTTGAATAAATTTTTTTCTACTATAAAATCAGATGTCCCGATTAAACAGGAGCCTACAGAATTTAAATTTGAAACATCAACGTCTACACCAAGAAAATATAAAATAGATGCATTAATCAAGTTTCAACCTCAGCTAGCCATATCGATGCCTAGTTTTCTTGAAGATACGTTTCAGTACGAACCAGTAATTAACGATTCAGTTGCTGAAGAACAGAACAGCAGCGATTTAATTAATCAGGAAGTGGAGAAAAGTCGCCTTTTCCTACAAGATCTTTCAAATACCAGAGCTTATGAAGAATACTTAGAAGTTTACGACCCATTACTACCACAATGTATAGATATATCTATGAGAGGAGATGAAAAAGATAATGACCGCCAATATGGAGTAAAGCATGATATGGAAAATTTCAAATTGGAGGAACCAATCTAGACATAATTGGAAAAGATGTTAAAGTAGTTGGTGTAACTTATACCGGAACTCCAGGATTATAGACTTACTGTTCAAAAAACAGCCCATAGGTTACATGAAATAAGATTTAGATAATTACTTGGATATCTTAAATAGGTCTCACGCATACCGTAGAAATTTTAATCCTGAAAGACAAGTCCAAGGCTCGCAAACAGAAAAATATAGAACGATTATTAGACCGTATTTAATAAAAAAGGAAATATTAAAATCAGGAATACAACCACAATCATTCTCAAAACCTCCACCACCAAATAGATCTCTACGTAGATCACAATCGTTAAAACATTACACCAAAGGTGGACTGCTAGACCTATCCAATAATAAAATAGATTACTTGTATTTCAACGGTGTTAATGAGTTAATTAATAGAATGCGTTTGTTAATAGCATCACAAATGGCTGGAAATAATTCACACGATAACGACTCCATCGTCGAGGAACTCAGAGAGGCAAAAGTCATAAAATAAAAATTTCCTTATAACAACTTCATTCAGTCGTAAACTGTTATTCGAAAAACATGCCCATCGATAAATTTGGTCGACATATTTTAAGAGATATTTCTGGTCCTTATCTCTTACCAACTTTAACATCTTCTCCCCAGTCATCCCCTTTTTATATTTGTGAACCTTCCTTACATCATAGTAAGTGTATAATAAAAATAAAGGGTTCTGAAAATAAATTATCGGGTATGTATACTTTGGAGAATCAAAAACAGAAATATATTTTTCCGATCTCTGGAATAATCGAATATGTAGACATTCTTCCAACTGATTGTGAAATGTTTCATAATTTTGGTAGTACCATTACACCGAAAGGTCTTATTGGGCTCACTATTAATAAAGGAGATAAATTATTATTCAACACTGTACCAGGACAACCATCTTTATACATGGAAATGGTTTTACAGTGCCCTATTGCAAAAAATGTCTAGCATTAAAGAGGTAGTACTTAACGAGCTTCATAAACCTGCTAGAAAGAATTTTAAAAGGAGACATGTGATCATTAAAGGTCTAAACGATTTAATACAAGCTGATATAATAGAAACCATTCCTTATGCAAAGATTAACAAGGGTTACCAATATATTCTCGTCGTTATAAACGTATTTAGCATGTTCGTATGGGCTGAGCCTGTTAAACGCAAAACTGGAAAAGATGTGACTAATGCCATGGTTAAAATTTTGTTACAAATTAAGCATATTCCACGCAATTGTCAGGCCGATTTAGGCAAGGAATTCTACAATAAAGACTTCGAACAGTTGATGACTAAATTCAAAATTAATTAAAAATAAATAAATTACAGTACTTACTCAAATTTAAAAGCTAGCATTGTCGAAAGGGTAAACAGAACACTCAAAAATTTAATGTGGAAGCAGTTTAGCTTACAAGGAACTTATAATTGAATAAATATATTACCGGAGATCGTAAATACATATAATGAAACACCCCATCGAACACATGGTTTGGCCCCTAGTAAAATAAATAATAAAAATGCTAAGCAACTGCTACAAACAGCTTATAGCTACATAAAAACCGTCGATCCAAAACCACTAAAGTTTAAAGTCGGTGATTATGTAAGAATCAGTAGATATAGAGAGGCATTCAATAAATCATACAGGCCAAATTGGAGCAACGAGGTGTTTATAATAAGAAAAGTTAATAGAACTAATCCAACAAACTACGCACCATGATGTTTATTTAATTGAAAAAGTTCTTAGAAAAAGTGGAAATAAACTATTCGTAAAATGGTTAGGGATGGATGAAAAGCATAATTCTTGGATAAATAAAAGCGTAATAGTACAAATTTGTTGTATATATTGTTATTTTTTAATAAAGAAAATATCGTTTCTTTCACGTGCGCGATACTTACAAAAAGTGAAAATGTGGTTCTGGATGGTTAAAATATTTAACCGGTTAATCTAATAATGAAACTAGTTAAACCAGATTTAAAAGTATTTCAGAAATGAAAATGTTTAACTGGTTATTCTAATTATAAAACTGGTTAAACAAGTTTAAATTTTGAACCGGTTGTTCTAGTCATTAAACTGGTTAAACCAAATATCAAAACTTCTATCCCATATATAAAACTGCAGTTCATAAATGCTTAGAATTATTTATAATCTCTTAAGACAAAGGGTAATCATCATTCTAAAATGTATTGTCCAGCGTGTAACACGAAGTCTAAATATAATTTGGGTCGTCATCTTAGGGAAAGTTGTTTATATCGCAATAATGAAAACCCTACAAAGAAAATTAAAATAATTCATACAGAAGGTGATCCTGTTAGCGATAAAAAATGTTCAATTGAATGCACAGTTTGTAATGTTAAACCTGAAAAAACTTATCTATTAGTGACTAAAAAAGACTAAATTAGATTAGAAAGTTAAAAACTGTGCAAACATTAATAAACACGTTTTTAATATGAGTGCAGCAAATAATGATGATTTGTTGGAAAAACTTAAAAATTGTCATTGCAGGAAATAAATAATAAACAAACAGAAATTAAAAAAAAAGAAATTTCTGAACTTAAGGCTGCTTTGTTAGAAGAAAAACGCGAATGACAGAATTTAGGAACAAAAGTGGATGAGTTAAACATAAATTACGCAAAGTTAAAAAAGCGTTTAAGGAAAAATAATGTTGTGATCTTTGGTTTGCAATCAACAAATCAAGATTTAGTTGATTTATCTTTGCAAACCCTAAATCTGGATTTAACAAAGAGTCATATTAATAACATATTATATGCTATTGGTAAACAAAATGATAAAAAACCAATAGTAGTACAGTTTACATCTTATCTTCAAAAGGGTAAATTGTTAAAAGGTACGGGCTTAATTTTAAAGAAAGGCAGTGGGGAAAAATTCTTCGTGCAAATCTTAAATTGGCTAGGCAGAATAATCTTAGTGCTTACATTAAACATAACAAATTACATGTAAATGGTAATGTTTATACTGCGGATCAACTAGAACGTCATCAAATTAATGGAGAACAAGGCATATTCGAAGCAGGTGCTTTTAAAGAAAGACGTATTAGTGTTTCTTCAGCATCAACAGCTGACAGATCATCGGGGGAAAACGAAGACGTTGAAAACCGCGTAGTAAGTAAGGCAGCTGAGTCAAATAAAAAAGGAAAGGCAATGAAAACATCGAAATCTATAAAATTATGTGCTAAAAAGGTAACCAGAGGAGTGCAGTCACAAAAAAAGAAATAGTTATTTAATGACAATATTTAAATAGGGGTTCATTCTTAAATTTATATTATCTAAATAATAATTATTATAATGGATCAGTACATACGTGATTGTAATTTTATTCCAGTTCAAACTAAAGTTATTGAAAGCTCTGATCAGTTTCTTTATGATATAAAAGATAAGGGTTCTACTTTGACATTTTTACATCAAAATATAAAATCAATAAATACAAATTTTGATGAATTTGTTGTATCTCTCGCTAATTTTAAAAGTAATGTAGACTTTATTGTTTTAACCGAAACATGATTTATACATGACAAAGCATTTTTTCATATCTATGATATGGTTTATAACGAAGGCAATTTTAACCAGAATGGCGGTGCAGTAATTTTTGTCAATAGTTTACTTAGTTATAAGGTAGACATTGTACATATTAGTGATAGTAAGTCTATTTAAAAATTGCAACTGAGGATCAAAACATACGACTCACATGTATTTATAGATCACCAAGTTCAAACGTTGATTATTACATTTCGGAATTAAAAAAATATTTGAGTTTAAAAAGTCGCGAAATATATGATTTTCATGTCATTATTGGAGACATAAATATAGATATAAAAAAAGATGACACAACACGATTATTTAAATGCTTTAGCAGAACATAATTTTGTTTCTACAGTAAATGGATATACTAGAGTACAGGATGATTCTCGGTCTTGTATTGATCATATTTTTGTTAAATGTAGAAATAATATTATTGACATTAGCACATCATATATTTATGAAACTCATATAACAGATCATTATATTACTTTGTTAAATATAAATATGAAATATAAAATATAAGAAAATAATAAAAATTATAAAAAATATATTAATTACAACAATCTTAAAACTGATTTGAAAATTTTTTACTGGAATGAGCTTTATAAATTACGTAGTGTTTGTGAATCTGCAAAATAGTTCAACAGAATAATTATAGAAAAAAATTCAGTCTGATACAAAATTATTTTATCAAAAAAATATATCAAAAAAGAGTTGGGTTACAGAAGGTTTAATAAAATCGATAAAGAATAAAGATAAATTATATAAAATATAAGAGATTTCCTAATAATGTTATATTGAAATAAAATTTTATTCTATATAGAAATCGTTTACATAATTTATTAAAAGCAGCTAAATCTAATTATTACAAAACAAAAATTAACGACAATAAAAGTTGTACTAGATGCTTGTGGAACACAGTTAATGAATTAACTAACTCTAGTAAGCAAAAGCATCCAATAAAGCAGATTACATCAGCAGACAACATTTTAGTTGAGGATACAAATGAAATTGTAAATATCTTTAATAATTTCTTTGCTGATATAGAACCTAACCTTGCAAATAGTATTATAAATTCTAGCAACACTGAACCAGTTGATCGGTATCAACTCAATACTTCAATAATTAGCCACTATTTAAAAACGGGGATAAAACATTAGTGACAAATTATCATCCAATTTCTTTAATAACTTCATTTGCAAAGGTTTTTGAAAAAGTTCTTAAAACTCGGATTGAGCGTTATCTAATGAATAATAAAATCTTATCGGATAATCAGTTTGGTTTCCGTAAAGGAAAATCAACTGAGGATGCAATTATGCACTTAACAGAAAAAATGTATTCTGCTTCGAATGAAAGCAAACCGTCAATATGTGTATTTTTAGACCTGGCTAAGGCTTTAGATACTGCTGACCATAAACAATTATTAGAAGTTTTACAAGATTTGGGGTTTAGGGGTGCTGCTTATAATGTGGTCAGTTATCTAGAAAATCGCAAACAATTTGTACAATTGGACAACGTTATCAGCGACGAACGAATTGTGAGTTGCGGAGTTTCGCAAGGAACAGTACTGGGATCTATTCTTTTTACAATTTATTTAAATAGTTTGTTCCACTTAAACACAACTGCATCAATAATTAGTTTTGCTGACGACACAGTTTTATTCTATAAAGGAGATACATGGAATCAGTTAAAAAGCTTAGTGCAAGAAGATATGAAACAATTAATTATGTAGTTTAATAATAAATTACTAGGTACAATAGCTTGTAATATATCTACCTTGCCAGATTTTAATAAATTAATAATTGAAAATAATGAGAATGAGATTGAAATTTTTGAAAGTGAGAAAGTAAAGTACTTAGGAGTAACTATTGATAGACATTTACGTTGGGATTATCATTCATTAAATGTTACTAATACATTGCGAAGTTTGATATTTAAATTTAAATATCTAAAGAATATATTGCAGTTACCTCAACCCAAAATTCTCTATTATTCTCTGGTGGAATCTCGCTTGGCTTATGGTATTTTAGCATGGGGTGGAATATCAACTGTGCACCTAAAAAAGATAGAAACTGTACAAAAATATATATTATAAAATTAATTATGAAGAAACCTTATACTTACCCCTTAGATTGTCCGTTATTACCATAAACATAGTGTCACGGAATTTGCCCCACTCACACCCAAACCGACGACTGTGGTATCGCGAAATGCTAAGATTGCCCCGATCGCCCCTACACGATTCTGTTAAGCAAATAAAAAGCCGTGGATCGAGACGGGACTTGAAAATTTGAGAAACGACGAGAAGCGTTCGAGTCGTTCGAGAGATGCTAGAAAATAGATCTAGAGATGCTAGAATATACCTGGAATATTCTTTGGGTCTATAAAAGAAAAATAAACGGCCGATTAAGTTAGTCTTGTATAAGTCTTGTATTACAGTCTGAATTGAAGTGTTTAGTTGGAGATATCAAAGTGATTTAGATAACGATTAATTAAATAAGTGTTTAGTTGAGTTTTAATTAGTGTTCAGTAGTATACTGAGTATAGTTAATAAAGAAGTAATTAATTAACAGATTGTTTTTCTGGCAATAGTAAAATTCGGATTGGGAAATCCGTGATAATTTGGTGTCGGAAGTGGATTTAACTGGAAGTTTTAAAGAGCTTTCTGGAACCCTGTCCACAAAGTGGGATTTAGCTGGAAGTTTGAAGAACTTTCTGGAACCCTGTGCGTGAGTGGGTTTAAGTGGAAGTTGAAAGAACTTTCTGGAACCCTGTGCGTGGGTGGAATAAAGACCCAAGTGTGACATATCACCGCACTCGTTGTGACTTGAGGAAGTGAACGGTGGTATTCGCGAAGGACAATCTCGAACATTCTAGAACTTTGTACGGGAGTGAGACAAAGACCCAAGTGTGACATATCACCGCACTCGTCGTGACTTAAGGAAGTGAACGGTGGTATTGGCGAAGGACAATCTCGAACTTTCTAGAACTTTGTACGGGAGTGAGACAAAGACCCAAGTGTGACATATCACTGCACTCGTCGTGACTCAAGGAAGTGAACAGTGGTATTTGCGAAGGACATTCTCGAACATTCCAGAACTTTAAACCGAAGTGAGACAAAGACCCAAGTGTAACACATCACCGCACTCGTCGTGACTTAAGGAAGTGAGCGGTGGTATTGGCGAAGGACAATCTCGAACTTTCTAGAAGTTTGTACGGGAGTGAGACAAAGACCCAAGTGTGACATATCACTGCACTCGTCGTGACTTAAGGAAGTGAACGGTGGTATTCACGAAGGACAATCTCGAACATTCTAGAACTTTGTACGAAAGTGAGACAAAGACCCAAGTGTGACATATCACCGCACTCGTCGTGACTTAAGGAAGTGAACGGTGGTATTGGCGAAGGACAATCTCGAATTTTCTAGAACTTTGTACGGGAGTGAGACAAAGACCCAAGTGTGACATAACACCGCACTCGTCGTGACTTAAGGAAGTGAACGGTGGTATTGGCGAAGGACAATCTCGAACTTTCTAGAACTTTGTACGGGAGTGAGACAAAGACCCAAGTGTGACATATCACTGCACTCGTCGTGATCAAGGAAGTGAACAGTGGTATTTGCGAAGGACATTCTCGAACATTCCAGAACTTTAAACCGAAGTGAGACAAAGACCCAAGTGTGACATATCACCGCACTCGTCGTGACTCAAGGAAGTGAACGGTGGTAATTGCGAAGTACATTCTCGAACATTCTAGAACTTTATACCGAAGTGAGACAAAGACCCAAGTGTGACATATCACTGTACTCGTTTCATTGTAAGGAAGTCAACGGTGACATTTACAAACACATTCCTGGACATTCTAGATCATTCTAAAGAAAATAAAGTGAATGCCTGTAACTAGAAGCCAATATGGATGCACAAATGGCAAAACTGTTAGAAATGGTGCAAACAATGCAAAAGAAAATGGAAGACCAGGCGAAAACAACACAAGAGAAATTAGAAGAACAGGGACAGACAATGCAAAAGAAACTAGATGAACAAGGACATAAAATGGAAGACCAGACAAAGACAATGCAAGAAAAATTTGAAGAACAAGGGCATAAAATTGAAGATCAGACCCAAATGATGCAAGAGAAATTAGAAAAGAAATTAGAAGATCAGATGCAGATAATACAACAGGAAATGAGAGCTCAGACGAACGAAATGCAGGTGAAGTTAGAAAAATTAGAAAATACAGTAGAGGAGAAACTGTTAGAACAGAGAAAAGAAATCGACAAAGAACTGTTAGCACAAAGAAAGGAAGTGGACAAAGAAATAAACCAGGTTAGAGAAGAGCTTCGATATAAATTAGACAAGATAACAAAGGAGGGCGTAATCAAAATAGAAGGACCTGTTATCCGAACTCAGAAGACAAAACCCCCAGAATTCGACGGCAAGGTTTCCTGGAATGTATATCTTCGTCAGTTTGAAGCAGCAGCTACAGCAAACGAATGGTCTGATTGTGAAAAGGCTACTGCTATGATAGTTGCTCTACGAGGGGAAGCTCTTGACGTCCTACAAGGAGGTCCTGCTGGGCAGCAGAATAACTACGACATTCTAAAACAGCATATGGAAATGAGATATGGGGATAAGCACCTGCAGCAAGTTTACCAAGCACAATTGAAAAATCGTCATCAACAGAATGGAGAGAATTTACAGCATTTTGAGACCGATGTTGCCCGACTGGTTCGATTGGCTTATCCAACAGCCCCGTCCGAATTCTTAGACCAGCTGTCCATCCAAGTTTTTACCGATGGCCTAAGAGATTGCGAAACCCAGCAGGCATTACGACTCGCTAGACCTAAAACGTTGAACGACGCTCTTTCGCATGCACTGGAATTTGAGGCAGCAAAGATGGCATCTGGTAGGCATGTTAAAGTTCGGGCCATCAGTGATAACAGCGATAATATGGCAAATGGAGACATAATCAAAACGTTGAAAGAGGTCATGGAGAAACTTAGCCCAACTACCAATCCGAAGAGAGAACAACCTGGCAGCCGAAGAGATCGCCCTCTCCAATGTTGGAACTGTGGGCAGACGGGACATCTGAAGAGACAGTGTAGGGCCCCAGTCGTGGATCAGCAAAAGCGCGACTCCCAAGCGGCACCTGCACAGGAAAACTAGGGTCAGCCGGCTTGACGGGGCAAAAGTCGGCTACGTCCTTCTATCATGCCCCACGAGAAGAAGTTACGTTATCTCGTCTTTAGGACTCTGACTTCTTGCTAGTAGAAGGAATTATTTTTGGTCGTATGTTCCCTATGGTAATCGACACTGGAGCGACAAGAACTATTGTACGGCCGGATATTATTGGTGATTGGCGTATTAAGAACCCTGCCAAACGTTATGTCCTTACAACAGCCAATGGACAATAACTGCCAGTCAAGGGGGAATGCGAGCTTGAAGTAGAATTAGGAGACGTCAAGTTCAAACACAGAGCCCTGGTAGCAGATATATCGGACAATGTCATACTCGGACTGGACTTATTACGAGCAAAGGGGGTGAACTTAGATTTGAATGCTGGCACGCTACGGATAATGGGTGAGGAAGTAGTGCTAACGACCACCACTGAGAATAACGCTGTACGGAGACTCGTTGTTAAAGATGTGGTACTACCTGCTCAGACCGAAACCTTGGTTGCCGCTGTAATGGATGGGGAAATGTCTTGCAGTGTAGGAGTGGTGGAACCCAGTAATCCGGATTTGTTTAATAAATCTATAGTGACCGGCCGCACCCTGATTAAACCGGAGAAGACGACAATAGTACGGGTAGTTAACCTGAAAACCTTTCCACAGAAAATTACAAAGGGAACTGAAGTAGGAGTCTGTGAACCTGTTACCATGGTCAGAACACTCAAAGAAAACAGCGAAATGGAGAAGAAACCAAATAAGACTAGTCTACCGGAATGTCTAAGGGACATCGTGGATAGAGCTAAGGAAAGATTAACAGAGGTGGAGGTGGAACAACTGGAAGAGTTGCTAAGTGAAAATGAAGATGTGTTTGCACTTAAACCAGGCGACTTTGGGAGAACCAATGTAGTGAAGCATCGAATCGATACTGGTTCATCGTCTCCTATAAAGCAGCCACCACGAGGACTTCCCCTAGCCAAGCGAGAAGAAGTTAACTAGATGTTAAGTGAGATGCAAAGCCAAGGCACCATAGAGCCATCTCAGAGTCCTTAGGCTTCTCCTGTAGTCCTGGTCAAGAAGAAAGACGGCTCCATCCGATTTTGTGTGGACTACAGAAAATTAACTTACCCACTACCGAGGATTGACGATACTCTGGACACCTTGGCTGGTGCGCAATGGTTTTCCACTTTGGATTTAAAGAGTGGATATTGGCAAGTCGAGGTCAGCCCAGAAGACAAGGAAAAGACAGCGTTCACTACAGGAAATGGATTGTGGCATTTCAATGTAATGCCATTTGGCCTATGTAATGCCCCTGCCACTTTTGAGCGACTGATGGAAACTGTACTTCATGGCCTGCATTGGGAGACCTGCTTGATTTACTTGGACGTCGTGGTGGTGCTGGGACGCTCTTTCCAGGAGCACCTGAAGAACGTGTCCGAAGTGTTCAAGAAGTTGGAAGCAGCGAATCTGAAGTTGAACCCGAAGAAGTGCAGTCTTTTCCAAAAGGAGGTTAGATACCTAGGCCACTTTATTACTCCAAACGGTGTGAAAACAGATCCGGAGAAGACAGAGTGCATAAAGAACTGGCCGATTCCTAAAGACAAACATCAAGTTCGAAGTTTTCTCGGCCTATGCACATACTACCGACGGTTTGTCCAAGGATTCTCTGATATTGCCAAGCCTCTTCATAAACTGACAGAAGACAACATCCCATTCGAATGGACTCCGAGATGCCAGCAAGCCTTTGAGACGCTGAAAGAGGCTCTCTGCACTACCCCGACTTTGACATACCCAGTACCTGGACAACCATTTATAGTGGACACAGACGCAAGCAACATTGGAATTGGCGGAGTTCTTTCTCAAGATCGTCAAGAGCGAGTAGTGGGCTACTTCAACAAAGTCCTATCAAAAGCCGAAAAGAACTATTGTGTGACTCGGAAAGAATTACTTGCCATCGTCAAGAGCTTAGAACACTTTCATAAATATCTGTATGGCCAAGAATTTCTCCTAAGAACGGATCACGCTTCCCTCAAATGACTGCTACAGTTAAAAAACCCTGAAGGACAGATGGCAAGATGGCTGGAACGGCTGCAAGAATATCACTTTGTTGTTGAACATCGAGCCGGCAGGAAACATGGAAATGCAGATGCCCTTTCTAGGAGACTCTGTCCTGTCAACTGCAAACACTGCAGTAGTCTTGAAAGGAAAGAGAACATCTCATCAGTTTCTTGCAAGGTAGTATCAGTCCAACCTGAAGACCGATGGAGTTCAGCGGCGATTCGGGAAGATCAGCATGCTGACTGTGACATCAAGTCTTTACTAGACTGGAAAGAAGCAAACAACAGACCCTCTTGGGCTGAAGTCAGTAGTAAAAGCCCAACATTAAAGAGCTATTGGGCTCAATGGAATTCCCTGGTGTTGGAAGACGGTGTCCTAAAAAGAGCATGGGAGAACAATGACGGAACGGAGGTCAAGAAACAAGTACTACTCCCGAGGTCCCGGGTCACGGAAGTGCTGCAGGAAGTACATGGAGGTACTTGGGGTGGACATTTCGGTATCAACAGGACTCTACAGAAGATTAGGGAGCGTTTCTACTGGTTGAGCTGTAGGACGGATGTAGAAGATTGGTGCCGAAAATGTGACATATGTGCAGCCAGCAAGGGACGTTTCCGTTAACGCAACGTGTTTGTTTAATGTTTTGTCCACTTTATAGCTTCTGTTTAGTGTAATTTAAAAATAATTCGCATTACACGGAGCGGGTTAATAAAATATAAATTAATAATAAAGGCCGGTCTATTGTTCGCGTTTGTTTTTATTTTAAATATATTGCAGCGGAAAATAATTGTAATAAATTATTATTTGCCGCGTTTTATTGGCCACATAAAAGCACCGCTGAAACTGATAAAATGAAATCTGTGTATTATATATTTATTTTATTATAATAATTGTAATTACAAAACGATACTGTTTTACCGATGCGGAATATTTAAATTTCATTTCAAAGGGACGCAGCGCAACCACGGCCGGAATATTAAAATATTTAAAAAGTAAATGTTTTATTTATTTCAAACAAATTGCCTTCATTTAATGAAAAATTATATTCTGAAAATACTAAAATACTTGGTTTTGTATTATTATGTGAATGTAAACAGGAAATATTTTATTAAATTTATTAAATAGCTCCAAACTACATTAAAAAAATACGGTTCAATTAAATCGTATTTTATAATGAATTAATATCTTTCATGTGCTTTTTTGTATGTAACCACTGCCCAGTAAACACACATACGTTATTTAAACGTATTGTCAACGTACCATTGGTTGATAATTCGTGTTACGTTACAAAATCAACCATTATTTTATGGTTAGAAAAGTAACGGTTTAACAGAACTTTTAAAATACGTACTTTTTTTAACAAAAAATGTTAGCAAAGCTTTTATAACGTTAAATGAACGTTATTTCAAGACCCGTTCCAGAGGCAAAATGCGTCAGTACATCGTAGGAGCACCGTTTGAGAGGATTGCCATCAGGGGGGTGAAACTCATGGGAACAGAGTTGTTGGTGACGCCATCTATGATTTCTGCACATAACTTCCTTCAAATTAGTATAGTTTTACACCACATATTATAGATATTTGTACTAAATTATTTAATTCATCCTAGGAAAGTAACGATGCCATATTTCCCACAATTATTAAGATCTACGACATTTTGAATTTTTTTATTGATGATGTGCTTCAAATAACGTATAATAACATTAAATTAAAAATTTTGTTCTAATACAAATGCAAACATGTGTTAAGAAACATAAATTTTATACAATAATTGAAAATAAATAATATGTTTATTTATTTCTACTTTCTACATATAGAAGATATTTTATTCGAAAGTTACATATATAAAATGTATGGAAAGACGAATGAAACATTATTTTTCAAAAAGAATAAATTTCATGTTTTTTATAGTTGAATTTTATGTTAATGTATAATAAAAATGAGAAAAATAAATACATATTACAGGTACGTATAAATACTTAATTATATAAGTATTTTTTAAAAATTGAACAGAAATAGGTATTTAATATTGTTGTTTAAAGTCGTAACTAAAATCTTTATAATTAATTTAAAGCAATTCTCTATCACAATCTGACAATAATGCATTTTGTTCGGATTCGGTGGATCGCGGATCAGTCGAATTTTCGAATTAACTTTTATAACTTGTTTGGATGATTTGTATCTGTCTTTGTTGTCCTATCCAATGCAGGTGCACTTGTAACTTAAAAAAAAATATATATTTACTTATAATATTCATTTCATACATTGCATAATATATGTTGTATTAGGTCCGTAACAACTAATTTTTGAATATTAAATTGAAAAAACTGTAGTGATGTAAAGGAAACTAACTGTTGTGTGCCTGACTGTCAAGATAAAATTTGAAGACGGTAAGTTATTTTAATAGTTTTAGATTATTCTATAAATATAACATCATTTTATTTGTTTTTAGTTTTTCACTGCCTACAAGTGTATAGAGGTGAGAAGCATGTGGATGGAATGTATTGGTAGTGATTGGTTATTAACAGTTTCTGAATCAAGAAATAGAAACTACGTAAATTATTATTGTGCTAATCATTATTATGATGTCTGGTTTGATGAAAGTGGAAAACTATACCTAATTTTTCTTTTCGGACAATATATCTACAAGATTTTCAATTTTCTCGGTAGGTATATTAAGTCAAATGTGCATAAATTTATAAATGTGGTTGCAACAAATGCCACATTAATACCACCACACTTGAGTTTTTTTATGTATGAATATATTATGAGTACAAAATGTAAAAATATGTATTCTGTGTCCCTATAACTATATTAATTTTAACTCGTACATTTGTATTCTAGATACTTTGGCGACTATGTTTTTAAAATAAATTATCTTAATATGTGAAAGCACTGTGGGGCCAATTAGAATTCCTAGTAAAGTGTATAATAAGTAGAAGGAGCCAGTTGTATAAAACATCAAAATATCTACCAAACCCTCCAATGACAATTGTGAATTTCCTGAACCATCGCAATATGTGCTGCAGGGTCGTCAAGACGAAAAACTAAATTTAGGTTCAAGTAACGTAAGTATGTAGTAATTATTAAAAAAAAGGATTTCAGGATCTAAATTAGGTTAATTTTAAAATCTATCAATTTGTTCTATTGAAAGTATACTTTCTTAATAAATAAAGCAATTTTAATCATTAAAATTATGTTTTTTTTTTCAGATAGTGTTAGAAGACTTAATTTAAAAAGTTTGGTAATTATTAAGGAAATACAACTTTCTTCAGAGGGCAAGAGGATTCTTTATGAAAGAATAAATAAATTGAAATGTAGGTATTATTCATGAACAATTAGGAAAATTAAACAATTTCAAAAAATGTTCTCCATATAAATTTAAAAATGTAATGTTCGACAAGTAAGTTTATGTATAGTAGCAATTATTTCCGAGCAAGGAGCAACTAAACGGAGGGAGGAAATTATAAAAAAAAACTAGAAACAAAGAAAGATATTGGTTGTGTTTTATGAAAAAAACATGAAAATTACAAAAACATATGTAACTGTATACTACTTGCACACACAATTTATTGTCAACATAATTTTCGATAGTTTGTCGTGTTAAAAACAATCATTTTTTGAAATTTACTGTAATATATAGTGCAAACATTTAGTGTAGTATAATATAGTTTTATTATTCGCAGTTGCAGTTTCTTAAATATTTTGATGAAAATATAATGAATTATCTTTGTATGCCGTAAGTCGTGTGAATTTTTGCCGCAACTTTATACTTTTATAATGTGTATTTTACAATGATTTTCATTTATTAGAAATTGTTTTAAATAAAAGTGTCATGAATTTTGTGGTTTTTTTTTAACAAATAATGTAATTCCACTTTAATGTTAACAAATTTGATACGTAAATAGTCAGGTTAATGTTTCCACATTACCACGACTATTTTGTATTAAATTTGTTAACATTTTAAATAATAATAAATTATTATTTAGTACGGATATACACCCATAAATAACGCAATTTATAGTTATCTATATTGCCTACTTCAGAAAAGTTCTGTGCAGAAATGTTAGATGGCGTAGCAAACACTCTGTTCCGTCTTCAACAAGGATAGAGTGGGCTATCTATTCTTGTTTAATCTGTGATTGCCATTGATATCGCTGGCCCCTTTCCGAAAACCCAAAGTGGAAACCGATATCTGCTAGTAGCCATGGACTACTTCAGCAAATGGCCGGAAGTATACCCCCTTCCCAATCAAGAGACCACAACCGTAGCAGAAGCGCTAGTCAATAACCTGTTCTGAAGATTTGGTGTGCCCATGGAACTACATTCAGATCAGGGCAGAAATTTCGAATCAGGTGTGTTCCGAAAGGTCTGCGAGCTTATGGGAATCCGGAAAATCAGGACCACCCTACTGCATCCCCAGTCAGATGGTATGGTGGAACGCTTCAACGCCACAATAGAAACCAATCTGAGGATGTTTGTGAACGAGAACCAGACAGACTGGGACAAGCTCATTCCACTCTTCCTGTTAGCTTACCGCTCAGCTGTCCATGAAACTACAGGGAAGACTCCGGCAAGGATCATCTTTGGAAGAGAGCTTCGCCTTCCAGCAGATTTGGTATTTGGTCGTCCTGCGGAACATCCCTCAGATCCAGACATTTATATCCATGACCTAGAACAAAGACTAGCAGCCGTACACGACCAAGTCAGATCTCGAATGCGACTAGAGAGCGATTTCATGAAAACTCGATACGACGTCCGGGCCAATACAGTCGGATTCCAACAAGGTGACCTGGTGTGGCTGTACAACCCCACGCGGAAGAAAGGAAAATCGCCTAAGCTACAGAACCGTTGGGAGGGCCCCTACACCGTCATTAAAAGAATCAATGATGTCGTCTACCGGATACAGAGGACTCCTAGGAGTAAGATGAAGGTCGTCCATCTGGAGCGTCTGTCCCCGTATAAAGGTGTATCCGATCGGGACGATCGGTCCTAAGGAGGGGGCAGTGTCACGGAATTTGTCCCACTCACACCCAAACCGACGACTGTGGTATCGCGAAATGCTAAGATTGCCCCGATCGCCCCTACACGATTCTGTTAAACAAACAAAAAGCCGTGGATCGAGACGGGACTTGAAAATTTGAGAAACGACGAGAAGCGTTCGAGTCATTCGAGAGATGCTAGAAAATAGATCTAGAGATGCTAGAATATACCTGGAATATTCTTTGGGTCTATAAAAGAAAAATAAACGGCCGATTAAGTTAGTCTTGTATAAGTCTTGTATTACAGTCTGAATTGAAGTGTTTAGTTGGAGATATCAAAGTGATTTAGATAACGATTAATTAAATAAGTGTTTAGTTGAGTTCAGTAGTGTACTGAGTATAGTTAATAAAGAAGTAATTAATTAACGGATTGTTTTTCTGGCAATAGTAAAATTCGGATTGGGAAATCCGTGACAATAGTGATGTTTTACGACAAATTGATCACGACCAGGAAACTAGAAGCAAAACTAATAGAAATATTAAAACAGTAAAATCTCAAAAAACAATTGGTCAAAGAAATTTTATTTATTTAGGTTCTAGATTGTATAATAGTCTTCCTGTGACATTAAGAATATTTAAGAACAAGGCCATTAATTAAATTTAAAAAAGAGATAAAAAAGTATGTGCTATCTTCTGATAGACTTCAAATTTATAATGCGTTGAAATAAAAATAGTTGAATTGGAATATTTGTATTGTATGTGCTTGTAATTGAGTTTTTAAACTTGAATGTTTAATATTACTAAATTAATGTAATAGTAAGTATTCATTATGCGATGTAGTTGTTTAATGATTTTTTTTATTATAAGGATCAATTTTTAAAATAATAAGTATATTATTTCCGTATTTGCTTTAGTTGGTATAGGTACATTATATTATTATTGTGTTGATATTATTAGCTGTGGATATGTATGTAATTAGATACGCATGTTGATGTACGTGTGCTCGTATATCTGTATGCATACGTATATGAAATATTTTTATATTTTCATTGAAATTGTTTTTTTATTGTCGGACACATATGTAAAATTTACACGCACAAGATTTCTTTTGTGTATTTTTTGCGTTTGTTTACATTATAAAGCAGTTTGGATGAGATGTTTGTAAATATGTCTTGTTAATTCGTAAATAAACGTTTATTATTATTATTATTATTATTATTATTATTATTATTATTATTATTATTATTATTATTATTATTATTATTATTATTATTATTATTATTATTATTATTATTATTATTATTATTATTATTATTATTATTATTATTATTATTATTATTATTATTATTATTATTATTATTATTATTATTATTATTATTATTATTATTATTATTATTATTATTATTATTATTATTATTATTATTATTATTATTATTATTATTATTATTATTATTATTATTATTATTATTATTATTATTATTATTATTATTATTATTATTATTATTATTATTATTATTATTATTATTATTATTATTATTATTATTATTATTATTATTATTATTATTATTATTATTATTATTATTATTATTATTATTATTATTATTATTATTATTATTATTATTATTATTATTATTATTATTATTATTATTATTATTATTATTATTATTATTATTATTATTATTATTATTATTATTATTATTATTATTATTATTATTATTATTATTATTATTATTATTATTATTATTATTATTATTATTATTATTATTATTATTATTATTATTATTATTATTATTATTATTATTATTATTATTATTATTATTATTATTATTATTATTATTATTATTATTATTATTATTATTATTATTATTATTATTATTATTATTATTATTATTATTATTATTATTATTATTATTATTATTATTATTATTATTATTATTATTATTATTATTATTATTATTATTATTATTATTATTATTATTATTATTATTATTATTATTTTATTTTTTTTTATAGCGGCATCGACATCTACGGGTCATTAGCCGCTCTCAATCATGTTGAGTAAAAAACATATTTTGTATTAGTTTTTTCAATTCTGTTCTTAAGATGAAGTTCAGTATGCATTGAGTTCTTTCTTCTTCATTTGATAAACATTGTGTTAGGTTGTTAGGAAGTTTGGTTTGTTGTCTTATTTGATCGTATTTTTTACAACGAAGTAATAGATGCTTAACTGTAATAGGTTCATTGCATGTATCACATAATGGTTGTTCTTCACCACTTAGTAGATAACTAGAAGTTAAACGAGTATGTCCAATTCGTAACCGTGTTAAGATAACTTGTTCTCGTCTTGATATGTTTTTTGCTATTGTCTATTTATTTACTGTGGGTTTAATTTCTTTTAGTTTGGAGTCGGTGCGATTCCAATCCATTTGCCATTTATCCTCAATTATTCCCTTTATCGCTATAACCAAATCATCGGAACGTATTACTATATCATCAGTAGTTTCCTGGTTTGCTGCGGTATGTGCTGCTGTATCTGCATTTTCATTCCCTTGAATACCTATGTGACTTGGTATCCAAACAAAAATTATGTGTTTGCCCATGGTATGCATAAAATAAAATGCACTTTGAATTTGTTGTATCATGGGATCATGGTTAAATACATTTTTAATAGCCAATATTGCACTTAGCGAATCTGAGCAGATGAGAATTGAATTTTTCTGGTCCATACTGGCGAACCACATAGCCTGCCAGATTGCATATAGTTCCGCAGTAAATATACTGGCACTTCTGTTCAAACTCCAAGAATATGCTGAGTTTTCTGATACAAATGCACTGCCGACACCCAGATTTGTTTTTGAACCATCTGTATAAATTATTTTAGCATTAGTATACTGATGTACTATTTCATAAAATTTATTTTTTATTAAAAGTTTGTTGTCCTCCTCTTTTTTGAAAGCCATACATTCCAGATGACATTTTGGAATAGGAATTTTCCATGGAGGAATTTCACAGGGTGAGAATGATAGTGTTTTTGGAAATTCTACATCTATCGTTTCCTTAAGACGAACACCAGCAGGTCTAGTTACAGTAGGACGTGTAGAATAATTATCTCGTAGTTCTTCATCAAAGAGAATTGAATGATTTGGGTGCATTGGTTGGGCCCAAATTTTTACTGCATATGATGACAGAATTTTTTCTCTTCTATATTTTAGAGGTGATATACTGGTTTTGCAGCAAAGACTCAATAGGGGGCTTGTGCGAAACGCACCAGAGATTAATCTTAATCCAGTACAATGAATACTGTCTAGTATTTTAAGTTTTGAGTGCCTTGCTGATGAATAAACAACACTTCCGTAGTCAATTTTTGATAGTACTAGTGACCTGTATAAAGTTGTCAATATTTCTTTGTCTGCACCCCAATTAATACCAGCTAAACATCGCAATATATTAAAAGCTTTTTTACATTTTACTGCAACATCATTTATGTGTTCAGCCCATCTTAACTTGCTATCAAATGTTAGTCCTAGGAACTTTTTAATTGGTTTACAATCTATATCTCTCCCGTTGATAGTTAATTGTGGATCGTTATGAGGTTTTCTGCGCCTGCAGAAATGAACACATTCCGTTTTCGCTTCAGAAAAACGAAATCCCCTACGTTCGGTTTTGTTCACGACATCGGTAATAGTTTCCTGAAGAACGGTCTCTATTTCTGTCATAGAATCTGCTGAATAGAATATCGTGAGATCATCGACATATAGACAACGTCCTACGTTTGGCGGGATAGAATTCAATATATCATTGACGGCTATCGTAAATAGAGTGACACTAAGGTTGGAACCTTGAGGGACACCGTTCTCCAAATCGTGAATCACCGACATAGAATTGTGAAAACTTACTTTGAAACATCTCTTAAGCATAAAACTTTTAATAAAATTAGGAAGAGTTCCTCTTATATCGCCAGGTCATGTCATAAGCTTTTTCCATGTCAAAGAATACTGCAACTAGATGGTTTCTATTGAAGAAACTATTTTGAATGGCATTTTCAAGGTGTACCATGGCATCAGTAGTAGACCTATTTTTCCTAAAGCCCATTTGGAAATTAGATAGTAACTGTTTTGTTTTGAGATACCAAGTTAGTCTAAAATTAACCATTTTTTCTAAAATTTTACTAGGACAACATGTTAATGATATAGGTCGATAACTGGACGCCAATTTTGGGTCTTTGTTAGATTTAAGAATGGGTATTATATACGCTTCACACCACTTTTCTGGGTAAGTACCTGTTAACCAGATTTGATTATATATATCTAATAATGCGCATTTTATATTTTCAGGTAACTGTTGTAACATTTCATAGTGGACATTGTCTGGTCCTGGGGAAGCATTGCCCAAATCTTTAAGTGCTCTTTCCAGTTCTAAAAGGCTAAATGACCCGTTGTTTGAAAACTAATTTCAGTTTCTTCCATATTCTTAACTTCTATGAAATTCGGATTATAATTAGCAGTGCTACTTACATTTTCAAAATACTGTGCGAATTCTTCAGCAATGTCTGTCGTATTTGTTAATATGCTATTATCCTCTCTGAGTATTACTGGAACTGGAGGGCCACAGTTTTTGCCAGATATTTTTCTGACCTTTTCCCATACTTCTTTTAAGGGCGTTTCTCGAGATATTTGAGTAACATAGTTTCTCCAGGATTCCCTCTTACTTTTGATGATTGCTCTGCGGGCTTTCGCGCGACGACGTTTAAAGTCTATCATATTTTCCTGGTTAGGGTGTCTTTTAAACTTATTTAGTGCTTTCTTTTTAGCCCTGATAGCAGACTGTACTTCACTATTCCACCAGGGAACATATTTAGGACTGGTTGCATTTGATTGCGGTATGCTCTCTTCAGCTGCTTCGATGATAGCATTTGTCAATTTATTGACACTCTCATTTATATGTTCCGAAGGTTCTGGGGTATTTATTATGTATCTGTACAGTTCCCAATCAGCTTGTTGTATTTTCCACTTTGTTCTGTGAGTGATATGTACTTCTTGTGTACATATATATTGAATTAAAATTGGAACGTGATTTGAAAAGATGCTGTTTTCCAAAGTTTTCCATAAAAATTTTGTTATCAGAGAAGGAGAGCAAATTGTTAAATCTATACTGGTAAAGTTATGGGATCTGTTATTTAGATAAGTTCCTTCACCGGTATTTAGTAGGACTAAATTATATTCATCAATGATTTTTTCAATGAGTTTGCCTCTAGCATCTAGTTTTATTGATCCCCATAAAGGACTATGTGAGTTAAAATCTCCTGTTAGTATATAAGGGGGTGAAAGCTGATCAATGATTTCCCTTATGTCATCAATATTCCAACTAAAGTCAGGTAAGTAGATATTGCAAATCGTAGTTTTGAATGGTAAGTATGTTTCTACAGCAATAGCTTGTAGTCTTGTTTGTAATGGAATTATTTTATATGACATATTTTCTTTGAGGAATATAGCTACTCCCCCTCTAGCTCTTTCATTAGGTTCTATTTCTTTTGTAACTGACACAAATCCTTTTAAACTGAATTGTTCACGAGGTTTTAGATGGGTTTCTTGTATGCATATACAGTTGGGGTTTTGTTGCATTATAATGGTTTTTAAATCAGAAAAGTGGGCTTTTACGCCATTGCAATTCCATTGCAATATTTTAGCCATTATGTTAAAGATAAAATAATAAAAAAAAAAAATAAATAAATAAATAAATAAATAAATAAATAAATAGATAAATAAAATATCACAAAAAAATATATATATGAAAAATATCACAGAAAAAGTATCACAGAAATTACTTTTCAGGAGGCTTTCTAGGCCTACCTGGTCTTCTCTTTTCTTTAGAGAATTTATTACTTGTTGAGGAGCTTTCGTTGTTTTCAGAAGTCTCCTCATGTGACGTCATAGCGTCAGCGCGTTTCCTTTTTTCTGAAATTAGGCTACTACTCTTAATCAATGAAGTAGTACCACTAGATGTTGCTTGGGAAATATTAGAGATTTTCTCCATGCCGGTTGTAAATTTACTATTTAAAATTTCGGTACACACATGATGTCTTAATGGCTGAGCTTTTGCTACTTGTGCATAAAAAGATTGAATATTCGGTGTGTTCTCTTCAATTCTTCTTCGGGCTTCTCCGTAGGCAATACGTTCTTCTGTTTTCAGTTTTTGGATGGCTTGTTCAAGTTTGTATACTGGACACGATTTTGACCTGGCAGAATCTAGTTCTCCACAATTAACACAAGTAATCGGGGTCTTACATGGATAACCTTCATGAAGTTCTAGACCACAAATACATATCTGTTCTTTATTACATCGTGTGGCTGTGTGACCAAACCGTTGACATCGGAAACATCTAAGAGGTGGTGGAATGTAAGGTCTTACTTTAAGAGAATAAAAGGCAGCTCTAATACTAGATGGTAATTTTGGTTGATTGAAAGTTAGTAACAAGCTAGGTGTATTTACGACATCTCCATTAATTTTGGTGGTGATTCTTTTAACTTCGATTACTCCCGCTGGTTTCAACCCTTCAAGGATTTCCTCAGTGGTGCAATTCAGGAAATCTCTACACGTTATGACACCTTTAGATTAGTTCAGAGCTCTATGAGGTACGACTTCAACTGAAAATTCTCCAAATCTTTGTATTTTCAAAAGTCTTAATGACTGAGCAGCAGAGACAGTTTCTATTAGTAAGCCTTTAATTTTCTTAATACCCTTTACTTGTCCTATAAGTCCATAAACTACTTTGTCAATAATGAAGGGATTAACTGTACTAAAATCAGATTCATCTATTTTTTTTATGATGAGGAACCGGGGAGCAGGCTCCACCGTCTCCAAATTCATAGGAGGATTTCTCTTCCTGCTACCAGATGCCGTAACAGGCGTAGGAGATTTAAATGGTTCCCCTTCCATGCCCAAGTTTTGAGAGATGGACGTCTCTATAGTATTTTCATTGGTATCAGTCATTGCTGTCCCACGAGTAGCTCTGAAATATTCTCGACCATGGTAGAGCAGGCTTGCCATGGAAGGGCTACATTACAACCGAAGGGCGCCAGGTATCCGGAGGCAGCCGTTTGAGACTCCCGTAACGCGGAGCCATACATCCCTCAGCACGGCAAACACCTTAGATTTCGGATTTATTTTCCTGGTTTACTCCAGTAGATCCGCCGTGTTCTGTTTAAACAGGGTCACCTCGGGAAGGGTGTGGTGTTCATTATTACCCCTGGTGGTGACGGTATCTGTCTGTGTTTTAAGTGCTGTCTCATAAATACTTGCTATCAAGGGTGCAAGTGATTCAAAAATTTTAACTTGTTGTGTATTTGTGTTCTAAGTGTATAGTGACTTGACTGTAATAATAGCAGCTGTAATTTTCACTGCTTGTGTGGATTTGGACATTTCACTCAGTGTCGCCATTGATATCTTGCTAGTAAACAAACTGTTTTTGTCCTTTTTATATTTTACGGAGCGAACCTATTCCACCAAAGGTTGCTGTGATTTGATTTAATATATAAATATGTCTAAAAATAATTCTAAATCGTCAACATCTAATAAGTGTAAAAGATGTAAAAGCTCCGTTCAGACTGGCCTCAAATGTATCGTCTGCGGCACTGTGTCACACAAAAGCTGCTTAAATGTATTAAAGGCCGTAGAATTTATTGATGATGAAACAGTGAATTGTTGTACTGACATTCCATGTAACAAAAACACTGACACTACATCCATCAATGAAGGACAGGATGACTTATCTCCAATATTGGAGAGTTTTTTGCTTAATGTTAACGAGTTGAAGATTAGACACCTGGAAGAACTAATAAAGCAAAAGGATTTGACTATACAGAACCAAACAATTGCTATAAATTCATTGCAGCAGCAAGTGTCTTATCTTAATAAAGAGCTAAAGGCAAAAAGTAACCATCCCGACACTAAATTTCCATCCACTGCCAACTTACCTGTAATTGAAAAGGACCCCTCGAACCAGTCCAACTTTTCGAGTGGTGCCAAGTCAAAGAATATTGCCTCGAGTATTACTCCTGCTGCTGTGTCCCAAGCCGTGCACCTAGCCCAAGCTCACAAAGTCTGCAATGACGTCCTGCACTTAAACAGCGATGTACAGTACTGCTCACAGATAAATGAACAAAGTGTAAATATCGGAGGTGATAAGTTGCAGAAGCAGAAAGAAAATCGACTTAGACCCAGAAACAGTCGTAGCATACTAGTTGGTAGCGGAATAAATTTAGAAACATGTCCCTTTAAGGCTGCATCATTGGTGAGACTGAAACATTTTCATGCGACAAATTTTGACATCGGCGTGGATGAGGAGGAACTCTGTCTTTATTTGAAAAACTTTGCTCCGAATGTTTCAGTGAAGAAACTTGTGTCTCGAAATCCCGATAGGTACTCCTCTTTTAAAATTAGCGTTCCCCATGATGAAGCTGACAACATACAGGTTCCTGACATTTGGCCGAACAAGGTTATGCTTAATCATTTTTTTCTTTCGAAAAGACCTTCTAACTGAAAATAAGCATGACTTAGATTTAAGCTTGACTGCGTGTTCTGTGTTGCACATTAATATTCAAAGTATTGCCAATAAAGTTGATATGTTAAATGTTTTTCTCAGTGAGAATAAATATGATATTCTTTGCATATCCGAACATTGGCTTAACCAAAAGAATTTGAATAAAATTAAATTGTATAACTATGACTTTGTCTATCTATGCCTCTAACAGATTAAATTTAAAATCGATTGATGTCAGTAGTTTTTGTGTACAGCAGCATGCCGAGTTCTGCGGCGCAGAACTTAAGTTTGCAAATTGTGCCATTATATCTACATATAGATCATCTAGCCATGGTGATATAATAATTTTTAAAGAGAATCTTTCTAGTTTAATTGATTATTTGTCAACTAGATATAAACATTTTGTTGTGATTGGTGATATAAATGTGGATTTGATGGGTGGCACAGAGCATGCTAGGGATATATTAAACATTCTTACAATGTATGGTGGTAAACATTATATAAATTCTCCAAGTAGAGTTACTGCTACTGCTAGCTCTTGCCTTGACAATATTATTTGTAATTTGTCCCCCGAAGATGTTGAAACAGGAGTCTTTGATCCTCACATTTCTGACCATTCTGCTATATTCATTGTCATAAAAGACGTACATAAGAAACCGTGCTCTTCGGATAGGGTTGACTCAAGAATTTTTGATAAAAAAAATGTCGATAAATTTGTTAATAGTATTGGAAATTTTGATTGGTCTCATGTAGCTGATCTTAACATGGATGAGTTAGCGAAATTACTGCTAGATCAGTTATGTGTTCAACTTGACAAATATCTTCCAGTTAAGAATATTAAAAAGAGAACGAGTGGTGTTCATTGGTTTACTGAAAGACTCCGGAAATTGCGTTCTGAACTGCATGCGTGTAGGAAAAAATTTGATATTTCTAAATCCCCTACTGACTGGTCACATTACGTTGATCTACGTGGAGGTTATAAGCGAGCGCTGAAGGAGGAAAAATTTCAGTATTATGCAAACTCAATTTTTACTTCTGATAATAAAACCAAAACCTTATGGAGTATGGTTAAGCGAGAGCTTCCTTCAAGCTCCGGCTCGGTTACGTCCGCTCTATCCCCTAATGATTTTAATATTTTTTTCACTTCAATATCTGAGGCTATAGCTGGGACCATTACTGTTCCTAATGTAGATCCTTATGTCTTTTTGCGTAATGTGCCCAGTCCTTCTGGATCATTTTTCATGTCATCTGTTTTAGAAACTGACGTTAGACAAGCTATTTTGAAATTAAAAAATTCAGGAAGTTCAGATTATTACGACCTAAACAGTTGTGTGATCAAGGCTTCCATAGATATTATTTCTAAGCCCCTTGCGGTATTATTTAATAAGTGCATTGTCGACGGTAGATGGCCGGATGACTTTAAAATTTCTAGAATTGTTCCTGTGTTCAAGAAAGGGGATGTCGATGCTCTTGATAATTATAGACCGGTTGCTATTGTACCAATTTTATCAAAGATTTTTGAGATCATAATTAAAGATCAACTTATAGTTTATTTGGATAGAAAATCTGTTATTTCTTCGGACCAATTCGGTTTTCGAAAAAATTTTTCCACTACTAGTGCGCTCCTCACTGTGGTTGATTTTATAGTGGAAGGGTTGGACAATGGATTTCCTACACATGCGGTTTTCTGTGATTTGACTAAGGCGTTCGACTGTGTTCATACCGAAATACTTTTGAAGAAACTGGAATATTAAGGAGTACGTGGAAATGTTTTGAATTTATTTAAATCGTACTTAACAAATAGGTTTCAATATGTCAGTGTAAACGGTGTGGTTTCGGATTTGCAACCTATATCCTGTGGTGTGCCTCAAGGATCCGTCTTGGGACCGTTATTATTTTTATTATATATCAACGACCTTCCTGGGTCCTTAGATTATTTTCGATGTGTTCTTTTTGCAGACGATACAACCTTACTAACTAATGGTGATACGTGTCAAATTGAAGTAGCCCTTGGCAAGGCCAAGGACTGGTTCAATATAAACAAACTAAAGTTAAATGAATCAAAGACGAAAAATATGATATTTAGTTCTGATAGATGGGTTGTAAAGTCCGAACCGGTTAGACTTCTCGGTATTACGTTGGATACTGGTCTGTGTTGGTCAGCGCACATTGACAGCCTATGTTCAAAACTTTCTTCAAGTATATTCGCAATGCGTCAACTTAGATCCTGTTTGAATAATGATGCGATGAGGACGGTTTATTATGCTTTAACTCACAGTCTATTGACATATGGTATAATTCTTTGGGGTGGTTCACCAAGATCGAATAAAATTTTCGTGTTGCAGAAGGCTGCTGTGAGAATCATAGACTCTGCACCTTACGGTTCACACTGTAGACCGTTGTTTAAAAAGTATGGTATTCTACCTCTTCCTTGTGTTTTCATTTTAGAAACATTATTGCACATACACAAGAATTTACCAAATTTTATATCTCATTCAGACCGACATGGTTATAGCACACGGTGGAGAGAGAACCTAGTATCATCATACTCTAGATTAAAAATGACGAACAATAATAAAATTAATATAGATCTTTATAATAAATTTATGAGCTTTCATGCTTCTGTTAATATCAAGGTTATGTCCATGCATTCTTTTCAGAGGCTAGCTAAAAGTTTTCTAGTTGAACAATGTTTCTACAGTGTGCATGAGTATTTGACCTTTACTGTCTGACCTGTACTGTTTGTTACCTATTTATTTGTGTTGTATTTTTATCTGGGTATTTGTAAAATGTTTTTGATAGTTTTAATGTTTTTTTAACTCTAACGACAATGATCGTGTTTTTATTATCATACCTATATTATCTTGTATCCTGACATAAATGTACTATGTGTACATTTTATCTGTAAAACGTTTTTGACAGTCTCAATGTTTTGTTTTTTTTTTTAAACTACCGACAATGATCGTGTTTTTATTATCATGTCTACATTTTTTGTATCCTGACATAAATGTACTATGTATATATTGTCAATAAACTATTCTATTTCTATTTCTATTCTATTCTAGATTCTCCTGAAACTCTGGCTTTATGAGAGATTGCTGTCTTTGGGCATCATAATGAGGACACTCACAAATTATGTGTTGAACTGTGAGAACAACATCACAATGAGGGCATCTTGGAGCAGGTTCAGCTCTCAACAGATGTTGATGAGTTAAGGCAGTGTGGCCTATACGTAATCTGTGGGCTTTTGTTGTATCTTCTCGAGGTAAGTTGTATTTACTATCTGCACTTTTATTTAAAATTTTGTTTTGCAAAAAAATTTTAATGTCAGATCTCTTAATTAATTCTACATCAAGACAATGTTCTATGGTGGAAGAACGAGCAGCGGAATCAGCGAGCTCGTTACCATTGATACCTATATGACTGGGAACCCAAAGAAATGTAATACGGAATGAGTGTTCTATAAGATTTGAAATTGCGGATTGGAGCATTTGTGTCATAGGGTCTCTAGTATACAAACTCTTTAAACTTTGTAACACACTCAGAGAATCACTAACGATTAAAAAATTTTTATTAGAAGGGTTCATTAAAATATACAGAAGTGATTGCCATACGGCATATTGTTCTGCAAAAAATATTGAAGACATTTTATGCAAAGTCCATTTAAAAATTTGTCCGTCTACAGCGAAAGCGCAACCGACCCCATTATTTGTTTTAGATCCATCGGTGTATATGATGTCTACAGGAGATAATTCATCTTTAATTTTAAGGAAGTTTTGGAGGTACAGGTCTCGTGGAGTTGATGTTTTATTAAAGTACTGTAAGTCTAATCTTACAGTAGCTTCCTTCACATTCCATGGGGGAATTTCATTCACACCTTCCGGGAACACATTAGGAAGTCCGAGAACCTCAATGCTGTCTAAAAACTCTTTAAATCTAACACCCAGAGGTCTTGTAATTTTAGGTCTACTCGAGAATGTATTTTCTGGAGTGAATAGAAAATTGTGATTTGGATGGTTGGTTTGCGATAGTATATTGCTTATGTAGAAAATCATCAGTCTATGTCGTCTGTCTGTTAAAGATGGAATACCCGATTCCTCGTATAACTTCTTAATTGGGCTTGTGGGAAACGCACCAATACAATATCTAATTCCTGCGTGATGGATTATATCTAGTTTACGAAGTAAGCTTTTGCGAGCAGACGAGTAAACTGCACAACCATAATCGAGACGCGATAACACGATATCATTGTAAATTCTTATCAAGCATTCAGGATCCGCACCCCATTTCGAATGAGCTAACATTTTGATTACATTTAAGAACTTACGGCATTTATCGACGAGTGTATTGATATGTTCAATCCATGTTAGTGTCCTATCAAAAACGAGACCCAAAAACTTCACAGAGTTAACACACTTTATAACAACATCACCCGCAAATAGCATGGGATCGTAGTGCGGTCTTCTGAGTTTGCAGAAATGAATGCAGTGCATTTTTTCTTTGGCAAACACAAATCCTATATTCTCCCCATTCTTAATAATAGAATTAATTGCCGGCTGCAGTTTGCGGGTAATTTCTCCCACTGTTTTACCTGATAGCACAATCGATAAATCGTCAACATAAAGATATCGCGATATTGAACTATCAATGTTCTCAGCGATTTCATTTATTGCTAGTGCAAATAGAGTGCAGCTCAGGGTTGAACCCTGAGGAGTTCCATTTTCTAAAGTGTGAATCTCAGAGAGAGTGTTTCCGATCCTGACCCGGAAATTTCTTTCGCTCAAAAAGGATTTTATGAGTAATGGGAGTTTACCTCGTAGGCCGTATTTATACAGTTTATGTAAAACTCCGTATCGCCAAGTAGTATCATAAGCACCCTTAATATCAAAAAATACTGCAACACAATGTTCCCTTCTTCTGAAACTCTCTTGAATAGAGTTCTCTAGGGCAACAAGATGATCCATAGTGGACCTGCCTTTTCTAAAACCTGATTGGTATGGCACTAAAATATTTTCTTTTTCCAGGAACCACATTAATCGATTGTTAATCATCCTTTCGAATAACTTGCCCATACAGCTTGTTAAACTGATTGGCCGGAAACTCGTAGGAAGAAGAGGATTTCTATTTGCTTTTAATAACTATGGCCTCCTTCCATTCTATAGGGTAAGTACATTCATTCCATAGTTGATTTAAACTATGAAGCAGTACGATTTTTATTTCAGATGTAAGATTTTTTAACATATCATTTACCACGAAATCTGACCCCGGAGCACATGCCTTTGCCTCACTTAGAGCGAATTCTAGTTCCTGGATGGAAAATAGAGAATTGTAAGGTAAGTCTTCATTTGTATAAAAATTTAAATTTATTTCTCTTGCAGGTTTAATTTCAAGAAAGGAGGGGCTGTAGTTAGTTGAACTACTTGTTGCCTGAAATTGGTTGGCAATAGTTTCCGATATCACAAATGGATCCGTCGAATTGACCCCCGTTTCAGTCACAATACAATAGGGTGGATGAGAAATAGAATTTCCACTTATTGCTTTCACTTTCCTCCAAATCTCATTAATATTAGTATTAGACGATATTGTTGACGTAAAATTATTCCAACTATTTCTTTCCAGGACGATTTTTCTAGCCTTCGCTCTTGCTTTTTTAAAAGCAATTAAATTATCTATAGTGGGAGATTTTTTAAAACGGTTTAGAGACGTCTTTTTATTTTTTATTGAATTCTCAACCTCAGCATTCCACCAAGGTACTATACGACGAAGAGGTCTTCCACTAGATTTTGGGATAGAGGTTTCTGCAGCCGTGATTATGCATTCTGTGATACTTTTTGGATCATTAATTGATGGTTTAACTAACTTATTTCGAAAATCTTGCCAGTTTGCTCTTTCTAAAATCCACCTTCTTGGAATGGATTTAGCCGGCTCTTGACATTCTACTTCAATTAAAATAGGAAAGTGATCGCTATTATGGAGGTCTTGCACAACTGTCCATTTCAAAGAACTCGCTAATGCGCTGGATGAAAACGACAGATCAATTGCATCAAAGCAATTGGAGATGGTATTAAAGCTAGTGTGCGAGCCATCGTTTAGCAAAACAATATCATCCCTATCCAACCAATTTTCCAGACTAATCCCTTTGGTGTCACGTTTTGTGGATCCCCACAATGGGCTATGGGCATTAAAATCTCCAGTTACGACAAAGGGTTTGGGAAGTTGAGCAATAATTTTATCCAGGTCATCCGTCTGCCAATTTTGGTTAGGTAAGTATAAATTACAGACAGTTAATTTCTTGGGTAGCAGTATTTCAATCGCTACAACTTGAAGGTTTACAGACTGAATTGCTATTTCTCGATATGGTATATTGTCCTTTAAGAAAATAGCAACCCCTCCACAAGC
Organism: Monochamus alternatus; assembly: GCA_037114965.1. Taxonomy (NCBI): domain Eukaryota; kingdom Metazoa; phylum Arthropoda; class Insecta; order Coleoptera; family Cerambycidae; genus Monochamus; species Monochamus alternatus. The sequence continues at coordinate 39,902,172 of CM073429.1, read as the reverse complement.
TCGTTGAGCATCGCTTACATCATACCTAACAATATTGTACCCTCGACGAGAATACACCTGGTCTGGACTGAATTTGGTTTCTTGTAAACATAGGCATATTGGATCATTTTGAAGTAAAAGTCCAATATCGCAATATCTCTTGATCACACCTCTACAATTCCATTGAATTATTTTAGAAGCCATTTTTGTTTAAGTTAAATAAATTAACAGATTATAATAATGGACAAAAAAATACAACGAATAAATAAATAAATAAATAAATAAATAAATAAATAAATAAATAAATAAATAAATAAATAAATAAATAAATAAATAAATAAATAAATAAATAAATAAATAAATAAATAAATAAATAAATAAATAAATAAATAAATAAATAAATAAATAAATAAATAAATAAATAAATAAATAAATAAATAAATAAATAAATAAATAAATAAATAAATAAATAAATAAATAAATAAATAAATAAATAAATAAATAAATAAATAAATAAATAAATAAATAAATAAATAAATAAATAAATAAATAAATAAATAAATAAATAAATAAATAAATAAATAAATAAATAAATAAATAAATAAATAAATATATATAAATAAGACAAGAACAAATAAATAAAACTATGTATAAATAAAACATATCACAGATTTTTTATCACAGAATAATATCACAAATTCATTAGACATGCGAGTCCGTGTTTTCACCACGGTCCGGAGTTTGTTTCCGGGGCTTGCCCTTAGGCCAGCCTCGCTTTTTTGGTCTTTTCTTTATCTCTGCCACTTGCGAACTAAGGGATGTTTCATCCCCCGATGACAGAGATACTACTTGCTCCAGTGAGTAATCTCGTTTTCGTTTTTCCGGAGCGCTTACGCTAGGAACATTGAGCGTTTGCAATGGTGTCTCTTGTTTCATGAGAGGTGTTAGTGCGGTCACGATTTCAGGTATTAACTGATTTATTAAAGACTTATAGTCGATTTTTGGAGGGGAGCTAACAGCTTCTGCATAGGACACATTTGTTGTTGGGGTACTCACTGTAATTTTTTTCTTTGCTTCAATGTATGAAATATTTTCTTTAGCTTTTATTTCCTGAATTGCCGTTTCTTGTTTATAGACTGGACAATTGCGAGATCGAGCTGAGTGAGGTCCTTTGCAGTTGACACAAATTACAGGTTCTTCACAGGTACTACCTACATGTAACGGTTTTCCACATACACAAACTTGTTCTTCATTACAACGAAATGAGGTATGGCCGAATTTTTGGCATTTAAAGCACCGTAAAGGTGGTGGGACATACAACCTAACCTGGAGAGAATAGAAAGCAACCTTGATTCGTTTAGGAAGAACAGGAGTGTTAAATGTAAGTATGTGGTTTGGTGAATCAATGAAATTTCCATCTCTCTTTACTTTTATGCGTTTAACACCAATAACACTTTGCTCTTTTAGTCCCTCAAGAATTTCTTCAATCGAACAATTTAATAAGTCTCGACAATATATTACTCCTTTCGATGGATTCAGATTCCTATGAGGAACTACTCTGACTGGAAGTTCACCTAACATTTCTACCGTTTGAAGACGTCTAGACTGTCCGGCAGATGCGGTTTCCACTAACAAGCCATCTTTAATTTTATTAACACTTTTAGCGTTACCTATCAGACTATATAAATTTTTCTCAATTGTGAAGGGACTCACCTTGGCGAAGTCACCTTCTACTCTTTGCACAACCAAGAACCGGGGTGCAATTCCCGTCTCCAGGTTTGTGTTTACGTTGGGGGTTATTTGAGGTGGATCCCCATCCACATCCCTGATTTGAGAGGAGGACGCCTCTGTATTGGTTTCAGTGGTAGCATTCATTTCTGTCCCACGAGTAACTCTGAAATAATCTCGACCATGGTAGAGCAGGTTTGCCATGGAAGGGCTATATTACTACCGAAGGACGCCAGGTATTCGGAGGCAGCCGTTTGAGACTCCCGTAACGCGGAGCCATGCGTCCCTCAGCACGGCAAACACCTTAGATTTCGGATTTATTTTCCTGGTTTACTCCAGTAGATTATTATTATTATTATTATTATTATTATTATTATTATTATTATTATTATTATTATTATTATTATTATTATTATTATTATTATTATTATTATTATTATTATTATTATTATTATTATTATTATTATTATTATTATTATTATTATTATTATTATTATTATTATTATTATTATTATTATTATTATTATTATTATTATTATTATTATTATTATTATTATTATTATTATTATTATTATTATTATTATTATTATTATTATTATTATTATTATTATTATTATTATTATTATTATTATTATTATTATTATTATTATTATTATTATTATTATTATTATTATTATTATTATTATTATTATTATTATTATTATTATTATTATTATTATTATTATTATTATTATTATTATTATTATTATTATTATTATTATTATTATTATTATTATTATTATTATTATTATTATTATTATTATTATTATTATTATTATTATTATTATTATTATTATTATTATTATTATTATTATTATTATTATTATTATTATTATTATTATTATTATTATTATTATTATTATTATTATTATTATTATTATTATTATTATTATTATTATTATTATTATTATTATTATTATTATTATTATTATTATTATTATTATTATTATTATTATTATTATTATTATTATTATTATTATTATTATTATTATTATTATTATTATTATTATTATTATTATTATTATTATTATTATTATTATTATTATTATTATTATTATTATTATTATTATTATTATTATTATTATTATTATTATTATTATTATTATTATTATTATTATTATTATTATTATTATTATTATTATTATTATTATTATTATTATTATTATTATTATTATTATTATTATTATTATTATTATTATTATTATTATTATTATTATTATTATTATTATTATTATTATTATTATTATTATTATTATTATTATTATTATTATTATTATTATTATTATTATTATTATTATTATTATTATTATTATTATTATTTCCACAATTATTAAAGATAAAGAGGTACCTGCAACTGATACTCGTATAACAAATAATATGGCAGATGAGGAAGCTGCTATCAAGACCAACAGTGTTAGAAAAATAAATGAAAATTCGAAGAAAGTGCATCGTGGTAACAGCAACATAAATGTACCCTCAGTATCACATGCTATACATCAGGCTGAAACCAAGCTTATGTGTGATAAGTTTATTAATCTAGCTAATGATACAGCACATAATGAGATTATTCAGTCTAAGGTGAGGAAAAATAGTAAGAATTATCCAAAGAAGGTATTAATAGGAAAAATGTCGAATTCTGCAAACTGTCCATTTAGAGCAGCATCTGATAGAGGCACAGCCGTTGTATATTATTTCCATGCAACAAATTTCGATGCTGATACGAAAGAAGCTGATCTCCATGATTATCTTATAAAATTCGCCCCAAGCTGCAAGATTGAAAAGCTGAATTCAAGAAATCCGCTAAGATATGCTTCGTTCAAGATATCTGTGTTGAGTTCTGAAGCCCAGAATATAACGAAGAATGATATATGGCCCGATGGAATTGTGCTGAATAGGTTTTTTCGTCCCAAGAAGCGTCAAGCCTAACTGTATAAGGTTACTAAATAATACGAATTCATGTAAGTTCTCTGTTTTGCATGTTAACATTCAGAGCCTGTCACCTAAGATAGATGAGCTGAATATATTTCTTCAGGATAATTCGTTTAGCTTATTATGTTTATCGGAGCATTGGCTTGATTCTGATAATATTAAATTAGATAATATCAATAATTATAGTCTTATTTCCTACTACTGTCGTTCTGGTGATACACCTCACGGCGGTGTAGCAATTTATGGTAGCCATGCATTTAATATTAAAGGAGTTAACCTTGATAATTTCTCTCAACCCTATCATGCAGAGTTTTGTGGGGCTGAGATTATTAATAAAAATACACTTGTTATTACAACATATAGGTCATCTAGTTCGGGCAGTATGGCAACATTTCTAAAGTGTTTTTTTATTCTGTTGGAAAATATGTTTCAAAAGTATAAAATACTTATTGTGGTGGGAGATATAAATCTGGATGTTGACGGCAGTACGGAGGATTCTAAAGATTTTAAGAACATTTGTACGCAGTTTGGTATGAAACATTTAATACATGAGCCTACTCGAGTCACCCCTACAACAAGTTCATGTTTGGATAATATAATAACGAATATAGATTATGGTTTGACTACTGCGGGCACATGTGACCCATTTTTATCGGATCATCACGCGGTATATTTATTTGTAAATGATCAAATTGTTCAAAAATGTAATAGGTCTGCTACTAGAAGAATCATTACAGAGAGCAGAATAAATAATTTTGTAAAGCGACTGGAAGATTCTTGTTTGAGGAGCTCATTCGGTGAGAACTTTCATGCTGATGAAAGTGCTCAATTTCTTTTGGATGTTTTGTTGGATAACGTGAATAATTGCTTTCCATTTCGGGCGGTAACTGTCAAAAACAGTAAAATTAAATGATTTGATTCTGGTTTAAGAGAGATGCGGAAGCAGTTGTCCATTAAAAAGCAGCTCTATATTAACACTAATAGTTTAGCAAATTGGTATGATTTTAAGCAATACCGTATGTGTTATCGTAGAGCTGTTAGGGAAACCAAGAAAAATGCTTATGGTAGCATAATAACTAGCGCGGATAATAAAAGTAAGGTTATCTGGAATTTAGTAAGGAGAGAAACTAGTAATCTGTCACATCCCACAGTGTGTACGCTCCTAACATCTGACCAGCTTAATTCTTTCTTTGTAAATATTTCAGATCAAATTGTTGAAAGTATAGCAAATACCAGCAATACAGCTATGTTTTATCTTAATAAGTGCTCTAAGCCCTCATCTTCTTTTTTTATTTTGCCTATCGTCGAATCAGATATCAGTGAAGCGATTCTTAATTTAAAAAATTCCCCATCTTTAGATCATTATGGCTTAAATAGTAAAATACTGAAAGCATCTCTTGGGTACTTAGTGCAGCCACTGATGGACTTATTTAATAAATGTATAGAACAAGCAGTCTGGCCTGATTGTTTAAAAATCACTAAAATATTTCCAATGCACAAAAAGGGTAGTGTGGAGGACCCTAATAACTTTAGGCCTATTGCAATAATACCCATAATAGGTAAAATATTTGAAATTATTATTAAGGCCAGGCTGTTGCTGTACTGTGAAAAACATTTAATTTTTACAACTTGCCAATTTGGGTTTAGGAAAAATTCATCTACTGTTAAGTTGCTTCTCAAAATGATCGAGGACATAGTCGACGGGTTGGATAAGGGCGTATGGTCACAGGCAGTTATGTGCGACTTGACGAAGGCGTTTGACTGTGTCAATATAGATATCCTTTTACTAAAGTTAGAATATTATGGCATTAGAGGTAAAGCGTTGCAATTGTTTTCATCATACTTGTCAAACAGAAACCAGTATGTGTCATTTAATAATGTTAATTCATCAATACTTGATGTGAAAAATGGGGTTCCCCAAGGATCGGTTCTTGGACCGATCTTGTTTCTAATTTATATTAATGACATGCCTTCAGCACTTAATACTACTTATTGTTACTTATTTGCGGATGATACCACGCTGATTACTCAAGGAATGTCAGTTCGGAGTGAGACTAACTTAATGCAGGCAGAGCGCTGGTTTTCAGGTAACTACCTTAAACTTAATACGGAGAAAACGCAAGAGATATTATTTTCATCGGACAAATGGATAAAGAAATCTGAACCTGTAAAACTGTTAGGTATATATTTTGACTCCTTTTTGAATTGGGTGCCACATGTTAAATATCTCTCTTCCAAACTGGCATCACAACTATTCGTCATGCGTCAACTGAGGAGATGTATAGACAATAATGTAATGAAAGTTGTTTATTATGCATTAGTTCATTCCCATTTGTCCTATGGAATTATGTTGTGGGGTGACTCTGTAAAGGCTGGTAAGATATTTGTTCTTCAGAAAGCTGCGGTAAGAATCATTGATGCAGCAGAACCGAATACACATTGTCAGCCAATTTTTAAAAAGTTGCAAATTTTACCCCTCCCATGTATCTATATTCTCGAAAGTTTAAGGAACATTCATCAGAATTTGAATAATTACCCTTTGCATGGTGATTTTCACAATTATAATACAAGAAATGCAGATAGATTGTTACCGCAGTTTTCCAGAATTAGGATGACGAAGATGAATAAACCTCAAGTGCAAATTTATAACAATTTTGTTAATTACCATGCAGCAAAAAATGTAATGCAAATGAGCTTCATGGCGTTTAATTACTTAGCTAAAAAGTTTTTAACTGAAAACTGTTTTTATAGCATCAATGAATTTATGAAATTCACAAATCCTACTTAATTATGTAGCACCTACTATTTTTTCTAACCACTTTTGACTATTAATACTATTTTAACTACTAACCATTAGTTTTTTAACTACCTACTAACAACTACTACTGTAACTTTTGTTTTATTTTGTGTTCACATGATATATAAATATAAGTGACCCATGTACTACATTTGTATAAATGGTCAATAAATGAGTATGAGTATGAGTATGAGTATTATTATTATTATTATTATTATTATTATTGTTATTGTTATTATTATTATTATTATTATTATTATTATTATTATTATTATTATTATTATTATTATTATTATTATTATTATTATTATTATTATTATTGTTATTGTTATTGTTATTGTTATTGTTATTGTTATTGTTATTGTTATTGTTATTATTATTATTATTATTATTATTCCCCTCAGGGGCAGCCTCAGGGGGGAGGCTGTACGGGTAACTTTGCACCCGAGGTACCCGAGTAGCGCTGTGAATACAGTTAAAATACTCGCAGCCCATCACAGCAAGTTTTTTCACCCCCCACCAGATCGCCGCTCCTTGTTTTCGCATTGGGAGTGCCTGACCCGGCGTGGATTGGTCATCCACCACCGTGGGAAGGCTGATGTGAGCTTGCTCTGCCGATATGTGACAATAGGAAAGCGGCAGGAACCAGCCTCTTCGGACCCTGATCAGGAAGTGTGCAATGAATGCAGACATCGGAGTCTGCATCGCTCCGGGCGAGCTCCAATCCGTCCGTGTTTGCCGGGATTGGTAAAGCGAAGGCCAGGCCTCAGGGAACTGGGGTAGGAACCGCCATTCCGAGGGTATACCCGTTCCTGGTTAATTCGGCCCGCCCCTTTACACACGATGCGCTGGCCAAGGGAAAAAAAAAGAATGGAAACCTCGAAACCAAAACCAAACCCAAAAGAAGAGGAGTCCCCCTTCATGAGGAGGTCCAAAATTCAAAGGAGCCCTCCAACCACCACGGGCATTGAAAGTATTGAGTTACAAATGGAGTACCAAACAGATGACAGGTCACTAAAAGAGCACGATAAAAATCAGGGAGCGTCAAAGAAGATAGCCCCCCTAACTGAAAAAGATGTTTTTCAAACATGCCATGATATACTCGCTGCTATGAAGAGGGCAACAGACAGACAGAAGAACATGGCGATGGAAGTGAAAACCGGAATACCTAAATTGGAAGAGGCATTAGACTTCTTGGAGAACAGCCGACATTCGGCGCTGAAATACAGAAGCAATGCCGGTACGCAAACCGAAAATAACCATCCCGTAAAAGCCAAAACGCCTCGATCTTCGAAGGGCGTTTTTCCGCAGGAAACCACACCAGGAACACCGGTAGGGAATAAGCGGGTTGCCACAAGCCCCGCCGAGCAGAAAACGGTAGAGAAAAAGAAGAAAGAAGCAGGACCCTCTAATGCATGGCAAACGGTTCAACCAAGGAAAATACAACAAGAGGCAAAGCGGCGAATACCGGAAACACCTCAAGAAGAACCGCTGAGCAATAATAGAAAGAAAAAGCGACCACTAAGAGCACGGTCTGAAGCCCTTTTAATCAAGCCGATAGAGGGTAAATCCTACGCCCAAGTACTCGGAGAAATCCGAACCAAAACTAATCCGGAGGCAACAGGCACACAAATTAAATCTGTGCGCAGAACGAGAGCTGGAGGAGTCCTCCTGGAGTTAGGCCCAGGAAGTAATAATAAGGCAAATTTCTGCCAGGCTCTCCGGGATGTACTCGGCAGCACGACTGAGGTGTGTACTTTAGAACCCAAAACGACGTTGGAAATTATGGATCTTGACTCCTTCACTACTGTTGAAGAGGTGACAGAAGCCATTAGAAACGAGATAGAGGACAACACAAAGGAAATAAAGATAGTGCTATCGAAGCCAAATAGTAGAGAACAGAGACACGTTGCTACACTTGCTTCGGCTATGGACACCAGCAGGCGAACTGTAAAGGCCCTGACAGAAGAAAACTGGATATTTGTATCCGATGTGGTGACAAGGGCCATCATAAGAAAGACTGCCAAGCTGAACCAGAGTGTTTTCTCTGCGAAGAGAAAACCCCTAATTCAGATGCTATTAAACATGTTCCGGGATCGAGGGTTTGTCTGTCGTTTACACAAGCCCTTGAAAAAGCTCGAAAAAGCAACAAATGATTGTTCTTCAGGGAAATCTCCATAGAAGTAGAACTGCGGATGCTCTCCTGGATCAGATGAGACTGGACTTAAAAGCAGACCTGCTGATCATCAGTGAGCAATACCGCAACAGGGACCATCCAAACTGGTACTGCGACGAACTTGGAACCGCGGCAATCTGGGTTCTGGACACAAGAGCGAAACCTGTCTCTTGCCATGGGTCCGAACGTGGCTTTGTCTGGATTATGCAAGATGGGATCACCTACGTGAGTTGTTATCTTACCCCGAACGAGCCTATACAAGCGTTCCGGGAGAAAGTGGATAGAATGGAGGATGTAATACGAGAGATGGAAGGCCCTTTGGTAGTGGCAGGAGACCTAAATGCTAAAGCATGGGAATGGGGCATGCCAACCACGGACGCAAGAGGACGATATTTGTTAGAAATGGCTGCAAGAACTGGACTCTCTGTGGTGAACGAAGGGACTGAAGCAACCTTTAGAAGACCTGGGCAAAATGGGACGATCCCAGACGTCACTTTGGCGTCGGACGGCTTAATGCGCAAGATCAGGGATTGGAGAGTGATAGACGACTATACGGGTAGTGATCACCAATATATTATCTTCAAGATAAACATGGAGCAATATCAGCATACCAATAATGGGGGCTGCGCAATTGGCTGGAATGCGAACAAACTCAATGAAGAGACACTGGTCACTATTATTGAGGCACGAAAAGAGACGCTAACAAATCCCACGGACTCTGCGACAGAGATAGTTGAGAATACCATGCAACTCGTACACGAAGCATGCGAAGCGTCTATGCCCAAGAGGAAAAAGGGGTACAAAGGAAAAACAGCCGTATATTGGTGGAACGATGAGATCGCTGAACTACGAAAACGGTGTCTGCGACTAAGAAGGGCAACTACAAGGGCGAGACGAAGAAATGGTGACGTGGCAGAAGCCGAAGAAGAAGCGTATCGACTCTCAAGAAAGCAACTCAAGAAGGCCATAACCAAAAGTAAATGCCGTAAATGGGAGACTTTGAAGCAGGACGCCGAAGCGGACCCGTGGGGGTTGGGCTACAAGATTGTTATGCGCAAGCTCGGATCCCGAACACCAAATCCTGTCATGAGCGTGATGGAGGTAAATAATATCGTGGACGTCCTGTTTCCCTCTCAACCGGTACGGGAACATGAGACATATCCCAGTCCTCTAGAGGAGGTACCTGTGTTCACGGAAAACGAATTGGCATTGGCTGTCAGCTCCCTCCGAAATAGAAAAGCTCCAGGACCGGACGGCATACCGGTGGAAGTGCTGAAAGTGATCGCCAGACACAACCCACAATTGCTTTTGAACATGTATAATCAGTGTCTAATGGAGGGAATCTTCCCTAAAAGATGGAAGACCCAAAAGCTGGTGCTTATTAGTAAAGGTAAAGATAACTCGAACGCCCCATCAGCATATCGCCCCTTGTGTATGCTGGATACGGCTGGAAAACTGTTTGAACGCCTACTCAGACCTAGACTAACTGCAGTTATACAACTGAGTGGAGGCCTGTCCGATAGACAACACGGTTTTAGGAGAGGGCGATCAACTATTGGTGCAATTCGGGAAGTGGCACGTGCAGTCCTAATGGCGCAACAAGGCAACCACTACTCCAGAAAGGTCGTGCTACTTGTTACACTCGACGTGCGAAATGCTTTCAATTCTGCGAGATGGGGTGATATACTGGAAACATTAGAAGATGTGCATCAGATACCGGAATACCTCCTCCGAAACATCAGAAGTTACCTCACGGATAGAGAGTTGACATTTGATACAACAGATGGTCCACGTAGGCGTCAAATCACTAGAGGGGTGGCACAGGGCTCAATCTTGGGTCCAGACTTATGGAATATAACCTATGACGGAATCCTGCGTATGCAGATGCCAGATGCCACGTTCCTAGTGGCGTACGCAGACGACATTGCAGCAGTCATTACGGCAAGAGATGCGGAAGGGGCTCAGCTAAAACTAAATCAAGTAATGCGTAGGACCAGCGCTTGGATGTTTGAACATGGCCTGAGCCTTGCTACCGAAAAGACAGAGATGGTCCTCTTGACAAGACGAAGAATACCCACTATAGTACCGCTATTAGTGGACACCAAACTGATAATGACCAAACCAGCCGTTAAATACTTAGGAGTTCGGCTGGACACTAAACTCTCGTTCTGGGAACAGATCCGCCACGTCACGGGGAAAGCTGCCAAAGTAACGGCAGCTCTGGGCCGACTTATGACAAACATCGGCGGACCAACTGCTAGCAAACGCCGATTATTAATGTCAGTCACAGAATCAATATTGCTGTACGGATGCGAGATATGGGCTGACGCGCTAAAAAAGGAGAAGTACCGAAAACAGATGGCTTCTGTACAACGAAGAGGAGCAATGAGAATTTGTAGCTCATATAGAACGGTGTCTGAACCAGCGGTTCTGGTTATTGCAGGGCTCATCCCTATTGATCTTTTAGCTGAAGAAAGAAAAATGATCTACGACATGAAAGAACAAATTGGGGACGTTGAAATACGAAGAAAGGTTAGGGAGGAAACTCTGAGGAAATGGGAAGCTAGGTGGAGCAGAGAAAACCGGGCAAGATGGACCGCTAGACTGATTAGAAATCTTGGACAATGGATAAATCGAAGACACGGTGAGGTTGACTACTTTATCACGCACCTACTGTCAGGACATGGTTACTTTTCCAAGTACCTATATAAAATGGGGAAAGTAGGAGACCCCTCATGTATTTTTGGAGACGCAGACGTTGACAACCCTCAACATACCTTTTTTGAGTGCGACCGCTGGGCGATTCTCAGAACAGAATTAGAGTCGGTGACCGGACCGATAACACCCGAAAATATCGTGGACATTATGAGTGCTAACCAGGAGAACTGGACAAGGGTTGCGACCTTTGTTAGAAATGTTCTCCAACAAAAGAAGACAGTTATGGATCGCAACCGGCGGCAGTAAGAGTTTGATCAGATACGGGGTACTATCCTGAAGCAATGCGATAAGTGGTCCCGGGGTAGTCTCTTGTAGGATAGTGGAGGTTTTTGTGTTTTCTTTTGTTAAAAAAAAAATTATTATTATCATCATCATCATCATCATCACCATCACCATCACCATCACCATCACCATCACCATCACCATCACCATCACCATCACCATCACCATCACCATCACCATCACCATCACCATCACCATCACCATCACCATCACCATCACCATCACCATCATCAGCACTATCAGCACCATCAGCACCATCAGCACCATCAGCACCATCAGCACCATCAGCACCATCAGCACCATCATCACCATCATCACCATCATCACCATCATCACCATCATCACCATCATCACCATCATCACCATCATCACCATCATCACCATCATCACCATCATCACCATCATCACCATCATCACCATCATCACCATCATCACCATCATCACCATCATCACCATCATCACCATCATCACCATCATCACCATCATCACCATCATCACCATCATCACCATCATCACCATCATCACCATCATCACCATCATCACCATCATCACCATCATCACCATCATCACCATCATCACCATCATCACCATCATCACCATCATCACCATCATCACCATCATCACCATCATCACCATCATCACCATCATCACCATCATCACCATCATCACCATCATCACCATCATCACCATCATCACCATCATCACCATCATCACCATCATCACCATCATCACCATCATCACCATCATCACCATCATCACCATCATCACCATCATCACCATCATCACCATCATCACCATCATCACCATCATCACCATCATCACCATCATCACCATCATCACCATCATCACCATCATCACCATCATCACCATCATCACCATCATCACCATCATCACCATCATCACCATCATCACCATCATCACCATCATCACCATCATCACCATCATCACCATCATCACCATCATCACCATCATCACCATCATCACCATCATCACCATCATCACCATCATCACCATCATCACCATCATCACCATCATCACCACCATCACCATCATCACCATCATCACCATCATCACCATCATCACCATCATCACCATCATCACCACCATCACCATCATCACCATCATCACCATCATCACCATCATCACCATCATCACCATCATCACCACCATCACCATCATCACCATCATCACCATCATCACCATCATCACCATCATCAGCATCATCAATCATCATCATCAATCATCATCATCATCATCGCATCATCAATCATCATCATCATCATCAATCATCATCATCATCATCATCATCATCATCATCATCATCATCAATCATCATCATCATCATCATCATCATCATCATCATCAATCATCATCATCATCATCATCAATCATCATCATCATCAATCAATCACATCATCATCATCATCATCATCATCATCATCATCATCATCATCATCATCATCATCATCATCATCATCATCATCATCATCATCATCATCATCATCATCATCATCATCATCATCATCATCATCATCATCATCATCATCACATCATCATCATCATCATCATCATCATCATCATCATCATCATCATCATCATCATCATCATCATCATCATCATCATCATCATCATCATCATCATCATCATCATCATCATCATCATCATCATCATCATCATCATCATCATCATCATCATCATCATCATCATCATCATCATCATCATCATCATCATCATCATCATCATCATCATCATCATCATCATCATCATCATCATCATCATCATCATCATCATCATCATCATCATCATCATCATCATCATCATCATCATCATCATCATCATCATCATCATCATCATCATCATCATCATCATCATCATCATCATCATCATCATCATCATCATCATCATCATCATCATCATCATCATCATCATCATCATCATCATCATCATCATCATCATCATCATCATCATCATCATCATCATCATCATCATCATCATCATCATCATCATCATCATCATCATCATCATCATCATCATCATCACATCATCATCATCATCTCATCATCATCATCATCATCATCATCATCATCATCATCATCATCAATCATCATCATCATCATCATCAATCATCATCATCATCATCATCATTCATCATCATCATCATCATCAATCATCATCATCATCATCAATCATCATCATCATCATCATCATCATCATCATCATCATCATCATCAATCATCATCATCATCATCATCATCAATCATCATCATCATCATCAATCATCATCATCATCATCAAATCATCATCATCATCATCATCAATCATCATCATCATCATCATCATCATCATCATCATCATCATCATCATCATCATCATCATCACATCATCATCATCATCATCATCAATCATCATCATCATCATCAATCATCATCATCATCATCATCATCAATCATCATCATCATCATCAATCATCATCATCATCATCATCAATCATCATCATCATCATCATCATCAATCATCATCATCATCATCATCATCATCATCATCATCATCAATCATCATCATCATCATCATCAATCATCATCATCATCATCAATCATCATCATCATCATCATCACCAATCATCATCATCATCATCAATCATCATCATCATCATCATCACCATCATCATCATCAATCATCATCATCATCATCATCAATCATCATCATCATCATCATCATCATCATCATCATCATCAATCATCATCATCATCATCATCAATCATCATCATCATCATCAATCATCATCATCATCATCAATCATCATCATCATCATCATCAATCATCATCATCATCATCAATCATCATCATCATCATCATCAATCATCATCATCATCATCAATCATCATCATCATCATCATCAATCATCATCATCATCATCATCATCACATCAT